>CM065659.1:10890976-11490976 GCA_033220385.1 Triplophysa yarkandensis
GGAGGCCAGCGAACTGTGTCCTAACTGAAATCTCTGATTCAGCCTCCGAAATCTCTGATTCAAGTTGATAGCGTGTTTGAGCATGAGCGAGTGTGACATTGAGCACATTAGAACGCTGACATCACTGTCACTCAAATCAACAGGAGGTGCCGCCCAGGGGAAAATAACAGCTCCCGATAGCGTGCTTTCTCTTAGTCTCGTGGCATGAAGGTGTTTTGATATACAGTAAACACTGTCTTTTTGTAAGCTGTGCTGAGCAGACCGATTTTACAGCATCCTGCTGTGTGAGATTGTTTCACTGACATTAGCATACGACGAACAAATAAAATATGTGGAACAATTTCTTATTTTGCGAAATGTGAATCAAAACAAACATCTGAACCAATGCCACAATTTCTTACAATGAAATAACATAACATGTATAAAAAAACTCATTGTTGCTTATTCTTTATTGTATTTTAACTGTCATTTTTTCACACACGCAATATAATTAAGATATGCTGTTACCTGTGTGGGAACAAGAACAGGCGGATATGCCAGCTTGTGATGCCTATACATCCAGAAGGAGAGAAGAACGATAGCAGCGATGGCCATTATGGGCACGATAGAGTAGAGGAGGGTGCTGAACAGTGGAGGCTTCTGGGTAAAGGGGTTTGATGTCGCTGGGAAAATACAGGATGAGAAAGACAGAAAGATTAGTACATAAGCTTATTAAACACAAAAATCAGTTTACTCACAGAAATCAGTTTTTCATGCTTGTTTTCAAACAACCATTACTTTGTTTATAGTAAATAATTTGTCTTTTAGTGTTTCTCTACTGGCAAACAAGAAATATTTCCTTGGAATGCAAGAGTTCATTAAATAATAGAATATATTTGCAGAAAACATATTTTCACAGCTTTTTAAAACTTTTGACTGGTCTCTTTCTAGATTTATTTTGAATCATACATCATTTATGAGGTTAAGCTGAAATTCACCTCAGTGATAGTCCACCCCAAATTGAAAATTCTGTCATCATTCACAGGTTACTTTCTTCTGCAGAACACGATAAAATAAATCCATTTTGAATGTTAAGGAAAGAAAGCCATTTGTTCCCTTTAAAACAGTCCGTGGGTACCAACAGCTTTCGATTACAAACATTCTTCAAAATATCTTCTTTTCTTTTCTATATAAAGGTTTTTAAAATCTTTTGTAAATGATGACAGATTTTTTTCATTTTGGCGTGAACTTTTCCTTTAAAACAACAGAAATAAAACAAAATCCATATTATATATACAATCTAATTTAAAATATACAAGAACAGTTAAAATTTTATCACGCATTACATTTTGCCATTGCAATGAAACATCTTCAGTAAGAACCTGTGACCAACACTGAACAGAGTCCTGTAGAATACTATTATAGTTGCTTGTTTGATAAGGTATATGAATATGAAAAGACGTCAGCAGCATTTTACAGAATGATATCATCTTACATTAGCATTACTCAGCAGAACCCCAGACTTTTAAACACCTAAGAGGAACGGCACAAGAAAAACAGACGCCGGAAGTCTACCACACACTTGCCATACGTTAAATTAGCAAGATACACGTTGCAAGCTCTAATATCTCGCTGCATACTTTATTATCCACACCTTTTCAACTCGCTAATTACAATAGTGTAATGTTGGTCTTAAAAAACAAGGTTTATAGTTTGAATCCTCCAAGGCTCCTATGTACCTGCAGCTATGCAAATGTAAATTCTTGTGGTTGGGTGAAACGGCATGTGTGCATACATGTGCCTCACACAGAACAGTGTGCATGCTCAGTCAGTGCACACACAAGCTGGCTCTAATGCTGCACTCAGAGATCAGATTGTACTGTGGCTGTTGGCCAGCGATGCAGCGTTTTCTCGCTCTTGTGTTATGCCAAAGCACTTCCCATTTGCCCAGCCGTGAGTGCAATCCGCTCGATCGGACCTCGGCTGAACTCGTATTAGCTCTGCTCCTACTTTGGTTAAAGAGAGATCCCATTTGTGACGCTATCTTCTCTTTCTCGTGCCAGCTATGGAATTGAAGTTAGAAGTGGGTTAAGGACTCAGGATTAGGGCATGTGCGTAGAAAAACACATCCTCCCCCTGCAAACCCACTCCAATCCATCCCACCCTTCCCCCTGCTCAGAAAGGCAGGAACACCACACGCTGGCACTCTGGTCACAAGGTCACAACACACACGCTGCCCTGTATTCAAAGTGAGGGAGTTCAGAGAAACTTCAGTTCGCTTTCTCTGCGTCCCTGTGGGCTTTTGCATTTCGCATCAAGATCATTCCATATGGAGTGAGTCAGTGCTAGAAATAGAACTATTACATAAGCACGAGTGAGACCCCCCCAACACCCACCAACATCCTCTGCTACTTAAGTACCGAAGACTCCTCTTCTACTCACTTGCAGTGTGAAAATTCTTCAGGCACGGCTTATGAAACTCGGGCTGCATGCAAGCAATACCGCAACCTTCGTGATTATAAATCACAACTGCTAAAATGTATAAATGGTCCCTGCAGGAGAACGAGAGCAGCAGGTCACTAGAATAGAAACACTAACAGCAGCACAGGGTCTGTATTTGCTTACACGTCTCTATCCCTCATTTAGTTAAGAGGATGTTGATGTCAGTGTTTACTCAGAAGAGATAAAACCACCAGATCAGCTCTGGTAATCTAAAAACATGGCCAGCTCTGGGGCTGAGGTAACACGCTATGTTGCTGAAAGTCCAAAGACGTTTTTAAGCAAACACTTATTAACAATGCATTCAGGCTCAGTTAAAAATACATTTTATCAGAATGGAACGGAATCACACCCATGATCTCTGTGCACCATGTGGTTAAATGGATAGTTTACATAAAAAAGTACATCATCACTTATTCATGCCCATTTTGTACCAAACCTTAAAAATTAGAACAAGATATAGTGTTTTTGTGCCCATACAATGGAAGTCCACACTGTTTGTTTCCTAACATTCCTTAAAATACATTCTTTAGTGATTGGCGGAAAAAGAATGACACAGAGGTTACTTTTCGATAAATTATTTCTTAAACAAGAAGTTAGAGACAGCAAACCCCACTGTTGCAGTAAAAAGTTTTAACATACACATAACCATATTTTATCCATCATGTAACAGTAACACAACCTGCTTATATTGACTGCATGCCGAATCATAAGCAAAAATATGCCGAAGCCACATTTAGCATCTACATTTACACAGATCTTTAAAAATGTATAAAACGGCTGTATTTATAATGCCAGGCCAGTGCATGGTGATGTTGTTTTGTAGAGAAACACACACAATTTTGGTATATTCAGCCTGCTGGCAAACATTCAACGCCAATGTACGTTGCGATAACATTTTTGCACAAAAACAAGATTCCTATTTGGGCCTACACATAGAACGCAAACTTTCGTCTGCCGAAACATTGTTTATTTCCCTTAAGTGCGACAGATCTTTCCCCCTTCGCAAACCGACGAAACAGGCCGTTCTAAAAGATGCAAGCATTCCTGCATGTGCCTAGAGTAACTGCTTTTAACCAAAAGGTCCACATGTTGTCACTACATAGTAAAGTGACTGCAAACTGTCCACTGTCAACACATGGTAGATGAGATCACCGGCTCGGAGCAAGATAATGCTTATAAATTGTCCGACTAATACTAACTGATCTTTATTACTTTTATCATGCTATATAGTTTATCAAGCGAATCGTCACATTGTTTTGTGCTGGTGTTTGTAATATTTGAACGTATATCATAATGTAATATTTATTTATTAGTCTTTCACCAGTACTTGTGCTTGTCTAAATACTTTTTAAATACTTCAATATTAACCATATGTCTTTAAAAATTTAAATTACGTATATTGCAGTTTTTGACTCCAAATAAATAGATGTTAAGCAAAAAAACTACAAATTGGTTTATATTTCTTTAGTTAAAATCATTGAACTCATCAGTAAAATATTACATACATAAATGCCTATGATCAGCATGAGTACTTTTAAAATGTAACTACAAAAAATTAGCAATATCTGTAACAAATTACGTTATATAACATATGATTGAACTTGTGTTCACGTAGTGCAATAAACACTGCAGTCATAACCAACCAGACCATTTTTTTGGTAAAACAAAACAAAGGCATGTAAATATATACTGAATTTATCTATATCTATGCTTATTTGTGTACTGATCATAAAGCTTTTCACATCAGTAAGCATGGCTCTTGCTGTGCTCTGGCTATTGTTTCTGAAAAAACGCTAGAACTAGCACCACCTGGCTTACTGGAGAGAAAAAACTGGTATCAAAAATCTTTTGCCCTTGATGTGAAAGCTTGTTTCTTCAAACATTCAATTCGCTTTATCAGTTCGCACCTTTAATCACAATTTCAAAAGATTTTTGTCCCTCACAATGTCATTGTCATGTAATCAAACAAGCATAATGCATTAAAAGTTTCAGTTGAAAATTGTGTTATCTATAATGCGTGTAAAAAATGTTTTACTTCCTTAATGCATTCATGAACTAACAATGAACCACACATCTAAAACATTTATTAATCTTTGCTAATGTAAATTTCAGCATTTACTAACACGTGTTTAATAAATCCAAAGCTATATCTGTAGACATTAGTTAATGCAACATGAACTATCATGTGTAAAAATTTGTAAAAAGTGTACTCCTGATTCGAAACCTTATTTTAAATTTCCTCTTTGTGTGTGTAAGTACCTGTAAGCAATCTGTGAAGTTACAAATCCCAAATTTCACGATAAAGCGAGTTATTTTCTTTAACAGAAATCAGATGCCTTGGACTACAGTTAATGTCAGAATTATAGGCATATATATACTTCCGTGATGTGTCTTCAGTGACCCGTTACGGAAGTGACTTGATTCACACAATGTCATCTTGTCACTGGTGGTGATGGAGTAACTTAAACCGAGTTGATGAATAACAGTTGACTAAAGTGTATGACCAATCATAGTACATTGGAGGGCGACTGTAAATCATTGTTTTCAGACAAGAGGGAAAAACGCAAGGCAACATGGTACAAACAATACAATACAACGTTCATTGAAGACTAAATCAAATTTATGTATAGATGAGGACTCAAACATTACAATTATTATTAGTTTTGTAAGCAAACAAAGGTCTCTTTAAATAACCAGGATTAATGAATGCTTGAAAACTATTCTGTTTATTATTAGTTCATGTTATGGGGTCAGTCGCGGTCTGACGGTTAGAGAGTTGGACTCATAAGCAGAAGGTTGTGGATTTGTATCCCAGTGCCAGCAGACAATAACTGAAGTGCCCTTGCGCAAGGCACCTTACCCCCATAATACTGCATAAAACTGTAAGTCGCTTTGGATAAAAGCGTCTGCCAAATGAATAAATGTGAATGTAGTTAATGCATCAACTAATGTTAACAAATACCTTAATAAAATCCTTCTTGTGGAGTGTTACTATTTTTTGTTTCGAGAATTCCGAGTATCAGTTATACTAGTAAACCTGATAGTATTTTTCTTCATACACCATCACTTTATATCAGTCTCATTTTTATAATTAGCCCTATGAGGTGTCCACAGACACTTGTAATTAAGCTCTGACTGGAGAAACCAAGCTTTTCTCTACACATTTTCGGGGTTTGAGTTTTCTTCTGTATGCGTGGGAGCAAATCTTTACACACAGCGCAGTGGGAGTGCTGTTCACAAATCAGAAACACTAAAGTGGTTTGTAATAAGTGTGGAAAAAAACAGAGAGCTCAATATGATTTTAAACAAGCACAGTCACAAAAAAACACTTAAAAGGTATGTCTAGGTATATAATGATTTTCACAATGAGATTGAGAAATAGGAGTTATGGTGGGACACAAGGACCGAACGGGTTCACATGAACACCAGCACAATTATGACAGGAGAAGAGGGGATGGGTCACGGGCAGAACTGAAAAACGTCCAGTACCCTTAAAGACTTTGCTGTTTGTGTCGCTGAACGGAGCCTTACTGAGAACTGGCGGGTCAGGGTTGTAGAAGAACTTCTCATTGCACATGTTGCCTTCACAGCAGCAGAAGAACACGTCGGGGTCATCCCTCTTCTCCACACACTCGGTGCTGGAAGAACAAAAAAAATACATCTGTCAGAAATCAGTTGCAACACAGGTTAACATTGCTCCCTGTATCAATGACATCCAAGAACACAAAAAAAACAACATACCGAACGCACCATGTTGTTTTATCATGTACCTAAAATAACATAATCACAAGGTTTATGTCAAATTCAATACATTTTATAAACCAAAACGTTGTTGTCCTTGTTGTCGTTTAGCCTGTTTGTCGACCTTGTGTTTTAGAACAGCACCCACAGCCTCTCAAAAGGCTTTTTGACAGTGACACAAAGACAGCATAACTCTTGAAGATAATTACGATTTTAGTTCGCTCTAACATGACAGGTTTATTTAGATTTTGTTCAGGTCAACGAGTCAACAAATACATAAGGGCGGAAACGCTTATGCCAAAGAGATACTTCCAGTATCCCACATCAAAGCTGAGCTTTAAGGTTGGCTTAAAGAAGATAAACAAAGCTTAGCAAAACACAAAGAATCCTAAAGAAATACACAAACACAACTGAACAAACGGGAGAGGAGTGGAAAACATTCCAAAGACTTTTTAACTAGAAAAACGCCAAAAGGAAAAGGAATCTCGCTGTTGTTTACATTTGTTACATACACGCGCCATTAGGCGCCCACACTGCTTGTCGAGCTACCAACAGATTTGACATGGCATTTTAAAGTATAGAAAAAAAGCCTGGTTTCATAGAGGTAAACAGGTTCAGCAGCATGCTAGGACAGGACTTACAGTGCTTCTGCCTTTGCACGCCTTGAAAACATCTCTAATAAATAAAAAAATCTTCCTGCTCTGCCATCAGCTCTACCTGTTGCATAGGGGAAGACGCTCTGATAATATATCACCCCTATAACAGTCAGCGGTCATAGGGTTCACAATTAAACCTCAACATAAAAACATGTTTACACAAGGCTTATCTAAAAGGGGGCCATAAATGTGTATCTTAAGAAGAAAGTGACTGTGTCCATTATTCCGTGTTATGTTCCGACAACTAATAAAAACTGTGGAAATAACCTGTATACTTTTTAACGCCAATCTTATTTAAAATGTTGACCAAGACTGGAACAATACACCTGAGCGTAATAGATTACCTCTACAGACTTGACACAACATTAGACAATTTATCCGTATTATTCACAGTGCATTCAAGCTCAGTAATATACATTTTATCAGAATGATATGGACTCTTCGTTATTTTTCACTATAGTTAATCAATTTTAATAGATTAAGTTCTAATCAGCGATACAAGACTAGTTGGAATGTATTTATCGTTTTTTACATTGAAATATTTTTGGAAACAAATAGCGTAGCTGGTTAGGAATAACATGATAAACATACTTTCAAATAAGTTGCAATAATTATATTACCATGTTTTTATACAATAAATCCCTCTGTAAATCCCTTTAGATTAACAGTGTTAGTGTAAAAATCTATTATAATAAAGCTTGACTCGACTTAACACTGATGTTCCACAATTTACTGATTTATACTTCAGAGTTAATATTAAATTTTTGTCTGTTTTTACACAGAAGAGTTTTATAAAATTTGCTATTTGTGCTTCATGAATAAGGCCTAATTGATATACAATTCTCAATTTGGGAAAAATAATTGATTTTAATGTAACATATGATTTTTCCAGTGCAACCTAACCAAAACAAATTCAAGTTCAACTGCAAAAAAAATTAATTATTTCCCCAGAATAGCAGAATTCTGCCGAAAAATACAATTGAACATTTAATGGATTTAATAATTATAAGGAAAACTGTATTGGTTTTAATTTAAACTATAATGGTGTTTACTGGTATGTAATGGATTCTATATGCAGGATCTTAAACCTTCTTGGAATAATCCCCAAAGCACACCACAAAAAGGAATTTACAATGGTTTCGATGGATAGAGCTAATCTTCCATATTGGTCATATTGATGTGTTAATGGAAACTATTAAGAATTTCTGTGCCGTTTTTTATCAGCAGGATAGTTGTATTTGGAAGCATATATATGGTTTACTGGTTAAACAGGCCCAAGATCTATAGATTACCTGTCATAACAATTGATATCATCAAGCCAGCAGCCTTGCTTTACTATTTCCACTGATCCAGACACATTTCGCCAAGTTGCATAGCAATGACGTCTCTTGTCCTTTTCACCAACACACGACTCAACGCCACTCCGGTTCCCTCGACTCTCCGTACTGGGGGGGTTGTAGTTGTAAAGCACACACTCTTGTGTCTCTGAGCGGCCAAGAATGGCACCTGAAACCATAGGCAAATGAGAAGGAGGTTAAGACTCAAAACAATTTTACAAGGCACCAGCACAAACCAAACTTAAAAACAAGCAAAAACAAACTCTCACAAGGTTACACAGATTGTCTTAATCCATTTCATTTACAACAGCAAAGTGAACATTTTGCCTGATGTAACAAAACGTGCACAGTTTCAATGAAAACAGAACATATGTTATCCTGGGGGCAGGGGGGTTAAAATAAGCATAAAAGTGAAATCCACACACACTAGACCTCAACTGTTAGCAGAAGCTTCTCATGCACTATGGTTAGCAAAGAAAGTTAACAAGTGTGTCGTGGTTAACCAAAACAACAAACTTAGAGAAGTGACTGTGATTAAGAGTAAAGGGCCGTTCTAGAACAGGATGTGGTGGAGGGCGGTTACACAACTACTTCCTGAAACAACCACAATTTAAATCGCGTGTGAAACAGACTCTACAGCTAGTAATGAAACAACACACATCGTGTCATCACGTTCACTTAACACACAAGATGGAAACCTTCTAGAGGATTTAATGAACAAAACCAGCATGTAATGCATCACTGTAAAGGAATGCAGAGCTAATTGTGAATTCAGCAGCCTCAGTAGTGAAACATCAGTAGATTCAGATCAAATCCTAAAATTTCATGGATTTGATCTTGCGTTGACAGAGGGAGAAAGGGACTCGTAATTTAAGGAACAGAGAACGTTCTCATAGCATTTATATAAATGTTTGTGGTTCATCCCTGGGCTGACTTTATTTTAGGTATACTTTTAAATGTTAGTCTGTCTGTAAAATCCAGACTTAAGTCTAAAATCTAATTATGAGATTAGAAGCATCATAATAGCCTTAAAAAATATTTAAAAAAATAATATTCATGTAATCGTTGTATATGTTTTTAGATACAGTCTCCTCCTTAATAATACTGTAATGAATAATCTAAAATACTTAAAAGGATTTTATTATCGTTATGTTTTAATTTCTGCACAGATAATTGTATAAAAGTTCCTGAAACATTGTTTTCTATCTTTTCTATCTTTAAATAAAGACCTCAAGGTTATGTTTTTGTTATAATATGAATAAAAACAGTAAATCACAAAAACTTTTCACAAGCAGGGTCACAAATTGGATTTCATTTATTCTTTCACAGCATTAATGAAGATGTGTGGGTGCTGTGTAGGTGGATATGCATGATGTCAAGATGACATGCGAATAAAGCAGTGAAATGCAAACAAAAACATAAAATTGTTTTAGTTGGAACCATCTAAATTAAACACACTATAGAACTTTACAGTCTCTGTCTTTTCTGTTTTTACTTCATAGCATAATGTAAGTTTAATGAGAATCGTTAATAGAAGAGTCTGAATCTTATGAAGAATTTAGATAGTCAATAGTTTTCTATCTGAGAGTGCAACGAAAGAATCATATGGTTTGATGGCAGTGCAACATTTGAGCTGACATTCACATATTGTGCTACAGGAAACAAATCATGATTTGGGTCAAGTATATGAGAAGTTGTTGCACATCTTTAAAATGTGATAGCACCTTCCCACACTCCAAAGAAACCGACAAGATATGTGTGCAGAACATACTGTAGAAATCAAGCCTTAACAGGAAGATTAAACTTGCATTCTTTAAATGTCACAAACAGTACCTCAGGCAGTACACTCCAAAAATACTTAGGTCATACTTGCCATTTGCAATATCTCCCTTTGCAGAAATCCATTTATTAAATGGTATATACACGACTTAATCCACTCTTTACAGTCCAATAAGAGCCTTCGTTGCAGGTTTTTTTATTACAATGTTGACAACAACAAAGAGACATATCATCACAAACAAACACACTCGCAGCTAAAATGAGAACTATCAATTATTTATGCAAAAACAAATATATAACATAACATGCTAGCACAAAAAACAAAGTGCATCTCTAAAAAGATATAACGTATAAAAATGTGAATGGTAACAAAACCTTAACAAAAGTAAAGAACTTTGCTGCACAAGGCATATTTTGTGATCAACTGAGGAACAATCATGTTTACTGATTGTAAATAAAAAGATAAGGCAACCCATTACATAAACTGCTTCTACTCCATCAAAAAACATCTGTAAAGCAAAAGTCAAACAGTGAACAAACAGGAAACACCTCACCATCGATCTACACTAACCAGGACAAGAATACATCTTTGACCCATATTACAGAATGGCTCTTAGCCAACAACAGCCCTCACCCATTCTTCAAACAACGTGGGGATTCAGTCTCTTCATAGTCAGCAGGATTATACAAGTCAACAGTAAATAAAAGCATGAAGGAAGAATAACTTCAAAAATTAAGTAAACCTTAAATATCACACAAGAGCCGTGAAGTGAGAGTAAAGTGACCACATGATAAAGTGTCATCCAAAAAGGTTCTTTAGGGGTTTAGTGTAGGTTAAGTAATGCTCATGACTATTATGCATTTGAGACCATTACTAACATTATCAATAACATAAACAATAAACAGTTACTGCTGTTTTTACAGTCATAGCTAGAAGCATTTATCTCTGGTGAGCTCTTAAAACAAGTCTATAACAGAACAGCCTCCTAGCAATACACACCAACATCTACATGCACACAAACAGACTGATGCCACTTAAAAAATTAATTTGAGCATCAATACTTGATTCCTTTTTTATATAGGAGACTCCCATTTACTCACTCACAACTACATTAAAGAAATTAACCAAATTTAATATTCATATTAAGTCATCACAGTCAATATTCGACAACAAAATGTTATTCAATTACACAGTTGGAAATAACATTTCATAGACATGAGTGGTAGCCTCCTTAAAGCGTCATGTCTGTGGTGAGACCATGGACATACAAGTCAATATATAACGTGGAAAATTCCATTAAATGTGGAACATCACGGATGCCAGGTGTAAGGCCATTTTACTTTATTTTTAAAACTGCATCAAAGTAATTGGGTATATATCAAATTGCAATCCAATTGTCCTAGACCACATAAAAGCAGTCGGGTGTGTTAACATGGAAATTTTATGTCTTTTGGACCAATAGAATAGCAGTTCTATAATCTGATTACTTTCACTTTTTATCGGATAATAAAACAAGGTCTTTTGTTACCTGATGCGCACCTTCAGTTTAGTAAAGCACCATGGACACCATAATAAATATTTACAATATGGTTAAGACAAAGATATCTTTTACCATGGTATGGTTTTCATATGTAACAGGTGTAACAATTTCAGTAAAAAAGCCTGATCTTTCCTCTTTGCTGCAGATCTAGATCTGGATTAAAAACTTTTAAACATGTCATGAGCTTTATCCAAACTGTAATTATCATATACAAGAAGACATCTCTCAACTAATCGTTTTCTTTGCAATAGAATGATGTCCTGGATAAATGGTAATTTTAAAAAAGTAAAAATTATTTTCTAACCATGGACATATTCACTTGTTGGAGACTTCAAAAACCAGAATGAACTTTCAAATCATGAAATACCTGCTCATTAATAGTAAACACAATCAAATCCATATTAACTAGTAAAATTAAAGATTACATTTCCATAAACATTAAGACACTTCCAATCCTGACTGGTGTATTTGGTTTTGAAAACTTCTCATATACAGAACAAAGCAGATATTTAAAGCCTCCAACACATCTACTGTTACAGTAAGGAATTGATGTGTTTAATATAAATGGCATTGCTCAATATTTACTTTGTCCTGATTAAACCACACAATCATCATAAAGGTAATGTGAAAGCTACGCCACAGGTCAAGTCAAACCTTTAGAGGACAAAGGAAGCACATTTGATTTCAAATAGCCCTTCCGTCAGCAGTGGTCAACTGTGGTTGTAAATTATTCACAGAGGCATCTGCATCTTGGGCAGCAGTGGCTGCAACCTGCCTATGTCATGGAAGTCCAGTTGCTGAGGATCGAAATACACTGCGAAGCAACACAAGGTCAAGCTATCAATCACACATCAGCACTTTAAACAACAAAAAACAAAAGAATCAAATTTGTTTGCAAAATTGATACTGTATGAATACAGAAATAATCTGAATGTAGGACTGTCCAACTGCTAAAATGTTATAAAGAAATGCAAAATGGTTACGAACAAGCATCCTATTAAAATATAGTCTGGCACTATGCTTCAATTTAAAAATTTTTTTAACTTTGATGAATAATTATTGTATTATAACAATGTGACAGCCCAGCACATAAATTTATATCGACATCTGATACCAGGGCTGAAAAAATTCATCCAGTTGTCATTAACAAAACATTGTGCGGCCGAGAACACTGATTGTATCTGGATAAAGATAATTACGAAAAAAAAAAATACACACTCATCTTAACTAAATCAAACTAAGCTAAAGTCAGAGCTGTCTATTTCACATGCAACCAAAATAAATACATGATATTCAACCTGCCCACAACAAATATAACACTTCACATTTAGCTGTTTGTTTTTGAAAAATAAATTTTTACATTTACAATATGTGTAGTTTCTAGTACTACCATAAAAGGTGTTAAAAGACAAATAAAAACCCCTTAAATATATCTAAATCAGTTATCTGAAAAGATACAGTAAATGACTGTACAACTAACCGCTAGCAAAGTGTTCAAGTAATAGACTCTTGGCTGCATCTAGGTTATGACATGAAATATTTGTTTGTTTCCAATTTCCATATAAAAACATAACTAATTAGTACAGCATCTCAAAAAATTACAGTGAAATAAAGGCAGAGTGCGACCAGTAGATTCTGACACATTCCTTATGTACTTTCATGACAAACAGTAATTATCCGTGTTCTAGTACATTCACTCATCTCGAACGCACAAAAGAAAATAATGTTCATGGAAAGAAGGATATTTTGCAGACGGTCTTGATTTTCTTCATCTTTTCCTACCAAAAACAACAGCTATTAATGCACCAACTTCAAAGTGCCCAATAGCTATCTTTTTGTGGCCACGCAAAAGATGAATTACAGCCTAAATGTATATAATCTCCTCAAATGATGCCTTGTTTTAGAGGTATGGTCACTGGATAAAAAAAAAACACAGACCACAGCTAAGCTGTTAAACGTGAAAAATGTTAACAGTATTGATTAAAAAACGACAGTAACACTCTCAAGAAAGGAAAACATTGAGACATTCTAGAACAGTAAAGACACTTCTAACATACAAACACAAAACCAATGCAAGTGAATGGGTTCTGTTTGGCTATTAAGATTCTTCAAAATATCTTCTTTTGTGTTCTGCAGATTATTATTAAATAAAAGACAGATAAAGCCATACAGATTTAAAATGATGAATTCATTTTTGAATTTTGTGTAACTATTACTTTAAAGCTTGCTTATTCTAATGAAACAAAAAGCAGATACTAGAACCTATTAAAACACAAAGTTACAGCAGTTGGAAAGGTGAAACTACACATATTGGTTGTTGTCTGTGAATAAGATATTTTCATAAGAATATCTGAATCCTTTACATCTTATATCATCATCTATTAAATCTAATGTGCCACAAGCATCACACTTTACATTAATATTATGAATGTAAAAGAATGAACATATTTTGACCTTCAAAACCATACCACTATGCACTCGGAGGGACAAAGAAATCTACAAATATGTCCGTTTTTGTTAATAAAGTGGTCAGTTCTGCACCAAAACCCAAGTCTCTTTATAATGCATTAATACTACACACTAGCACACTACACTTTGCTTTTAACTGTTATGCTTTGATTTCATGAAGTGCACTACAATCTAATATGACGCATGCAAATGGATTAGAATTGAGCGAAAAAAATCCCACAATTACTGTTCATCTTGTCAAGCACAATGATTAATTTGTATTGCGAAACCTATAGAATCCAGTCCATTATAGAAAGTACAATATCACGGCACAAAAATAGTTGTCTGTTAATGTTATCGGTTTAAACACATGTGAATGACCAGTTTTACTTGCCTTAAAGACAAGTATCTGGAAAGCTTAACATCAAGATCTGTGTGTAAATGTCAAACAATGTTCTGTTGTCACGATTTTCTCTTAAACATTTCTGTATCTCTTTGTACCTTTTATAGATAATGTCAAATGCTATTTATTGTAAAAGTTGTAATGTTTAGAGCAACATATGACAGGCCAAGTGCTTGCACTCCATTCTCTAAAACTCTTACCCTGACAACAGCTTGCTTGAGCTTTTACTTTAAAAGCTTCCATGAACCTCACGTAAGGTCACTTACTTATTTACTGGAACATATGAGGTACATGTAGGCCGAACAAACACAATGACATCCAGCAAAATAAGTCATTATTTAATGGAAACAATGTTGTGTAACAAGCACTCCTTGGTACAGAGGAGCTCAGCTTAGTGGCTGCAATCTTGCATGTGGCTTTAAACTCAAGGAGCGATGCTAAGAAAATGCACAAGATTCAAACGGCAAATGGGTAAAACGTTCCTCACATTACTTCAAGCTGAGGTCTAAAAGCTCATACCATTACTGGACACCGATTCCTCTGAGAGCATGTGCAATGTGACCCAAAAGGTAATGTTTCTTAAGCCATTCTAGATGCTTTTGCCTTTATCCTGATATAAATAGCAAACCAATGTGCTCAAATATAACATTTTATTGATTGTCCCTGTATCCAAAAGAGCGCAGAACTGTGTGGGCAAGTGCAATCCAGTATGAGGGAACATGTAGTACAGGCACAAACTGTACCTCGAACGCATCTTTCAATAAAAGCAAAATTCAGACTTTGATCTTCCAAAGTCTGCCGCGGAACGTCTTCCAATTGCCTCGCCGTCCTTAATCGAGGAACCTCTGGGATGAAGATAACAATTAAGATGCGTGTCAAATGAGATGTAACATCATCACTCCTATCTTATCGAATGTTCTCACATGCAAATATGACCTTTGGCCCAGCCGGCCTCATGAAATGAAATGTTCCCATTTTTGAAAAGTACTGTGATCCAACACTGATGTATTTCCCAATACAAAACCAACCAGCAGAGGGGGTTTACATGCAGCATATAAAACAAGTATGCAAATACACAAGTCGATCAATACTACACACACAAGCTCAACACCAGTGTGTTTCCACAACATCACAGCCCACTTGTGGACTCGTCGGACCAGTTGTTGTGAAAACAAGTTGCACAATACTAAAAAGTACATGTGGATCTCATAAAGTTGGATGGCTCCAAAGAACTCCAGAGGTACAATCACGTGCATGCTGTTTAATGCCCTAAAAGACAACACAAACAATGATACCCACCCGAGGAACAGGAGATCAGGAACACTCCAAATGCCAGCTTGGTTGCAGGTCCCATTTTCTTCTTGCTGCCTTGAGACACGAAATCCAAGCGTGTTGGCATCCAAGTCTCCCTGAAAACACTATGGGATGGGCAGGTCAGTGAAACACATCCATGGCACAGATTCAAGGTTCGTGGATTGCAAGCCAGCAACAGAAAGAGTCCAGGGGTGATATTTAAGCAACACGGTGTGTCATGCCCCCCATATCATGCCAATGCGTGCCAATGTATCTATCAAACGCTGCACAGAGTAAACCGATGCCCGTTCAATAGGATCCTTAAGGAAGTGTGCCAGCTCCCATTCCCAATGATCCCGACGAGCCTGTGCACACAACCTGCCATATAACGTGATGCAATGGAGCTGATACTTCAATCCGAGCTCCCAATCACTCCATGTGGAACGTGAGAGATAGTGCGAGAAATGAACCGGATGTCAAAACGAAATCCCGCACGATGTGTCCACATAACTGTTTTTGGAACTTATATGCACCTATACGGACCCTATAGATACATAAAACGGGGTCACGCGTCTGAAGCACGCACGCACGCGCCAACTGACAGATTAAAGGCAAATTATTCCCGCCGAAATCAGCTTTGAACCCCAGCGCGAGGTCTCAGGAACAACCAGCGCGGGTGAATAAACACAACGTCCGTTTAAAACTAACGGTCGAATTAAGCAAAGCGCGCACACTCTTCGAAATAACTTCATCAGCAATGTCGGGAACGGGACGATGAAATGAGTCCGAGTCGTCGCTGATGTAATCCTCCGGTGCGCAATGGACGGGTGGTCGAGGTCGCTTGACTTTAAAGGGCGGTGTGAACTCAATTCAGCGCGATTTCCTGCTCCGCCGCTGTCAGTCACCGTTGGCTTACTGTATTCAAGATGGCCGCCCGGGCGGATTGTTTTTGTTTTTTCTGCCCTCCGCTGCCTTCAACCGCCCATTTGTGACGTAGGCGCAGCCTCGTGCTGATCTACAGGCGATTCGGCCAATCGAAGAACGGGGCGCAGATGCTTTGACCAATCAGACGGCCTGGTGCACACACATCCAGCCCCTTCACCATCCAGCTGAGGTTTGTGTGTGGCATGACGTGCAGTCCGAACGCAGCCTCTCAGATGTTCACTGGGTTAATAGTAATGTATAGCTGTGACGTAACAGCCTTTTACTTGTCTAAATTCACAATTGTTCAATTAAAATGCAGAATGTAATCAGATAAATGTTCTTTATGTAGATACTTATTCAGTTCATGATAAAGAATCTCACTTTTGCTAGAAATAAGCAAATGGGTAGATAGTGATTTCACTTAGTCTTCTTACTAAACTGCTTTTATTCCTCATTTTTGTAGGATTATCAATTAATTAAGTTTTTCAAATAATCTCAAATAATCTTTTGTTGCCGTATATATTTCAAAGTATCCAAAACAAACAATCATATTAAGTATAAAAATGAAGTAGTTTCGTGTTTTAAATTGCTTGAAAATTGCTTTTTACTGTTGAGAACAAAATGAGATATTTTGAAGAATGTAGACAATAAAAGGTCTGGGGTAAGTTTAACTCTTTCGTTTTTTCCTTTGGTGTACGAAGGGGTCCAATGACTTTTTGGTTACAGATTTGGAACAACTTTGAAGTAATGCCCGACAGAATCTTAATTTGTCGATGAATTTTCCCTTTACAATCAAAAACAAATATCTCTGAAATCTAAAAATTTGATTAAAGAAATGTCATGTTAATCTTGCATTGTTAATATCTCTTATTTGGTTTACTAATGTTTACAGAAGACAGGTCCAGCATTACGACTATTTCCAGAAAAAGCAGATCTTGTGACCAATCGCCTCACGAGGGCTTCTCCTGGAATGTACACACTGATGGTTGTGCTCTTCTGTGCGTTTCGATTGGTGCATGTGCAGGATATTACGGGTAAATGACGGATCAAAACCTGGTAACCTTATGATGGTAATGGGTTGAATATTTGAAAGAACCTTTCCGAAAGGTTGGCTGTACAGTGGGAGTGTGTTGAGCACAGAAATACTTCATCATGCGTCTAATTGGTTTTTTAACAAATGGGCCACGTTGAACATGACAGCTCAACATGTTTAACAGTCTAAAGCACTTATAATGCATGAAACAGCATGATACTTCTCCCTTAAGGAAATCCTACAAGAGAGTTTATAAAAGGCTGCAATATGCTTAAACTTTAAAGGGATCATTGCCTGAACATTTTGGCATCAATTATTCACCCTGTCATCATTTCAAACTGAATGACTTTCTTTCTTCTGAAGAATATAAATTAAGAAATTTTGAAGGAACACATTTACTCTAATTGTGTTGACACAAAATCAATGCAAGTGAATGGGTGTAAGTTATCAACATTCTTCAAAATATCTTCTTTTGTGTTCTGCGCTTTTTGGTAAACTGTCACTTTTGACCATCAAAAACAAGTTTTAATTGTACAATGACATGAGAGACACGAAATAATTGAAAAACTAGCCTTAAAATGCACAATTTTATATATTTACTATAGAAAGATCAAATTTACATCACAAGTTCTGTACAGAGATCTGCTCATTGTGATTTGTGCGCTTCTCTTGTTGTAATATAATAGCATCTCTCAACCTGGCCCTATGCAGCCTATGTCATCTGATCCACAAATATTCACACATAATCCCGATGCCCTATTTAACCATAAGCATTTTTTTCATTGCTGCAGCGATGCACAGCTCTGTATATGCCATTCTTTTATTCCGTTTCTGCAGTGATACAGCTGAAAGTTTTTTTTTTGTGCAAAGGCACGTTGCAGCATATTTCACAAAGAAATGTCAATTTCAACCAACCAGAGGTGACTTTGGAAATATCCAAACTAAGCTACTGTGAAGGTCAAAGACATGTGATCAATGACAGTGCCCACCGCACTTTGTCTCCCTCGCCTGATATTTCAAACCTGAAAGAATGCTGAAGAACGCTCTTTTCTACCAACCTCCACAACTGCTTGTTCTCTTTTAAAAAAAGTGTAGTCTTATAGATAAGCTACATACAATCTTATTTATATATAAGGCTCAATGCAAATACTTTGTAGTTTCTTTACCTTTTAAAGCCCATGCAAATGAGACAACTTAACACACCCAACAAAGGTCATTACAATAACACATTTAAATGACGTCCCCTTACATGCTCACTTCCAACCATTTAATCGACCTTGTGACACACAGGAGCTACTTTGCTAAGTTAATCACTCGCACGACACAATGCCCGAGTGGATACTTAACACATACTTCGACTGACATGTTGTCAGCAAAGTGTCTCGTTGACAGCATGCACACCACGCTCTCTACTGAACCGTGAAGAATATTTTGTCTCCCGAATTCTGCAGATGCCTAACATACTTTGTCTCCTGAGTTCATTAACTTTTAATCAAAGTTCTAAACGTGCCAAAGATTATCCTGATACATTTCAAAGGGATCTTTTGAGATGGCTGCGCATCTGTCAATGCTTGTCATCCCCTTCAGACCTGGCGTCCTTGGGTGGATCAACGCGTGGTTCTACAGTGTGGCAAAATAACACATCCCATGGGGCCTTTCTCTGCCACCATTGCTCCATCCATCCACCCAATTCACTGCAGAATTTACATTTTTGGGTAAACTATTCCTTCAATTGACAGTATAAATGAATACAACAGAAATAAACAGTCATATGAGCTTAATACATTGTTAAAATAGATTCTTTTGTGGAAAATATTCAAATACAGTACCCAATATTTTAAATTTGAATTAGTTTTAGATATTTTGCTAAATGTCTATTTAAGTTTTGTGTCTATTGAAGTCAGTGGGGCTAAATGTTGTTTGCTGACCATCATTGTTGCTGGTTTCTTTTTAGATGGATATGTTATAATAGTTAATTGGTCGCCAATGATGATTACAAATACAAAACTACCCTGTTACATAAAATAGAAACCCAATTAAAATTATGTTACAAAACTTAGCTTTTCAATCAAACTATGACCAATTTGCCTTCTGTAGTGTGTTTTGGACATTATTCTTATAAGATTTAAGAACCAACCGAATCAATCATTGTATACCAGTAGACACCATAATCCTTTCCATTAAACCAATCAATTCCCATTATAACCGTTAAATCCATCCACATTTCTATTGTGATTGGCGTACTGTTCTATTGTTTCTTTCAGCTGGGTATGTTGTTTCAAGGGTGTTTACTATAGTTATCAGATACATGGCCCGATATATGAAATTCTGAAATCACTATTGCATTCCATACACACGAAGAACAATCACATAGGGCTTTCCGTCTCCACTTAAATGCTGTTATCAGTCTCAGCGCTGCGTGTACGTGGCTATTACTTTTGAGCCATATATAATCAGGTGTGAAATCTCAATAGCCACAGGACTGGGCATGAATCCGTGTTAACATCCAGCTAAAAACATGAGCGCATTGCCGTGTCTCAGTACGAATCAGGTTTGTCAAATTGGATGACTGGTTGAGTTAAAACGGATGCAAACGTAACCCATGCCAGCGAAATGTGCTCTTGAAAACTAAGCCACATTCTTACGTCTTATATTACCTCTTCCTGCTTGTGGCTAAGCGCAGAGCCTAAGAACTGGCAAATCACATTACATCCTGTTCTCTTAAAGCACATTAATGCTGAGCCTTGACACGTGCCAAGAATACCCCTATTCATTCACCATAGCAGCAAATCAAGGCATCGTCTTCCATTTCCTCTGATTTGATTATTTTATGGCGATCTTAATGAGGCGTTTATCTCTGAAAGCTGTAATCAAGTCAACTGCTAAATTATAGCTGTTTTATGGCTATCATGCTGACCAGCGTTGAAGGATAATGTAACCACAAACATATGAAAACAGCATAGATTTCTTTTCTAGAATAACAACAGGATTTATGTGTGGTATACGTGTATGCTGGAGAGCTCCATTGTTAGATATGCATACACTATAATGGACATGCACAGAGGCACAAGAAAAAAGTAATTTTCCATTAGTGCTTGGTATTGTCAGTCTATGGGAGCATATATTCATTTGTAGTTGAAGTGAATTCATTGTGAACTTTAATGTTATTTTGTCATAAACATAACGAGATGCATGCAAAACTCTTACGGATCTATCTGACCAGCATATAGTCGGACACATCAATATTATTTTTTGGGTAGAGATTTACTTGAGGCTTAACTTTGAGTGTAACTATCTAAGTGACTTAGAGTGATTGGAGATTACTTGAGTTACCATGGTTGAAGTGACACATGCCCAATTAACTTCTATCTCTCTAATGTATCATGCTTGAGCCTGAGCATGTGAGCTGTGAGAAAGGAACGAACCCTACAATTAAATTGAAATGGAGACTGTCAGACTGCTGAATTTCTTTTCATCACTTACTCACCCCGTCATCTTTCCTCTGTGGAACACAAAATAAGATATTTTGAGTAATGTTATTAACCGAACACTAGCCCAGCACTGATTTCCATATACACATTTCACAAAACATCTATCTTGTTCTTTTGAATTTAGGAAGCACTGTCACTTAAAGGGATAATTCATACAAAAATATATTTCTGTTGTGAAGTACTCAACTTTATGTTGTTCCCAGTCTGTATATTTATTTGCTCTGTTGAACAAAAATAATAGGAAAAGAAGAAATAAAAAGATATTTAGAAGAATGCTAGCTGCTAAGATATCTGGAATAATCAGAAAATGGTAGAACGTAAATTTATACTATTAATTGAATAGTTAATGGTGCCCAAGAAGTCCAAGTTGCTGATATTCTTCCAAAATCTTTCTTCATACAGAAATGCATACAGGTTTGGAAATACTTGAGATCCGTGGCAGAATTTACACTTTCAGGGAAGTATTCCCTCAAGTAACATTTCACCCAATATTTTGAGATTTATTTTGACATATTTGGAGAAATGTGTTTATGGATGTCAATGGGGTCTTATGTGTATGAAAGTCAGTGGGGGCCAATTTTGTTTGGTTACCAACATTCTTCAAAATATATTTTTTGCACTCTGAAGACAAAAGAAATCCATTCAGGTTTAGAATGACATGAGGTGAGTAAGTGATGAAAGATTCCGATTTTTCCAGTCTGACAGTCTCTTCTTCAATTAAATTGTATGGACGAAGACAGCAGCGTAAGCATCATTAAAAAGTCCTCACAGAAGAAAAAAAGTCAGGCAAGTTTGGAATGGCTTGAACTGAAGTAACTCAAGTCAGACTCTTACTTTTTTGTGTTTAGAGGCGTTTCACTAATGTAACCACATCTGATATGTTTAAATACATGTACTGTCATGTGCCGTCTGTGGGATATTTACATAATTAACATCTGAACTAATCCTATCAATGCTCCAACCCTGAAGCATTACAACACGACCGGGCCCAGGCGTACATTAAAGCAGAGTTTGAGGCCTTTCCTGAAATAAACTGCCATCTCTTTTCACATCTCACTGACCTTGTCATTGTCCCGCCAGGCTTCGGAGTGTGGACGCGTGTTAAATGAATCTGAAAGGCACATGGAGAGGCTGGTGCCTCACAGCAAACACATGAAAGCAGAGAGCGAGAGCTCTTAATTACTTTCAGTTCTTTAGATGGAATCAATGCCTCAGGGTCACAGACGCAGGAGGAAAAAATGACTTTCCCCTTGAGGATAAAACAGCTCATGAAAAGGTAGAAATAAAGATGCAGCATATGGTGAAATAAGACCCTGCACACCCCACAGTTTGACTTCACACTAACCCAGCCATAGCTTCTGTTTTTATTAAGGGTCAAAGCTCATGGTGTGCTGGAGCCAGGGTTGCCAAGTTCAGAGAAGAATAAGCTTTCATTTTAGTGAAGTGAGGGAAATTGTTTATTTAGTTTATTTCTTGTGTGCCTTTTCTTAAAGTTTGGTGCATATTTCTAAAAGAAAGATAAAAACTTAGCATCATTATTAACTTCCCTAATTTTCCACTTTACCAGTTTGGTGTTTATCATAACAGTTTATTGACATAACCAATAAACCCCACACAACCCCTGCCTTAAAGTTTGTTTAAATCTTAAAAGTGATAGTTGAATTTAAAAAAAATTATTTATGCACTTCTGTTAATTTAAACCTGTATGACCTTCTTTCTTTTTGAGGAATGTCGGTAACCCATCACTTGCATTGTTTTCATGTCCATACAGTACGTTGGAAGTGAATGGGTGCCATTTTTGTTTGGGTACCAACTCTCTTTATAATATCTTCTTTTGTGTTCTGCAGAAGAAAGAAAGGATAAGTAAATGACGACAGCAATTTTATTTTTGAGTAAACTATCCATTACATACAGTCTGATGCTCTTGGTTTGTCCACTCATTCCTGTCTCTGTATAAATTAAATGAATTAAGCTATATGTTGACTCAATTCAAAGTGTTCTTTTAGTGTGATGCTAACTGAAGGTTTTACTCTCTATTGGTTCGGCCTCTATTGGTTCGGCTGAAATAAAAGCTAGTGGCTGATGCCAAGTGGGGTCCCATCCAAAGACTGGCAGCTTGGCTGGACAGAGAGCGATGGAACCATAGTGATAAATTCCTCACAGCACGAATGCGTCTGTCACTAGACACACTGTTCCACTGGACATCTTCACTTCATTGTTATGTTTGCTAGTGAAAAACTGTGAAGATTTGTTTTGTAAGAGGCAAGGCTTAATTAATTTTTTATGTATGTGTGTCCTGGTCCCTATCTAGCCGAACATCGAGTGCTCCCTGGTTAAGCTTTCCTAATTTTACTTCATTGATTTATCAACTTGTTTATTGTTGTGACACAAATAAGACAATTGCTGTAAACGTTAACTTGCACTGTATTTTCAAGACATTTTTCTTAATGTATTTATTTTGTGTTCTGCAGAAGAAAGAAACAAACAGGTTTGAAATGACAAGAGGGTGAGTAAATAATGACAGTTATTATTTTTGTGTGAAATGTTACTTTAACCTCATGACATAATAGTGTCCAATAGTATCATTATTCCAAGCTACTATAGGAGTGATTTGTTAGACAGAGCCCTTCTATAAATTGTAATCTATCCCGATAATAATTACATCATCGTGAACAAAATCAATACTGCTTAATAATCAATACCGCAAAGAGCATACTTCCACATCATTGTTAATCCCTGTACATCAAACTACATTTATGGTTCTACCACTGCAAAAATGATATTTCAAAGATTTTCATTTCCATCTTTAGCCTATTTTAAAACACCGTAGCTTTACATTTGTGCATGTCAGGTATTGATGTTTACTGAACTCACAAACATCACATTTAAAATCAGCCCAGAGTAGTTTTGACAGCATGACTTTCAAAGAGATCTTACATGATCTACCCCTGAGTTAAAGGTTGTGAGCTGCCCCCCTGCTGCTGTGTCGCCCCACACCTCGGCATGCCGGCGGGGGGTTACTTTTGTGTATGTCTTTACCTAGTGGTTGCAGGGTTGATGCGTGTGTTATGACTACATGACCTGAAAGAGCGCTTCTCTTGACATCCTTTAGACCCAACATTACTAAAATCTTCAGACACAGAAGCATTCTGCCCTAATATCTTTACTTTTTCAACTTCTAGAAAGGTGAAAGAACATTAGAATGTTCTCAAACAAATAACACATGACACACAGCAAAGTATAATAATGCAGGAAGTCATATCTTTTTAATAATAGTTCACCTGAAAACAGAAATTATGACATCATTTACTCACTCTTTTGTGATATGAGAACTTTAGAACATTCTTTCTTTTGTAGACCACAAAAGAAGATATTAAGAAGAATGTTGATAACCGAACAGCAGTGGCACCCATTCACTTCTATAGTATAGACACAAAACCAATGTGTATGGTCAGTATTGGCAGAATTAAAATGTGTTGTGAACTCTCACTTTAAGTTTTATATTCTTGTATTTTTACATTGTTCAGTATGTCAAGTACTCTTGTAGAGGATGTGGTGTTTGCGGGTAAAAAAAGGTAGTGAGCAGGAAACATATTTATATCTAGTTTAGCATCTGAATAAACAAGTAAATTGAGTCTGGTTAGCTGTTTTAAGCAAGTTCAAGATGGTCTAGTTCTTTTGATTAAGAACAGGCCAAATAGTTCTTCTGCAGTTGCAGTAAATCTTATTTCTGCTAACACTATGAACATCTGTTTCAGGAATAAGAATGGAAGAATCTTGTTAAGATATTACAGTTTTCCTATGATTTTAAGCAAAACATTTTGCAAAAAAAGAGAACATGTTTTTGAAATTAATTAAATATAACCTTTAAAGGTTGTGTGTGTGTGTGTGTGTGTGTGTGTGTGTGTGTGTGTGTGTGTGTGTGTGTGTGTGTGTGTGTGTGTGTGTGTGTGTGTGTGTGTGTGTGTGTGTGTGTGTGTATACATAAGTAAAAATTAACTAAGTCTGCTTTGCTTAGATAAAATATTTGTTACATACTTTTTAATACATAAACTTAAAAAACATTTGAGAATAATTTACTGTTGGATAAAAAAATCTATTTAATATTATTTAAAAGATTTAAATAGTAAATATAAGTATTTGTTTTTGTGGCATTTATTAAGCCACATGAATAATTTTTTATAGCGTACTTGAATGGGAATCACTTAAAAAATTAACAAAAACTGTATGTTTTTATCACTATTGAAACCTGACATGAACTATCCCATAACTTTTGTATGCTAAACTTAAACTGCTAAAAATCCTCTATTGTCAATATCGCCTTATTTGTTTAGGCTGGCAAATGCCTCATGAGAGTCCTGCCCAAGGAAATATTGATTGACGATTGGCTAATTTCACTGTAAGGCAGGACTTCCTCCTCTAATACCATATTGAATGTTGCATTTCTCCCCATTGATTTCAATGCAGTAGCACATCTTGTTTATATATATATGAATTTAAACCTACTAATCTATATTAAATATATATATATATTTAATATAGATTAGTAGGTTTAAATTCAGAGGTAATGCCATGTCTTACTCCTATAGCTCCATTGCACTAATTCATTTTGGATAAATATCTCTGTGAGATGCATACATGCAAATACACATTGAGTCTCCAGCAGGAGAATCAGATGACACAATCTGCTGACTCTCTTTTGTGTTATAGTTTTGTTCTAAAAATCTCAATCATTTTGCTTCAATGTGTTAGTGTTGGAGTGTAATTAAATAAATCAAAACATTAACCAAACAAATATGTAAGGGACAGGGGAGATGTAGTCTATGACATCGAAAAATATGGCAGTTCCAATTCTGTAGGATTCGGCAGAGCCTTCTTGTGGGCCTGCCAATGACCTTCAAATGCACTGCACAGATGGTACTGCACATCCCCCCATTAAACTACTGCAATCTTAACTCCGCATATTTAGATTTAAAATAAAATATATAAGACGGATTAGCAAGGCATTGGGAAAACTATACAAACATTAATGCTAAAGAATGGATGTTAAAAATCTATTCTTTTTGAAAATAAATAAATCATACACACATCACTGATGACACTCAAGTAACCTGCTTCTAACAAATTGTTGTTTACCTGTCTTCACCTTTTTAAAGGTGACTCCTTGTTTGTGTGTCTGACCCTTACCACGTCCTGTGCTCTCATTCTTCTTGCCCTTTTCTCTATTTATCACCTCCACTGAAAGTGACTGTATCTCCCTGCTGTTTTTTTCTCACCTGTTCTTCTCATTTCTCCACTTTTCTAGCAGTTGAATTATTTATATGGATTTTTTTGTAGTGAAATGTGCCAGCACAGGAAGAGTGGAGCTGATTCTGTGTGGGTGTATCGCTAATAGCCTCTTTCCTACAATTAAAAAGCCACTTCATTTGATCTCTCTCAGTCACAGTAATCGGTGTTGACTCTTTATGTGTCCAGCCAGCTCAGACAGAGCCAACGCTGGCTGGTAAACGGGATCGCTATCCTCTGCTTTTCCTGTTGATTCTGTACAATGCATAATGGGCACACAAGCAAAACTGCATTGGACTGAAAATTAAGTTTAAATGGATTTTACCTAGGGGTTTAACCACTGCTGCATATTTATCAACAAGTATGGTTTGTGTGAACGAATTTCCATGCAGTTATTTTTTCATTTTGAAGCAGGTATAGTAACAAATTATCATCCAAGTAATTTAGTCTATAGTAGGGACGCACGATCTAGTTAATAGTAATTAAAGAGGACTGAGCCGTTACTTTGTGTTCTGTGTAAATGTTTAGAGACATAACAAATTTGTTGTTTAATATTAATAGTCATTCTATGAATTCGTGACATTCAAGGAAAGACATATTCATTTACCCTTAGAATGAGGTCAATGAAAATTAATATTACTACTTAACATATATGTTAAGTAGTCTCTTCAGATATAACTCTAAATAATTGGTGGAAAAAGTATTATCGCTGCATCTCTAGTTCATATATGTCAAGAAACAATATAACATATATTATCAATCAAACCTAATTAAAACAATCATGCAAAGCTCTTAACCCAAGTTTTAGGAGAATTCTGAGTGTAGTTTCATTCCCTTTGAATCATCTAATTTCAACCCTGTAAGACTCTCTTACAGAAAAGATTTATTTGAAAAAATGTTGGTTATCAAACAACTCCGGCCTTCACTGACATTATAAAGCAAAGTACTTTATTTTTGTACTAGAAAAGTCATTTATAGGTGGGAATTAATGAATGATTGAATAAATGATTTTCATGTAAAATCCTGGATGTTTTTATCATAAAGAATGATTTGTTCTTGTAACGAAACATTATAAATTATTTTCAATTTAAGCCTTGCCAGCTCAAGATTACTATTGACCCATATTGTATGACCTGTCCCTTATACACAGGGGATATGAATAAAACAAAATAAAGAATAGTTAATAGTTTATTAAATAAATATAAAAATACAATAAAGATGAATTGTTTCAATTCTCTTAATGATATCGAGCAAGGAGGCGTTGCAAGGACGGCCGGCCAAGGTCTAATGCATCCAGACGTGGGTGACAATTACACTTTTTCTTAATAAACAGATAAAAATGCACACAAGCTGTTTATTCAAAGGATGTACTCATATCACCTTACATTATTTTAGATCCTAGGAGTTATGTTAAAATGAATGTGAACATCTATGTATTTAGATGCATCTTATTCAAGGGGACAGTGTGTTAATAGCAGACAGGAGTAACATGATCAAGGGTACAAACAGTAGATCTACTAATATAGCAGTTATGATGTCAGTCACCGATATATCTTACTCATGCTAGAAGCTATAATGTAGAGGAGCTTATAGCTGTGGGTGCCTGTAAAAAGACACATGACCCATGCTATAGCACACCAACAGAATTTATTTGTCATTTGATCTCAAAGCACAGATTGTATGAAAGAGAAGCTCTTATACAGAGTGGCCCTCAGTCATGTTTCAGTTATTTTTCAAAGTACAAAGAATCGACAGTGGATTGCTATCCAGTTTTTAGTGACTGATATAAAAAAAACGTTTTGTGGTACTACAAAAAGACGAAGCCCCCTTTGCTTTGCATTGCATTTGTTATTTGGTTTTCCATCTTTATAAATCTGAGTACCCTTAAGAAATGTTTTTTGTGTTTACCCCTTTTAAACCAAAACATATGGCAATACACAGAAATAGAAAATACAGAATGGTAAAATACATAAAATAATACTTTTCTTGGATCTAAGTGCTTATGAAAAACAGCTATGTGTTGTATTTTTCAATACATTTACATTTACATACATTTACATTTAGGCATTTAGCAGACGCTTTTATCCAAAGCGACTTACAATACATGTGACCTTGTCTTCAATACTATGTCCACTGTGATCCGGATGAATTTGAAAATGTCATCTAAAAACGGTGCGCATCCACACTATCGTTTTTCTAACGTTTCCCAAGAGTTGCTCATCCACAATGAAATTATTCATTTAATATGATCAATGTTTGACATGACCTTAGTCAGATTAAGGATATCAGGGTTATATTTTTACACACTTAAACATTATTATGTGAAAAAAACATTTGATGTAAAAACATTATTGGGCTTGCACACACAGGCAAGGTCACATATTGTAACATATAAACAATGAATAAATTTTCTTTTAGATATATATTAAATCATTTCATATGTTGACAGCCAAAAGTATATAAAAAAGATGTTTTTAGTTTTTTAATTTGAGCCAATAAACTTCAAAGGGATTTACATTGCATACCAGCTTTGTGTTTTATTCCCTGTGAATCAAACACCCAACCATGGCATAATTACTCTGAGCTCTTCCACTTTGGCAAAAGAAAAATGGAATCATTGTAGTCTCCAGGATTTTATAATAACTACACTTTTATTTCCAGCGGGTAGTCCTTGCCCATGCATAACTGAACAATGGTACAGTATTGTAATTGTTAGCATTGGTAATTAATGAATGATGAGTTCTGAGTTTTTTTTAGCATATTGCTATGTGGTTTCTAGGGTGGCCTCTGTGGTTGCTAGGGCATTGCTTCATGGTAACTATGCTACAGTGTTGCTAAGATGTGTAGATTCTTGTCAAAGCCAACGAGAATCTTTGCTTTAATTAACTATAACGGAAATGTCTTTCGTTTTAACATCAGCATATACATTTCAGGAGAAGCCCTCGAGAGGAGATTGGTCACAAGCGCTGCTCACGATCAGCCCACGGCAGCTTGGCTTTTCCAGAAACAGACTTAAAGCTGTATCTGTCTTCTGTGAATGTGTGATTTAAGACTTATGGAGATATGAAAAATGCTATTCCACACTACAGGTACTCAAGTTTAACATAAGTATGTCAGAAACTGTGTGTGTTTCTTTCCCTTTAAATTTTGATTTGACTTATTATTTTACCAGGATCCAAACCCTAATTTTGCAATCCTGCTCAGTCAGTATGAAAGATAGCAATGTTATATTGACACAGAATGTTTCATCCATTGTGTAGAATGATTTTATGCATGAAAAGATTTTAGCTGGGCTTTCACATGCAGGGTCACTTATTTACTCTCGAATCTCTGGTTTGCAGGATGACACCAAATTCTTGGAGATGAAACAGTGATTCACGAACTTATTCAGAGAACTGTGAAGAATACCTCTAGGTGGTGAGAATGAATCCTCAAAGCATATTTATCTCCACACTGATAGAAACCTAACCTCGCTGTTTGTAATCATTTGTAGAAAATATTGACGATAATAGGACAACACAATCTAGTTGTGGATATACAGGTATTTGGTTTTGCCCATAATTTAAATAAGAACTGAAGTCAAATGTTCTTCAAATCTGCACTTTGGAAATATAACATTTAAAGAGCTGCACCCTTTAAAAATTTCCCACAGGCCAATATGATAGTGTCTTCCTCCAGCGGAATGTTCTGGCCCAGATCCTCATGCAATTCTGTCCTCGACTGAACCCAGTTACCAAATCTGTTATAAGCTTACTCACTCAAACACACTTCTGAGAAACCCGTCCTGGCAGGCTCTCTTGACGTCTCTCTCAAGCGTGGCCAGCACCGGAGTCTCTTTAATCTCAGCCCATCGATCAACCGGTGCTTTAGTGCTGATAAAAGAGCCATTTCTCAAGTTCCTGCTTATTCTCATGGCCTTCTCATACCGCCTCCTTCCCCGGTTTTGTCCAATGAGGAATGCCTGATATAATTTAAACCATACAGACCATATCAAAGTTCTTCAAGTGAGAGCAAGTTCTAAGGGGTATTCATTGAGTTGGAAAGTCTATACCATTACAACTATACTGTTGGGTGAAAAAGATATTGTTGAAGATGTCCGGAAAGTGAGTTTTAAATGTTGTACTTGAACTGTGTTGATTCATTAAAGTTGTTGCTGTCAGCCACATTCTTCAAAAGTAATAAGTGAAGAGCTGCCAGATGGATTTCAATTCCCCATAGTGGTCCAACACAGCCGTTTGCTTCGATTCACACCTGTTTTATATTAATAAAAGAATTAACTGCGAAAAACTCACCAACTCTTGATAAAAGTGATAATCAAATGCAGAAGAAACTGTTCGGCAGTTAAGGTGAAAATAATGCATTTTTATGAGTTAGGTATATAAACCGACTATTCAGTTTTTTAACAGGAAAATGAAGCAGACTGCTATGTGAATAGTTCAAGCTGTTAAACTGTCTAACTCTTATGCCTGATCAAAAGTGTTATTAGAGAGAAAATGATACATGTTAAACTAACAAAGGCTAGACGTCGATCAAATAGAAGGGTCTGACAAAAGAATTTCTATTTGTTGGCAGGTTAGTTTTTAACGATATTCCTATTCCAAGAAATAGAATTATTCTTGCATTGTACAGAGTATTACATACTGGAGTTGGACAAACAATTTGAGAGAAAACACCTGCTACTGTAACTTTGTAAATCATTAACATATCCAAATAAGGGCCTTTCTAACAAGTAAAGGTACATTTCCTAAAACTTGTAATTAAGAAGTGGACATTTGTCCGAAGTGAGGGATGGCATTGAAGGGTCTCAAATTTATTAAAATTAATTCATTATTATAACAATTTAAAATGTTGGGTTATTTCAACAAACTGTTGGGTTAAATCAATTTGGGTTATTTACAACCCAACAGTTTGCTTTGTCCATTTTTACCCAATTTTGAGTTGAAATATCCCAAACTTTTTATAAGTAACAGAACATCTATTTCAATTATGTTTATTCCAAATTTTATAATAATTTATTTGTATAATCTAAAAATCACGTCTTAAAAACATTAAGTGTTTATTTTAAAAACAGGGCCCATGTTAAGTGTGTCTTAATTTTAATTCTCTTTGTTCTAAATTAACATCCAGTTAACCTTCAAAAACTATCATCAACATCAGTTAATAAATTTGACTGTGTTAAAAACTTTTGTTTTGCAATTTATACAATGCCCTAACATGTAGTATTTATTAAGAGGTTGTTAAAAGATGTGCTAACACAAGTTGCGGTAAAAGTAACAAAATGTTTGTCTCAAGAAATTACAGCGATAAAGTTAAACTAACTTTGAATAATTAATACGACTATGAAAGCATGAAAAAATGACAGAAACGTCTTCCATCCTCAGCTTGAAATGAAGCACACGGGAAAAGAAATGACAAGCTGACAGTGACAAGCTGATACCTTAAATGCTTATATAGTATACATAACTGCCCTGCAATGATTATAATCATTATATGAATTTAAAAAAATACATTGGACGTTATTGTTTTAATAATCTTAATGTAAATGTTGTTGACTTTGCACATTAACGAAAAAACTGTGACAGAAGTCAAACTCTTTCAAATGAAATCTGTGTAGTGTGAAATATGCAGTTGAGTAGCCCAGCCGTTTCTGGAATTGACATATTTGAAAAACTCTGGGGTGCATTATAATTGCTTGTCTGTGTTGTAATGATTTTGAATAATGAGTCACCCGTTATGAATAATGTGATTTGCCAAAGGACATCAATGCAAAGTTGGTTACCAGGCCCAAAAAGAGAAAAATTAAAAAATTCAGTTGTCAGATTTATTGGTGTTTTGTTTTGTGTGCTGGCATTAAAACAAAAGCTTTGCTGTACGCTTGTCAGACAATGAAACGCTGGCACCTCGGTTGAGAATTATAACAGTATCTCAGAGCAGATGGTGTGAAATCAAGGCCTGTTCACATAAGATCTAGCAGTTAGGTGAAATCTCATGTCATAACCTGAGCCATTGGTGTCAAACTCAAGGTTGTTATGAACCATACCTAACAATGGTTGTATCCATGTTGAGCACACGGTCTCTGAATCTAAGATGAACCTGGAATTATGTTTATCATGCTGTACAGTAATAACACAAAATAGGTAACATTAACAACCTGAGCAAAAGAGGAATCGCTTATTTGTCAGAATAATCGCATTAAAATTTAGTTTAGAGCTCAGAACTGCTTATATTGATGGACACATTTAAACGCGGCCCCTTATACTTGGCACATGCCAACAAGACATTTAAAGACTTTTGCACTATTTTACAATATAAGTCTTATTAATAAAAGTAAAACGGTGGTGAGTCTGTCAGATCTTGCACTCTTCGTGGATGTGTTCAGATCAGAATTGTTTATGTGTTCACCTGTAAAAAATAATATTATTTCTTATTTCTTTGACACATAACCCTTAGTGAATCAAATATAATATTTAACTGAAGAGATAATATTTTCACACCAAAAATATTCATCTCTCTAGGAATCTGTGTGGTTAACCCAGACTTCTCATGACCTGCGCGGTCTCTCATCGGTTACAGTTCATTTGAATTGATTCAGAGGGTCAGTATGGTATTTCTTTTAATAGCGTGTGAACTTCTCTCGTCTATTCAGTTTGTCAATGTGCGAATGAGTTTGCTGGACAGGGTAGGGGGGTCGGCGGGTCGAAATATTAAAGCATATCAAATACAGCACAATTTGTTGATTGATGATTTTTATTGTGATGTTAAATAAATTTTATTAATGCTCCTACTGGAATTGTTGCGGACCCCCTGCACCTGTGGGCCCCCGGAATCTTTCCCACTTCTTACCCCATTCGCTGCGGCCCTGCTAGCACCTGCTTAGTCTATGTGAACGTGAGGCAATTTAACGCCGATTGTTTTGTAAACCGGTCACCATGTAATTTAGGCTTTGCAATGGGGCTGTAATTTTTGCGGGTAATATCTTGGCCACTTTCCATATGCAAATGAATGGGAATGGGTGCTGTTATGTTTTAAAATGACTGCACTTCAACGTAAGTTTGGATGTATTCCAGTGTGCCAATCTAGTCTCATCCACAGGTCTTTAAAGTATGTTTTCACAGGAAGGTTTTATATAAACCGCCATATAACATTTCAGTTCTGCTCTTGACAACAGTACCACGTAATCCCTTCTTGAGACTTACAGGCCTCAAATCCTCACAGCTTTTTCTCCTGGGGGAACCAACTACACGGACAACATGCTGACAGCTGCTTATGTCATGGGTAAACACTTATTCTGTGGCAGGCTTTTTGATTTTTTAACAAGGACACCTGATATCGGATTCTTACGTGCCTGAGATCAAACGCTGCAGGTCAGGAGACGCGATGGCGTCTGCACATTATTTGCAGATAAGATCATGATCAGAGATGCAAATGAAACCTGAGTGCAGAGCCCATGAGCCCAACTCCTCAAACTGTCTGCAGTAAAAGTGGTGATATATGGCTTATGGTTTAGGTGGATGGCCGGAGGGTATTTCGAGATAGAAACTCATCAGATCAACCAGAAACTCTTGATATCAGATTTCACTTACATTTACTTACTGTGCTAAGCATACGTTTAATGAGAAAGACTTATAGCGGTAACATTATGTTTGTTTACATGATTTTTATTAATACACAGAATATGTTATGACAGTTTTTTTGTTTGCTATCCATTTGAATTTGTAAAACAGAAGTTTTGGCTTGACACTGACGTTCTCAATAGCATTAACATGACATTGCTGATAGTGGCAGGGGATTTCCATTTCTCAGCATGCTTTGCATAGGACTGGATAGCATACGTGTACATTGAAAAAGTGTTATTGAAAAATTTTAATGAAAGTTTGTATCCGAATCTTTTAGGGTTACTTTTGACTACCACAGCCGGAAAAAATTCTAATAAGAAAACTATGTTTTTACTTTAGTAGAACACTGGAAAACCTGTTGTTGAAATACCTTTTTTAATCATGTGGAACTGATGAGCATGACTTGATCAATTCCAATAACCCATTTTTAAGGGAATGTACAAATGAGTAGTATAAGTTAGCCTTCCCTTACATACATAATGAAAAATGTTGCGTCCATGTGCATTGAGCATCTGCTGGTCCTGTGTCATCACGTAAAATAAATTTGCAGACAACAGTCTACCAACCTTCAGAAGCAAAAAGGGGTGGCTGCCCCTTTAGGTTTTCTTTATCATGCAGCGGGTCTATTTTATCATTTATATTGATTTCTTTTTACACTGTTAGACAAACTTATCAAATAGTTGTATCCATATTTCTTCTTCTGAGATGCTTTAAACACAACTGCATGTTTATTTTGCCTCTCTCCATCAATACCCCATCAATAGATTTGCTCACGGATTTCTCAGTTCACTTTTGGTTTTAATGCCTCACTCCACTCCGCTCACACTGAACCTGTAGAAACCCCTTGTGAAAATGTGCTATTCAAATTGCACAGAAATTATTCAAAGCAGCGAACTGTTGTTGCTTGGCAAGAGCTGTAGCGCGACAGCTGCCGCGGATCTTTGAGGCGGCATGCGTGGGCCCCTCTGACGGACAGACTTCATTGTGGCCTGTCTCTGGGAAACCCTTTCAGTCTGCAAGGTCGAGAGCCGCTCTCCCACACTGTGCCGCTTGTGTTGGCCAAACCTCTAGGAAAATGGCTCATAGAAAGCGTGCAAAGCAGCTGTAGCGAGCCTGAACAATATTTGTTACTTTCACGTAGCTGCCTCTCACCGTGCCTTTGTTAGAGTCGTTGTGGCGGGGCTGAAAAGACGTGAAGCGAACTCCATTGACGGCATGTAAATAAAAGCCATTCATTTGGAAGGTGCTGCTCTGTACGTGCATTATGTGTGTGCCACCTTGCGTTTTAAATAGCAGGTCACGATTTGTTGTTGTTGCCGGAGCTCAGCTGTCACCCCCTGTCGTGCGGCTCAATTCGCATCTTAACCTTGATGGTCATCAGCTTTTTAATCGCATTAAATAGAATGTCATGAGCGTGGACATCTCAGACAGTGTTGCGGAATGAGAAATAACGCACTGTGGCACCTGTGCAAGGCTTTTTCAGAGGGACAGCACAAAATACAAGAATTTAGTCACCTATATATACTTTTGCTTTATAACAGAAGCATGTCTTCTGCAATACTCTAGTGTACAGTATGTTGCTCATAAAACTTGGAAAGCGAAACTCTCATTTCAGCATGAGGTCAAGGAGGACACCAAGAAATAGGAAAGTGTGGGAGGAAGTGAAGAAAGTGTTCCGAAAGGAAATAAACACTCAAAAATATCCAGCTTCCAGTTAGTAGAGCAGTGAAACATTAAGTTCAGCTGCTGATCACAATGATTTTTTATGGTTCAGGGAAGCTTAATAAAAACAAGTTTTTCATGCAACATTTTCCGGTTAAGTTTTAAAGCGGCTGTACTTTCCCACCACTGTGACTGATATGTTCCACCTTTTTCCTGAGCAGTTCCCAGAGCTGATAAGCATGAAATGATGTCATGTAGCTCATAGCATCGAAGCGCTGGAACATTATTTTTATCCTATGCAGTTGTATGCAAATCAAATGAGTACTTGAACAACAGGCTAAAATATTGTGAAATGAATATATTTAAGATACAACAAATAAAAACAAGGGCATAAATAATGCATCTTCGTGTCGTTCCAATACATTATGACTTTCTCCTGGGAATAACAAAAAGGAGAAGTAGGTGTGAGCGGTAGTAGTCAAACTGGCTTCATGACATCATTTTGAATAAAATAATTCTGGTTGTGTGTTTACATTTTGCCTGGTTGCTAAGTTACAGAAAAGCACTATTTGAATTTGAATAATAAAGCCTTGTAATGTGAAAAAGAATGTTGTCTATCATAAGATAACCACAACTAGAATAAGATGAAGATGAAGATCGCTAGTGTGGTACAAGATCTTATAACATCACACCTCAGTATGTCAGAGGAAAGAGAGACCTCATAGTTTCATTTGAATTAAATGTATGTTCTAATACTCAGTGCCATTCACGGTAATTTAAAATGAACTTTTATGACTTTATGAAAGTTTTTTCTGCCTTAAAATAGCTTGACTGTAACTTCAGCTTTACTGTAAATGCAGATACATGAATATACAAATTAGCCCAACCTCCTCGCACTCAACAGTTCCAAATGCAGCTAAACCTGGAAGTGAAACTGAGAGCTGATACAGCAGTAAAGCGGTCATTTCAATATAATGCATTAATATGGTTTAAACAGTTAGAACAGAATAAATTACAGTACACAGTGTTTTCAACGATAAACCTGCACATGGTTGTCTTCAAGCGTCTCATAAACATATTTATACATATTAGAATTTTTTACAGTATTTTATAAAGTATATGAAATATTTATTTAGAGTGGTAATGCTCAGTACATACACATGTTTATTAATATTAGATTAATTGGAAACACTTTACTATAAGGTGCTTTTGGTTTGAATCCGCAATAACATTAACTAACATCAGCTAACAATGAACAAGTTTTTCTGAATGTCTTAATCCCTAGTAATGTTAGTTCACAACACTACAATTATTAATGCATTAACTAATGTTAAGAGTTACAACTTTTTAAAGGCAGGTCTATTTTTTTTAAAGGTCTAGAGAACTGAGTTGCGTCTGAGTCCAAAAACAATCATGCAGCAAATGAGCAGTAAGTGTTTTTTCTTTATGTGTAGAGGAATATAAGCCAAGAGCGACAGATGACATCGTGGGGGGGGGGGGATGCTATCAAAAAAGGGCAGAGACCCTTTTGGTGTTGGGACTGTTGGTGTAGTGTTTGTTTTTGAGATTTCGAATGTCAATATTGACTACCTGAAACCGTACACACTGCCTTCAACAATGTATTTGTACATGCTGAAATTAACGAAAACTAACATTAAACATTTTGCATTAGTATAGCTAGTTCATGCATTAAGTAACTGTTAACTAATAGCACCTTATAATTAAGTATTGCTGATTTATTTTCCCAATTCTGTTGTGTGTAGATAATGTAAACAAGTACACCAGCGATGCACCAGCAGAATTGAAGAATCATTTGCTTTTAGTCAGACCATGAGTTATTTCAGGGCAGTAGGCCCACATTCTAGCCCAATTACCAGTATTTGTACAAAGTGAGAGGGGGAGATTAAGCCGAACTGTTTACTGGAATGTAACTGCTAACGCAATGAGAAAACGAGGTTTCACAGTGAATTATAGAGATTTGCTGCGCAGAACTACCATTCAGTGCCAGCAGTGACCAGCTGCTGTATGAGAATCTGTACAGAAGTCTATCAGCTCTTTGTAAGGTTATCTGTCACACTTTCTATTCGACTCATTTGGTATTGAAGTCAACACAGCTTCTCACAGTCATGCGAATTTAGGGTGACACAATAATCTATGCTTATATATGCTAGAGTGAAAGTACATGGATATCTGACCCAACCATGGGTTAAAACCACCCAGCGTTTTGTTGCTGGATCTTTAGCTGTAAGCGGTGACGTTACCCTCCCTCTGGTGTTGGCTGCTAGTAATTAAGGAGCAATTTATGCAAAGATTACTTTAATTAGACAATTAGCTGATCATTTGCTACACGAAAGCACTGGAACAACTGCTGTTCCTGGAGGTCTGGTCCCATCTGAGGATCAGAGTCTTCAACGCTCTCCGCTGAGATGTCTTTGATCAAACGCCGGCTGTGCAATCGATGAAAGCAGTTCGGTCACATTGTCACCATCACGACAAATGGCTTGAGGACACATCTGAGGACGATAACAGTGGGGTCACTGAGTTCGGGGGTTTATTTATGTATGTTTGTCTACCTCTGATATTTCAGACATGAAACATAAAGCCACATTCAATAAAGATTTACTCTGTTGTAAAAAAATTGAATAAAAAAATAGTTCTATTAGAATTTACAAAAAAAATTACTTATTTTTCACGTTTTTAAAAGATTTTATTAGTTAATGTGACTGTTCTTTATGATATTTACTAAGCCACATTAATTTTTTCACTTATTTTTAATTAATGCAATAAACATCAATAACTCTGTTGTTTAATCCGTCTCCCTATTTCTTGACAACAACAACAGAACATCAGAATAATAGTAGACCCCATTATTTTTATTTTTACAATATTTACTAAGAAAACGAAAGCAGTGGTTTGGATATCAGACTTCTAATTTCCAAGAAACATTGTACAAAGTCATACTCATGTATGTACCAGTGTTCACAATTGTCCTTAATTTAAAGAAAAATGATTCTGATTAATTTAATCTTTTCCAAGGTTTCCTGTCTCACCATGGCAATGGCTGGGTCTAATGCTAGAGATATCATAAGCCTCATGGCAAGGCCTTGCGTGGGCTCTCTTTCAGGGCATTTTCACATAAGACCATTTTGCTCCCACAATAATACATTACGTGAGGAGACCTCAAGAGCTACTAAACAGGTCAAAGCATGTGCTCTCTTTCAAAACAGCACACCTAAGGCTGTTTGGGTACTGCAGGGGTCGCAAAAGGTAAGCCGTGTGACATCTCCGCAGCTGTAAGATTGATGTTGTTTCCCGCCTACACGGCTGCCTTTTCCCGGTGTAAGGGATTAAGTGAGAATTGCAAAGAGTCGGTGCAAGAAGGGTATCTGAGGACAACCTTGGTCATAACTCAGGCTTGCTATCCGCCGGGTGACAAAAAAACTAGGACTTTTAAAAAAATTAAGGTGATAGAAATCAAGTGATGCCATAGAAGGACCACTTTTAGAAAGAAAAAGAAAGAAAAATATATGTATACAGCAATACATAAATGACAATAAAACGTAAAAGAACACATTCTTAGTATTATTATTCACCTTGTTGCTTCTCATCTTTTCTCAAGAACACTTGTATTTGGTTCCTAACTCTTTAAGGCCCACCTCCCAGTGCACTCTCATTGGTCTACCAGTGAAGTCTTAAGTTATTAGACTTTTCAGCTTTCAGTCACAGCATCATCTCCAGTGACGAGACGACAACCCTGGTATTTGCTGCAGTCCAAGATATCTGATTTCAGTTAAAGATGATGAATCGCTATATCATGAGATTTAACACACACACAAACACACAAAATAAAAGGAAAATGAGGTCAGAGGGACACTTTAAGAAAATACATTTTGCATGTTGGAAGCTTTTAGTCAAATGTTTTTAAAATAACCATTTCTTTCTTCTCAAAATACTTCCAGAATGTGTGCATACAAAAGAGGTCAATGGAGTCTAATGTTGAATGTTATAAACATTCTTTAATACATCTTCTTCTGTGTTCTACAAAAGAACGAATTTCCTACAGTAATAAGTTCAGTTTCAAGTCCACAGAAGGAGATAAGGGGCATATTGAATTTATAAAGAAGTCTTGGAGGCAATAAAAAATAACTGCAAATAAAATCCAGATCTACCTGCCTTGACTTGCAACCAACAGCTGCTGGAACCGTCATTCAGCATCTCGCCATCTGTTAAGAGCATGTAGCTTGAGATCGGCGTGCCAGCAATCAATTATTAATGTAGTCATTTACATCACTGCTGATGAACACAACAGATGACTGCGGGCACTAATTAAGAAGATTACAATTCAGATATGAGTCCTCCTATGATAATCATCATTAACACCCAAACAGGATCACCCGAATGATTGTAATCCACAAAATGTGACATTATTGTTCCAACCATTCTGCAGTTCTGAAATGTATTTTTTCTATTGCATAGACAGGTTGGATCCCTAAAGCGATACATTCTGCATGTAGGATACAGTGTATCGAACAACGCAACATATTTTGGCATAAAAGGAAAAGTAATTGCAGCATTAGCATGTACACACTAACAGAACAGATCTGCTCACTTTTAAAGGCGGCCAGTGTTGTGAGGAGCATCCCGCTGGGTTGCGTGTCCGTGCTGGCTTCAAGAGCCACACAAGCTCTGCAGCCTGAGCGAGATGGTCCAGGCAGCGTGCCAGACGAGGGCGGTTCAAGGCTTGGCACAGGATGCACTTCCACAACAACAACGGGAAGAGGCGATTAGCAGCCACTAAATGCACAGACCATGCAGTTACCTAGCTCAGCCAAGAACAGTGGGAAAATTCACACACTTTCTCACTCTTTCAGATGATCTTTCTCTTATAGGAAGAAGTTATAAAGATGAAAAGACACCTGGTCTTTGGTTTTCAGAGCTATGATGGCCTAAACTATGGACACTGTTTGATTTTTGTTCTGTTTCTCTCACCTTTACCTAATTTTTTGGCGTTTATGTGTGGTAAAACTGGAAGGGATGATGCTCATATTTGTGAGCTGAAATTTACCATGGCCTTTGTCCAGATTACTCTTATTACAAGACGTCAGTTTTGGGAATGATACAATATTGAGTTACACTTTTTAAAATGAAAATGATTTACATGGCATATGCAAAGCAATGCACTATGCTGTGCTTCAGGTATTTTAGATTAATTTTTACTCATAATCTTTTTGATGACGATAAGACAATCAGACAAACACTTTGTAGGACTACATGACCCACAATGCAATACTAGCCAGGGGGTTAAAGTACCAGTCATTTAAAAACAGTGGTATTTAGTGGGAAGGTTAGGAATTGCCAACAATGGCTCAAACCCCCTCCCTTCCAAAGCACTATGGAAGAGTACAAAGATAATGTCACGTTTTGGCATCTTTATTAAATGAGATTACATATTTACGAAATGCGGTTTGGTTCATTATATAATGTCTTCACACCTTAAGCTATTTTGCATTTCTATCAATAGATCCCTCAAATTGCTACATATTTGATCTTTAATTATATTTTTATGGAAAACATAAACTGTGGTTGTATAATTTAACACTACACATATACTGTTAATGAAATACTGGGATGGACATATCTTTTTCAGAATTGTATCTCTTAAAATCCTGATCGAGATGACACATTTATGAATTTTTCTATGTAGTTCAATATGGATAAATGCAACTCTGCATAATTGCTTTCCTTAGCATATGCCATGCATGAAAATGCAAATAAGCCTCCGCCTCCACTTCGGCTGAAACAACCTGATCCACTCGACCATGTAAAGTGATTGCAACACAGGTTTCAAACAATGTTTTAGAGCCTGTCAAACAATGGTATTGACAGATAAATGTGCACATGGTTTTGTCTTAAAGCATATAAAACATTCGATGTTCATCACAGGTGGTCTTTAAAATATCAACAGATCCGTCCTAACACACATAATCAATATAAACCAACAACAGGATACAGCTGATTTTCATGGCGTGACTGGCCATTTAGTAAAAAACGGCCTAGATTCTCATTAGCAAGGTTTATTTTTCCACAAGTTTGCAATCACTCTTTAATACTTGAACAACTGATCGATTCCACGCGAGGATGCAATGTTGGCACTTGCTCTTAAATCAATAGTGATCCCTGTTCTGCTGCCAAAGCAACAAACTCACGCTATACACCTTGTATTTTGCCTCTAAAATGCACATGATTGAGTATAAAAATCAAGAAGAGCAAAAAATTGCCATGTTCAAAGGCCATTTTGGTCACAGAGATACACACATACATTGACACTCAAAGTAATAATAAAGGTTTATTAAAGATCATTCTGTATTTTTATCATTCTTTCTCCTAACCTAAAATCATGTTTTACCATAACTATTGTTTACTGAATTCTCAGACTCATACACTTACTGAAGAATTAGATCTTAACACACCGTAATCTTCACCGTCTAAATGCTGGTCTCAATTCACCGCTTAGGGCTTTAAAGTTACATGGCTGTTTCCCAGATCTCCTCCCTTCATCATAAAGTACAGTACAGGACTGAAACAACTTTACTGAAAATACAGACACAAGAGGATCATGGAATGCTAGAAAGCTCATGTTCTTACATTGTGTTATGCAAAAGTAAATGATGTTAAATGCCAATTAATGCTGAACTGCAACTGCATGGATTGAACGATATCAAAAGTTTTATCGGAACTCGCATAATTGAAGTGTTTTGTTTCTACATGTCCATTGAATTTCAATGACTTCATGTTCCTGGCAGGCAATAATTCACAGCACAAAACAATTTGTGGTTAACATAAATCATCCTTTGCAAGTGAAACTATTTAATTAAGTCTGGGTTATTTTTTTCATTGCTTTGTGTGATTTTATTTATGGTTTTCAAGGGTATATCACACACGTTGACCATGTTTGAATACGCTTAATGACTTTGTCTAGCTCTACACATGGCAAGACATTAATGCGTTTTTGATTTGAACTTGTTCAAATGTCCATAACAAAAAATAAGGATTCGTCTTTCCCACAGTTAGTTGCATTATTTTCTACATTGTGTATTGTTGATTGAACCTTCAATCCACCACTGATCTAGTCATTACATTAAGTTCTATTTTATACCTCTGATAATATTCAATGTTTAACATTGTTTGTATTGGAACACTTCGTGTTGAACAGGTTTTCATAATGACGATGGTAATGCAATCAAACACCACCTATTGCCACCGGCTTATTCCACATGGGTGTTCTCTACTGGAGGTATTTTTCTGGCAACAGATAAACCAACACACCCTGATTCCGCATTCAATGCCAATTTAGTCGATCCACCTATCTAATAAAGACTCACGCCCAGCTTTGTTTTTTCAACCTGCCCCGGGGTAGATCTGCTCTTGTTATCCGGTTATTTCATGTGATTGCTTTCGTGTAACCATATACACTGAATCAGATTCCTGTGGCAACAGGTTCAATTTTTTGCTGATATTGATTAGCCAGTAGGCTTTGGGTTTAGCATACGTCTTTTGTAAAACTATAGGTCACAGAGCAAAAATAGATACGCAAGCTCTTGTTTTTCTCTTGAGTGTGTGATGGTGCATGTATGGATTTCTGCGCTCACTGAGCTCCTCTCCTGCTTTTGAGGAAGGAATCTGCTCGGGCAGTTTGCGCTCCCATGAGCGGACTGATTGAATGATAAGTGACAGTCGACTCACGCTGGAAGAATTATTCTCTGGATGAACAGCAAGAGAGCAGTAAAGCTCAGGAAGATTAGAGGCAACATTTACTGTGAATGCGGTTTTATTTTGGATCCGTCACATTTAATCAATTGTTTCTATTGGATACTGCTATAAAGCTTTATAATAATATGCTCCATTATTATTGATACTATGTTATAATATGTGTTGTAAATAAGGTTTTGAAATATACAACATACAGAATTCCCACCAAACAAAATGTTATTAAAAGGTTGAAAAGAACATAAAATCATAACATCAAAACCAGGTGAAAAAGTGAAAGGTGGAGGCCTTTTTTTAAATGTATCTATGTTTACTGAGAGCATAACAAAAAATTGCTGAACAAGAGTTTATTTAATGTTCAGAAATGTTTGGAAACATTTTCATCAAGAAATAACCTGTCCAGCCATACAGTTGTATGTCTATTATGTGTTCCAAACCAGATGTCAATCTTCAACATTCATATATATATATATATGCATATATGTATGATAGTGGAAGCAGGGAACGAGATGGGGAGTGGGAGCACATGACCCAGGTCCAACTTGACCTTAGGATGCAATAAACCAACAGCTCATATACAGGGCTGCGCAAAAGTCTTAAGCATATCAGTGCTTTCATTGGTTCAACGGTATGAGTGGGAATTTACGTAATTTGCAGCAGTGTGTCATTAGAAAATATGAGTTAACATTTCTAAACTTCTAAACGGTTATTATTTGTAATAATCCAGTGAGATTGTTATTATGCAGTACTGTGAAGAGACTTTTCTTGAAGCGTCTTGAAGACAATAACAATGACCTTCTGTTTTTAAAGTTTATGTTTTATGTTTATGTTTTCTCTCTTTTATCATATAATAATAGATTAGATTGATGATAACACCAGATCTCTGTGTGGATCACTGGCTATTGTTGCGTGCACTGTGCACACAAAAATCTCATCAAATAGCGCTAAAATTAATTGTTAATTCTTATTTACCGATGACAAACTACTCTATATGATTTAAAAAACTGACTGTAAAACATTAATTGGGGTGACAATTCTAAAGTTAATTAGACTTGCACAGTACCTTATTATTCATTCAAATTTCAACATATTGGGCTTAATTTGAGACAATGAAGAATTACTTAGAAAATCCTTATTCCTTAAACAGTTGAAACAAATGTACAGTACTCAAATGTCAAAACGTGATTTTACTGTGTTTATGTACTTGTTCTCTGACTGATTTCCAGAAACAGGACTTCTGCTGGTTGGAAATTGCATAATCTCTCAGTGAAAAGAGCGCGTGGGCTGCAGGAAGCACAGCGTGGATAATAGATGACTCTCTAAGCGGCAGAATTTAGATGCGATGTGTTAGGTCACACCGACCCCCCCCTCAACAGAAAATGGTGGTCAGTGTCTCTCAGCTGTCATGATAAGCAGCAAAGCCTTTATAAAACTGCTCTTGAGTCAACATGTTGGTTAATAAAAAAAACACCTTTTAGTTTTGAGTGTATTTCCTTGCTTACATTAATCTGTCTATCAAAGTGACTTTTTATTATCTGATGTGTGTTTTCCTGTCAACTGTACCTACTCACAAGTGTCATGTTCAACCACCAGTGGCGGCGTTTGGTACCAGGGCTGCCAAACTCATCCCTTTGAAATGTGGGTTAAAATAGTGCTCTTTTTGCTAAATCAAAATCAGGAAAGATTGAAAATACTTTGAAGTGAGTTAATGAATATTTGAACGTCAAGATCAAGCGGCCCTAACTTGTGAACATATTTACAGGTTTGGGAGTGAAGTGGATCTTGTGAGAATGCCTCCAACATGAATGTTTTATGATGTCTTCTGGTTCCAACTGCCTTTGATAAAGAACAATTTTGTTTCAACTGTGATTGTCTCGGTAACTCTGCATCCATGTTGATTTTTTAGATTTTTTAGTTTTTCAGCATATACTGTTACCAGCCACCTGAATGATGTGCTATGCAATTCATACATACATTACAGGAAAGCATAAAAAACTATGATGAATAATTCATCAAGCTCCTGACAATATCACGCACAGATGAGCAAGACGCATTCTGTACACTTCCAAGCAGATCAATATCAACTTCTTAAAAGTAAAAATAGAAACGGCACCACATCTGTTAAGCTGTGAAGCGTTTGTCGTTTTTTTGTACTTTGTTGCATGACATACGGGAATAGTTAATCCAAACATGAGTTTTCTGTTGTTGTTTACTAAAACTCTTGTCATTCCAAGCCCTTATGACTCTTTCTCTTTTTAAAAAGCCATGCTAACTTATTTTTAAAAAAGTGTACGGATGTGTTACGAAAGCCATGTTAGCAAAGCATCTATTAAATGCGGGGTTCAATTATTTGTAAAATAAAATATTATAATTAAAATAGACCATGTTCATCTTCATAGTGTTACATGCTGACATGATTTGAATTAATGAACACTGACCTGAGGACAAATGCAATGACATCACCACATGTTAAGGGTTAACATGTGACCTTAAGTTACAGCCCCTGAAGTCCATCGTGAGATGCATCAATCAATTTGGACTCAGCGTGGAACATTCACCCACTTATAATGATGGCCAGTACTTTATCCAACAGGTTTCATTTAAAAAAGGCATGGAGAGCATATCATCACGACAGTCAAATATTAAACTACATTATTAATCAAAGGCCTTCCATCGACCTATTCAGATGTGAGGCATTGTTTGTATGTCACATCACTCTGATGATGATTCATTTCCCACCTTGTTAAATTGTGTGAGCCACAGTGACCTTCATGTCAAACCAGAGAGATTGCCAAAGCAACGAGGTGAACGCAGAGAAAGATGCCATTTCCCACCCACAGTTCACGCTGCTCGTGAAAACTGTTATGAAGCTGATGATAACAGCTATTTTTGTGACTACATCAGATGCTGAAAAGAACATAAATAAGCATGTATGTGCATAACAAGTGGCTACAGTAATACATTCATACAACATGAAACATTGTCAAAATTCTTGGACCTTCTTATATTTCAGTAGTCTAGGTTTAGCCATGTGACTATAATTAACAAATGCTTTGTATTTGTACTAGAGTGGGTCAACTGAGAGCCACAGGCTTATCGGTACTGTAAATCCTACTGCGTATACTGTAGCATTAGATTTGTATTAAACACGGTTCATATCATGTGACCGCAACACGCACCCCCCAGCATTAAGCCAGTGTGTAGCTCAACAGCCGCATTTCATCCAAGAGCTTTGCTATGCGCGCCAGGGCAGCTGTTTCACTAACTGAAGGAGCGCAGAAAGCAATCACTTGTGGAAACACAAACACAACAGTGTGTCCATGAAGCTGGTGGTTAGACAGATTTACACCGCATCCCGAGCTGCATTAAACACCACTTGTTAGACTGACGCAGAAAAAGATACCTTGCTTTGTGCAAATGAGCACAAAGTGCCATCAAAAAATTTTGGGAGGTCAAAAATATTCCATTTGACTTAAAATCTGCTTGGAATGCTTTTTGGAATACATCAGTCTCTCTCAAAATCTGAGCTTCGAGTCACAGAGGACATGTGGCCACAGGAAAAAAATGTCCGTCCCACGCTTTAAGAAAATGTCACCCGATATCTGGATCCCCCACAGCTGAAACAGCAATCCCTGCTCTGGAGAAATGGGTATACCCTTATCCCATCTTCACCTTCCTCTTTGGTTAGAGGCTTAAGGGTACCGTGGTTGACTGAACACATGTCTCCCATTATCTTAGCACACATTCTGTCATACATAAATAGCCCGAAACACCAACACATATCCTGGGGCACATTGACACCTTCCGCCTTTAATATCTTAATCAATGGAAAAGGATTCCTCTATTTTTAAAACAGGGTCATTGAAGCGGTTCGAATGATCTGCGGCGAACAGAAGCAGCTCTGAGCTTTTATTAGTACACTTTATGGCATTGACATGCTGTCAGTGTTTTTTTGTACTGGTTATATGAAAAAAATGATTTTTAAGGCTTTAATATTAAAGCATTTGCTGTATAGTCTTCTTGGCATTGAAGTGAGATTGTTTAATGTTTAAAAATATTTTCCAAAAATAAAGTTTTAATTTTATGGAAGAACATTTGAAGGAAATACAAAATTATGATTTATAGGTATATAAAGACCTAACATAACCCGTAGTGTTTTTATTAGTAGTGTTTAGAATATACTAATTTTATCTACATACATACCATGTTGTGTAAATACATTATATCCTTTAGCAAATTGGTGAAAACATGATGACTGACAACTTGCATAATGTTGCATAAATTTTTCATAATAATGTTTCATAACCAATTTGGGAAAGAGCAGTTCCTTGCAAATCACAACCTCACTACTAGACACCGCTGTTTTTCAAATACTGGTCCTCTAAAGGGATGATTCATGCAAAATGAAAATATTGTTATAATTTACTTACACTCTTGAATGTCTTTTATTCTTTAGGAGACCAATCAGCTGTGGCGCACACTTCCTTTAGTTTTGTGTCAATCAGAGTGAACCAACATTCTTCAAAATATCTTCTTTTGTGTTCTGCGGAAGTATGACGAAAGTCATACAGGCAACAAGAGGTAAAAAAATGATGACAGAATTTTCCTTTTTGCATGAATTAACACTTTAAATATAAATTTAATATATAAGAATATTTGTCGACATAAATATCCAGGTTTTGGAAGGCATTGTTTACATCTTAAAAAACGTTTTGTATTCTGAATAAAGAAAAAGAGAGAGAGCTTTGCAAAGCACTCTAGACTCAGTAAAACTGTTCCAGGAGCGTTATCTTTGATCATGTGGGGCCAGCCTTCATGTGCTGTACTTTGTAGGTTACATGAAGAAAAAAAGGCACATGAAAGAGAAGTTTAAAATGGCACATGGCTTCAGAGCTTTTCACTATCATCCCCCAAACACAGTTCAAACACATTATTATTTATAGCAACGGCAGCTCAATAAAACCGTGACAAAATGACAGAATGGTGGTAAATAACCTTTTGATAATATAACATACCTTTTATTTTATGAGTCATCAAGTACCCTCTCCTAGAAACTCCGAAATCAAATGGTTACACAATCAAAATGCCAACATAGAGTTACACTGGTGCCAAACATGCAGGTAGGCCTACTATACTAAGAACTCTCAATCCAAGGGTTACAGAGAACCCCTATTGTCACATGTTGCATAAACAACATGAACATCATGATAATCTTTTCCATAAATCCCACCCAAAAAACACAAGCACAGGCATTGTGCACTTTTACACAGTTATGCCAGACTCAATCTCATCTCCTGGCATGATTTCAACCAATATCCTCTGGTGTTACATTTTATATAATCTGGTCAATGCCTTACATATGGTTACATCATGCATTACATCATCACGCATCAAAGGGGGGTCTTGGGTTCTGCATCAGATTGTATTATACAGAGACATGAGCGCCGGCAGGAAAATCTCATTAAGGTGGTGGTGGAAACTACCTCATTACATGGATCTGACATCAGTTTTGCGGTTTCTCTTCCAAAGGGTGGAGCTGGAGTTTAGTTACAGAAATGGGCCGGGCATTGCTGTACCAAAAACACTCATTAATGTTGTTGTAAGTGCTGTGTACAAATGACGAAACATTTTGCCATCTTAAAATAATTAATAAGTACACACTGTTTAATTTTAAAAGAAAATGATGTGTAATCGGAAGCTATGATGTGTAAAAAAACCTTAAGCATCTTGGTTTATAAAATTGGAATTAAGTAATTAATTGTCTAATTTGTAGGAATTCATTAAATCTTACTTGTTTCTTGCGTTTTCAAGGTGTACAACCGCATTGGTAAAAGTTTAGGGAAAGCACTTTATCCAGTAACTGTACATTACATACGAATTACCCACCTTATAAACAGTAATCCATTCCAATAAATGTTATTGTCATTTTAACTCTTTGCCAGCTATATACGCAGCACCCTGCATAAATTTTATTTCACATTCTGAAAGTTTAGTGTCAATACTCCCAATTTTATCTTATTTATAATGCATAATATGCAGGGAAGCATCAGAGGTTGCTGTGGACGCTAATATTGTTATAGTGTACAACTTTGCTGTTAAGAGGCCTTGATTTGAGGCACAAGATGGGTTAAATTATTCGTTCATTCAAAATTTGTAAAACTTCATGCATGTCATGTCATGCATGATTCTGAGCATTCTGATTTGATTATTAAAAGTGGGGACGACGCTAGGTTATTAGAGTTCCAGATATTGATTGTAATTTCACAAAATAAAAGAGGTATGCTGATTTTTAGAAAGACTTTTAATTTTGTGCAGTGCTTACGAATTTAATTACCGTGTGCTTAATTATAATAGATTTCTGGCAGCGTATTTCCGCTTTTAATGTCACACATATGACGTCATATAAATGAGCGCAAGTGCGTGAGGATGAATACCCTTGTCAAATCTTTTTAATAGTTTTGTCAAAACATTCTCGATTAATCGCATGCAGAATAAAAGTTTGTTTTAACATAATGTGTGTGTTTGTTAAGCATATTAATTTTGTGTATGAATAAGTACACATTCATGCATATAGTTAAGAAAAATATAACATTTTATACACTTATTGCTTAAAGTATTCGCTAACCTGCATTGACTCGCATACGAACTTAAGTGACATCCTATTCCTAATCTATAGGCTTTCACTATGATTTCGGTCCACCCTTTGCAGCTATAAAAGCTTCAATTCTTCTGGGAAGACTGTCCACAAGGTTTAGGAGTGTGTTTATGAGAATTTTTGACCAGTCTTCCATAGGAGCATTTGTGAGGTCACACACTAATGTTGGAAAAGAAGGTCTGGCTCTAAGTCTCCGCTTTAATTCATCCCAAAGGTGAATGAGGTCAGGACTCTGTGCAGGCCGGTCAAGTTCATCCACACCAGACTCTGTCATCCATGTCTTTATGACCCTTGCTTTGTGCACTGGTGCTCATTCATGTTGGAAGATGAAGGGGCCAGCTCCAAACTGTTCCCATAAAGTTGAGAGCATGGAATTGTTCAAAATATCTTGGTATGTAAAGCATTTAAATGAGAGTGATAGAGACCCCTGATTTTGATTATTTGGATGGGTGAGCGAATACTTTTTGAAATGTAGTGTATATCATTTACATTATTTGATTTAAAAAACATTAAAATATTTTCAACTATATAAAAATATAGGTGTGGTCAGTTGTGGTCTGGTGGTTAGAGAGTTAACCTTGTAAGCAGAAGGTTGTGGGTTTGAATCCCAGTGTCTGCACACAATGACCCCTATTTGCTCCGCAGTGATACTTGAAAGTTGCTCTGGATAAAAGCATCTGCTAAATTAATAAATGTAAGTATAAGTGTATGTGTTTATCAATAATTAGTTAATATTCACAGCACGAAGACATTCTGAAAACACAAACTTTTATTTGGAAGTGGTGAATCGTTTTGGCAGCCTTACATTTTAAACATTTCTACATTCCCTCTTGACTTACTGTTTGTAAAAATGCTCCGTCGTAAAAAAGCATGTAAAGTGAAAATACTACTGCAATCAAATTTAATTGGATTAATTTTTGTTTTTATGATTTATATTTATTAATAGATTGTGAAATCGACTGTTGTTGTCAAATAAATTCACCTAGGCAGAACACCGGAAGCCATCAAATGCAAATAAAACAAACAATGATGTTGTCTGGAAAATATCATTCTAGATATATCAATTCTAGATATTTCAAACATTATAAAGTAGGGATGCACCGATACGGAATTTTGGCCGATAACCAATAACTCTTTTATGCTTGGAGGCCGATAGCCGATATATAGGCCCAATAAATATTTGTATAAGCATGAAACAAAAGGCAAACACATACGGTGAACAACTGATCTAATTACAAAACCTTTAGAAAAGTTTGAACTGATATCTGAACTATAGTTACTATAAATTTCAATGGCCAACTTTTTTGCATAAAATGATTGCTTGACAAAAAATGAAACATAAATAAAGCAAGCGACGATTAAATCCCTACAGTGTCCAGTAGCAAGTATGAGAAGTGGTTCAGCAAGCAGAAATAATATAGAATGTATCGGCCTAGATATCAACCTACATTTAATTATTGGATCGATAAAGATAATACTAAAAGTAGCATTTATTGGCTGATATCATTAAGGCTGGCGATACATCGCCTGTCCCTTTCAAAAAGATATTAAGATAAGGAGATAGCTCTTAAGCAACCCTTATGGTTTACTCACACTAGCCCAATAGAGAGTGTTTCACACTATAGTGAATGCAATAGGAAGAATGTGTGGATTACAGATATAAAAGCTGTTGCTGCCATCATGTGGTTCATTTTGTGTGCCATATGGCCATCTACTTCCTCCATGGCTTCTCCCAAAAACACCACTTTATACCATTTTAAAATTCTGCTTTCCTTGTGCCTTTGCATGCTCATGGATAAACAGTAAACAAAGGAAATTTCTGGAATGGATTATTGGACTGTCATGTTACAGACACTTTCGTATTAACAAACTCAGGCTTTGTAATCCTTATGTTTGGTTAATGGTATGGGAATGTGTTACTTAATGGCTTACCTTTTCAGCCTTTGACATTCAATGGAAATGAAATGATTGTATATCAGCTTGCAGTTTTGGGCCTGATGTGACGACAAACTGTGTGTGTGCACTAGAGGGAGCCACGCTGACAGGATGCACCACACTGAGCGTTCTGTGACGTCACAATTCTTACCAATCCAAAACCATCAGATATTTCAATCTAAGCGAATATGTCAACAAAAATGTTAAAGTTTTGATTTTCAAACTTAAGAACAATTGTGCATGAAAATGATTGTGCATAAGAATAAAGGTTGTTTTTACGTAATATATATCTATTCAGCATAAAGAACATACACATATATTGTATTTATTTTAATGAAATGTTTATGTGTTTTCATTGAATATTTTAATAACATATAAAATATGTTAATATATAATGCTTGCATTTAAAAAAGCATTTACACACGAATTTACACACACATAAGAACTTAAGTGACATCCTTCATAACAGCCTTTACTCTTCTGGGAAGGCTGTCCACAAGGTTTAGGAGTGTGTTTATGGGTTAAATTTCGACCGTTCTTGCGGAAGTGCATAGGTGAGGTCACTGATGTTGGAAGAGAAGGCCTGACTCTCGGCTTTCGCTCTAATTCATCCCAAAAGTGTTCTTTGGGGTTGAGGTCAGGACAGTCAAGTTCATCCACACTATACTCGGTCATCCATGTCTTTATGGACCTTATTTTGTGCACTGATGTCATGTTGGAAGAGGAAGGGGTCAGCTCCAAACTGTTTCCACAAATTTGGAAGCATGGAATTGTCCAAATTATCTTGGTATCATGTGGATGGGTGAGCGGATACTTTTGGTGAGCGGATCTGGTGTGTATTTTGTTAACACAACCTTTATTCTGCAATCGATTAATCAATTTAATAAGCCCTGGATAGTTTAACCAAAGAATAGTAAAAAAAGATATTTCATCTGTATTTTTAAGCTGCGGTGACAAGTGTCTGTTCATCCACAAACTGTTTTAAAGGATAACTTGAACAGTCCAGCATGCATACTTGTATTTCACCACAAGACCAATTACAGAATAATTTGGACGTTTATGTAAAAAATTAAAGCAATAGAGAGGTTTTCGTGTCTGTCTGAGAATGCTAGGGTCACTTGCACTTGCAGACTTGCATCCGTGTCGCCCGTTGCTTGTAATGTGATCTGGTAATACTTGAGGTTTAAACAATGTCTAATTGCTGACTAATGGTCTTGATCCCATTATACTCTTAGAAAAGCACAGGTGTGCTTGAGTAGAGACGGCTTGGGGGCTCAGCAGGTCACTTGCTGAGTGGCTTTTAATGGAAGCAGATGTTAGAGGTAAAGCGTGATGGCAATTTCTTTAGGAAACAGTGCACTTGACCAAATGATCACAAATACTGTATAGCTAATATTGCCCCTCATATAAACCCGGCACCAGCGGGGACTTAACCAATCATCATTAAACATTATTAAAGATAAAAGCATGTTTATTGTAAGTAAACAAATCATTCATTCTGACTACAAATAGTTTAACATGCTGGAATAAAAATACTATTAACTCTATAATGCTATTAACAATGAACAATGCCATGCTACATGCCATGCATAACATACTGGTAGAACACTCTATAAATAACATTTATTTAATATCAAACTGTGGAGATATACAATTCTTATAAGTCAAAAGACAGTTATTCTCCTCTTGCAATGAAGAAGCTCTAAAGCTTTTCATATTTTGGCTTGAACTCACATTTCTAAGCCTGGCATTATTTCCTTAGACTGATGCCACAGTACCACTGTATAATGCCACAGTATCCCCCACCTCACTGGTGCTGGGCTGATAACACACAAGACCACTATGGACCTTGGATTGTTGGTATTTTCTTTTCCTAGTTTCATAGGCTGAAGACTGTCTAATCCCATTCTTACAGTTCCCAAGCCACAAGCCTACAGCTTTACTCATCTCTCTTTCTTTGACAATGAGTAGAGATTTGTAAGCAGCTATAATTTCATATTCAACATAAATAAAATATATACACGAAGGGAAAAATGTGTTATAAAGCTGGACTTTTGTTACTGACAATGTTACTGTTGATTTTCTTTGTATTTAGAAATGGTACTATTATATTTTTTTAAATAGCTAAATTTTGTATATATTTAAGAATATCTAGTTTTTTTGAGGGGGGGTTGTTGGGGAATATGGCAGCATAAAGTGTTAAACATTGCAGTATTTTTTCTATAATACTAATATGAGTAACTTTGGACAGTTCAAAACGCTTCATACAGGACTAATTATTAGGCAAGTGATTGTCTTAATCATATCATATTGATTAATTGTATCCATCATTTCTAACTCCAAGCTTTATAAACCTAAATACATATCAGGTGATGTGTATTTGTGTAATGAGGGAGGGTGTAGCATAAGGAGATTACTACCCTATATTATGGTGTGCATAATTATTTGGCAGTTTGTTGTTCTCGGGAAAAGTAGGCCAACAAAGAGATTTTACTGAATCTGAAAAATGAAAAAGTGGGAAAGTCTTTCACAGGGAGGCAGCACTGTTGAAATATCCAAAATAATGGGGGGGTGATCACAGAACCAGTCAAATGTTTTGTAGCAAATATTCAACAGGGTCAAAAGAAACATGTAGAGAAGAAAAGACGCAAATTAACCACCAAATATTTGAAAATAATCAAATGTAAAGCTGCCAGGAACCCATTTTTCTCCAGCACTGCCATATTCCACAACTGCAACCTACCTGGACTGTCAAGAAGCATGATGTGTTCATTTTTCTGAGACATGAGTCCAAATGAGAAAGGCTGAAACCCCACAATCTCTGAACAAGACAAAGAAGTTAAAACGTAAAAAATGGGCCAAGAAATATCATAGTGCTCCAAAGTGCACAATAACTGTAAGAAATGTTAAGTTATGGAGTCTGAACTCAAATGGAAATTCAAGAACCCACATTGTTTTTGCTATTAAATCGAATGGCCAGTAACACTCAACGTGCTTTGTTACCGTATCAATGAGAGTCCGGCTGGAATTCATGACTTTCAGAATAACTCCAAGTTCAACTGTTGACACCATCCTACTTTCAAAAAAAGAAAGGAGGTAAAAATAAGGTTCACATTAAACAATAAGATTGTTTTTGCAAAAACTAAACAGTAGTTTAGAACCCTAAAATAAGGGATCAGTGCCAAGCCAAACTAACTAAACCTCCTACAATAGCTACTACAATAGTCCCAATCTACAACACAAAGGCTGCTGAGCTCCATCATATAAACATCCTGCACTGTTAAAAAAAGGTAAAAAATGGTATACAACTGAGTTACTGATGAGAAATGATTAGATTTAATCACACTGCATACAGAGGAATTGGATACAATAATTGCATGACCCGGTTAAGCTTGCACCTGCAGATATGATCTGTGCTGTATATACACAAAATCACATATTAACATTGTAATTATTATTGCATAATAATTCTGAGTTTGTATTCGTTTATTTGGAAAAAGTAGGTTGAGTATAAAAGGAAACAGATGCTTGATTTTAAATGAATCAAAATGGAACTTTTTAAGTCAGGCAATGTGCTAAAATTCATACCCAGTTTATACTGATTTCTCTCTCTCAAAGTTAATGGAAATCAATATTTTTACACAATCCTAACATTCATTTAGCAAAGAAATGTGTTCGTGTGTTTGTGTGTGTGTGTGTGTGTGTGTGTGTGTGTGTGTGTGTGTATGTGTGTGTGTGTGTGAGAGAGAGAGGGACTGGATTTGATTCTGTCTTTTAGTATGTCCATAGATCTGCAGCGTTGTCTGCCCAGAATCTATGTCTTGTTTATCCACCTCTAAGGGAAAAGCTGGAATGGAATCAGAGAACAGCGTGATGGAGTTTCTTCATAAATGTCACATAAACAATTTAGATGGCAAATGTATTGAGGGCTTTCCCATGGCAGTTGGAAATAGAGTGATATATCGTCATTCTGTTGTATGATGGCTTATGTTGATTGGTTTGGATTTGTTTCATTGTCTAGGCAGATACACTGAATAAACATTAAAATAGCTTTACAGTGATCTTAAAACATTAGGTTAAGTTATAGTTCGCCCGAAAGTAAAGTTGGGTCATCATTTACTCTCCCTCTTGTCATGTCAATTCTGTATGACAAAGTTTCTTCTGCATGAAGGAAAGAAATATGTTGCGAACCTATTCAGTGCCTTTGGTTTTGCTTCCATACATTCGGTGTAAAAGTGTGCCACCACTGTTCCAATATCAACTATAACAGAAGGAATATTTGCCACAAAATAAGACAATGTTGTTTAAAACATCTTCTGTGGAATACAAAGGAAGATATTTGGAATAATGTCTGTGTCCATGCAATAGAAGTCAATGAGGGCCACTTTTGTTCTATTTTCAAAGTATTTTCTTTTCCTTTTTGCAGGTCTGGAATGACATGAGTTGGAGTACTATTACAGGTTTTAACCTGTAGTAAATGTTCTTTGTTAGTCTGTAATACTTAACCTTCATTAACAATTTAAACAGCATTGTAAAGTGTTTCACATGTTGTAACTGTGAATATGAAATGAATCAACCATTCTGTGTAATATCTCTTTTCTTCTCACTATGATTCAGTACATAGGAACTAGAAAGAGCTAACTTAACTTTAATGGTCAAAGACTGCGGGCCCTGGGCGATGTTCTGAGATCGGGCTGACATTTCCCATCATTGCGATTTGAGAAAACTGAATCTGGATTAGACTGTGCAGGACAGCATCCATTCTAAAATGTCTTAAACACCTCATATCTTCCGCCGTCTTCTCTCGGGAAAATCGCAGGGCGTTTCGTATGACCTCACGGCACTTAAACTCCATGATGTCAGTTTGTTGGATATAGGACACATTATGCTTCACTGTTTAGATAATGCTCTTCCCATGAGCATCCTTATACACACCATTAATCGACTGAAACAAACTTACGTTGAACAAGATTAAACAACAGTAATGAAATACATGTAAGCAGGACGTGCAATCGTAAAGCAACATAGTTGATTGATTAAAAACGTTGCTGCATTGCTAACTATAGACTCATTAAATATCCCATGAGCGATTGTTAAACAGATCTCCTGATGGTCTATTTATAGTCCCAGCGCCACATAAACCCGTTTTTCCCACAAGTTCTCTCTCACACTGCCACATGGTTTCACTGTAAAAGTCTCCATACACCCCCTGCATGGAGCAGTGCCGATGAAAACTCAGACGCTCGCAGCACTAATCACTAAGTGACCATTCCCAGCAGCTGAAGGAGGGGGTCAGGCACAGGGCAACTGGGCATGGGAAAAATGCAACAATTATATCATTTCCTGCTCTGCCTTTGCTATGAAAAAATGAAGAGTGTTTACTGCTGGGTGGAGCCATAGAGTTGAGCGAGACTGATGTGTGTAAGCTTTCTAACAGTAATGCCTGTAGTTTGTGGCGTTGTGCTCATCTTCTCCACTGCATGAGCAACATTCATTCATTAAAAATTGATTTCACTGATGTCCGTCTGAAAGCTCAAGGCCCGGTATTTTGTAATTTTTATTATCTTCCATAATCCTTATTATTAGTCAACCTTTATATTTGTCACTGTTTTGAAAGTACCTGACTTTTAAAAGTAGTATCAAACCTTGATTAAGATCTTGATTTTGTAGAAATGATACATTAGACTTTAGACTCCTGTTATTTCATAAGGCACAGAGGACTTCAAACATTTGAAGATCATACATGGATAAGTTTAATTTTTAGATTTATATATGTAGGTAAATTAAACCTTTTTTTGTTTGCTTGTTTCGCATTTTGGAATAATTTGAGTTGAAAATAAATATGCCCCAATGTGATATTGTATAAAACATTTATGTTAAATACTTTGGTGTTGTAAAACTATACAGTATGATTGTATTAACATGAGTAAATGCATTTACAAGCATTAACTAACAATAAATAATATATCTTTTATTACTTATTGTTAATGATAGTTAAAGGTAAAGTTCACCCAAAAATTCTGTCATTTTTTACTCACCCTCTTGTAATTTCGAACCGATTCCTCTTTCTTATGCATCAAACAAAGAATATATTTTGAAGAATGTTTGTAACCAAGTTACAGCAGTTACCATCCACTCGAACAGGTTTTGTGTCTATAGAATCGGAGTAAATGGGCACTTATAATTTTTGGTTTCCAACATTCTTTGAAATATCTTCTTTTGTGTTCTGCAGAAAGAAGTAAATCAAACAGATTTGAATTGACAAAAGAGTGACAGACATTTTTGGATGAACTAACACTTGAATGCCAACAAAATTGGTTATGTAAGACTTTTTTACATGGGGCTGCTTGATTGAGACATTTATTTAACATGATTACCTTTGGACTTTGGAAACATAATTTTTCATTAAATTAACAAATAACAAATATAAATCATTAAACACAGGATTTAATAACAAATAAACAACTTTATATTTTTATGAATAATTGCAAATAAATATGATATAATATAACAGAATAGTCTTTTTTGTTAATTATTTTACACATGTATACTTTTTTTTATCATCCATGAATAATTATACAAATAAATTAAATGTAAAAAAAATCCATCAATGCAAATCCTCCTATAAAAAGAATTGTAACTATTCTCAAAATTGTTTGAAACCAAAATTGAAATTGAAATTGCACATCCCAAGTTTGACTTTAACAGATTTAAACAGTCACAAGCGTTTGATTTTTAAAAACGTATTTGCAAATGGTAAAATTGTCATGAACTAAGATTAATAAATGCTGTAGAAGTCTCTTTCATTGTTAGTCCATGTGCAAGTACTATAGCTAATACATTCACAACTATAATGTCTGTTAGTTGTTCAAAAAGGTTAATATGTGGCAAGCAACGCTTTGCATTGTAAAGTCTGTATTTGTGCTGAATATGTTTAGTTTGAACACACCTGTATGTGATTTTCAAGTGTACATGAAGGCTTTGCTTAGCTTCTTCAGGTGTGTTAGATTAAAGTTGGACCTGAGCTCTGCAGGAAGGTGGATTTCAGGAGCACCCCAGCTTTAAACAATTAAAGACTTAAATGGAAAAGGCCTGTGGAATGTTTGGGTAATGAAGTCTTGAAAGGGGATTAATTGGTGTCAGGTGTTCCTATAAGTTCAGGTGTGGTCTGGCCTGCAATAAAAAACGCTGAATTTGATTAACTGTTCGCAAATAGTGCGGATCCACCATAATATTTTTTTAGAGCCTATAAGAGCAAAATGTTATTGGAAATAAATGACTCCTTTATATCTTTATAACCTAGCACTTAAGGGAGGAATGTTAGTAAAAACGGGTTTTTAGTATGCACTACCACAGTATGTTAGAGAAATAAAAATGTCCTCACTCATACGTAAAAAAACATGTGATTCCAAATAATTTTGAACTGAAAAATGTCAAAGTATGAGCCCAGTGTAAATGCTAGACTATAAATCCTCTGCAGATCTGATCAGTAACCACAGGAAGTGTTCTGCTGATGTCACTATTGATAAAACCTGCTCATTCACCAACTAAATAAGAGCTTCTATTCTTATTTAATCTGTCATCGTGACTGATAAAACAATAATGACACTGTGAAATCTGGTGGTTTTTGTGTTAGGTCCATAATGCTATTTAAATGCATCATTGTTACTCAACAGAATATTACACTACAGGTCATGTAAAGCAGAGGGTTCACCAATCTTTCCCAAAAGAATTCTAACTGTTGATCAATGGTTCTGTTTCTGCCAAATAAATTATGTTTCTTAATGTTTCTAAATCTAAAGCTTTACCTCTGCCATATTATGTTCACATAACTCATTTAGGTCTGCCCTTACTCATTCAAACCTCCTAATTCTCCACCCTGATTTCCATAAAAGAATTAAATGTGCCCACACCCGTTTTGTTCCGGACTTTTTCCATTGCGCTGATCAATCTGTCATATTCTGTCTCTTTCGCTCTCCTGTCAATGTCAAAATATTCAATTTAAGGCATTCCACAAACCACAAACCCTCCCAAAATGGCCCAGTCATGTTGGATGTCTGTAGCGGACTTTTCACAATGACTAACAAGAAGTCGACTATATACCTCTTATGTTTGTGTAAAAGACAAGCATCTGCGTGTTAAACCCAACGGAACTATTATCTGGTAGTTTCTTCATGAATCAATTTGCACTCAATGGGAAAACGTAGCGTGCCAGTAAAGTAAAGCTTTCAAGTACGGCCCGAGATGAAATGTGTTGCCGTAAAAGCTTGAGGTAATGACAGACTGGCCTGACTTTTACATCAATGTCAATTTTTTAACTCCCATAATTCACATACGCCCTCCGATTTTTCATTTCCAGCGTCTTCATGCCGATGTTTGTTACCCGTGAGTCAGAGCGGAGAGGGCAGAGACGCGCTAAGCTATTTGGATAAATGTGTCGTCTGAATACCGCTATGAAAGCATTTATTTTGTTTGGCATGAACGGGGGGAATTTGCCTGCCTTGCCGAGTGAGGTAAGAACTGCTGTGACAAGGGAATGATGCCAGATCCATTGTGCTTGCAAACCCAATTATTATTTCTGTTGCTATAATAAAAGTGAGTCAAAAAATAAGAACTTTTCTACTGGGAAAAGAAAGTTCTTAAAAGCGACTGGTAGTAAGTAGTCAAAATGAAGTGCATAAAGTAAATACATCATCTTTATAAACATGTCAAAGTTTGAAATGTGTCGCTTCAAAGTCAATAACCAAATCTAAACAACAGCATTATGGGAGTTTTGTTGTTTCTTTATTTTAATGTATAATGCCCACAGGGAAGGCCTTTTTGTAGTACTTTAGATGCTCTTTTGTCCCTTATATATGCTTAATAAAAGTGTGACCAACGGGCAGGAAAGTTTTTGTTTTAGAACCTCGCATGGCTCGAACGACCAGCTCGATTTCCCCAAATGGCTGTTCTCTTTCTTTTCTGTGGGCAAGTTTGAGAGGACAAGTGGGTTTTTTATCCCTATCCTCCATTGGCCTTCTGAGTCTTTTCAATGTCACACAAAAGCTGTGATAATCAAGGCTCAATTTCCCTCTTTTTCTCCATGAGTTTGGTCGGAATTTATTACGATGCCAGAGACTAACTCTTTGATGTCATTAAATCCACGAGGGAGTTCATTTTCTCTCAAAGCACTTTATCAAAGCACTTCAGATGCGTCCTCAAGCCTTCTCACACAGAAACACTTGAGAAGAGGACTGTTCACCACAGAAGCACTGGGTCCTTCCTACCGGCCTTTTAGGAGGGTGCTGCAGTGCCTGTGTTGGGCTGTGTTGCTTTCCAGATAAGCTGAAGAGTCAGGGGTTGATTTTGCTTTATTACGTTTTTTCTAATGTATATCAGTTTGTCATAATTGAATTGTGATGTGCTTTAGAAATATATTATTTTATTATTTTAAAGGTATATTTGTAATGCTATTTTCCTTTGAATTCCTGTAAAATTATTTTTTACATACCAAATCGAAATTAATTATTTAAAAAAAATGTATAATAAAAAAAAATACAATTATATGAATCAAATGAACTAATCACATAAATATAGCTTTTTTTAAAGACACATTGGTCACATTTAAATTATTTTGTGATATTGATCTCACTGGAAGAAGGAACCTTATACTCTTCTAATACTTACAACCTACTAATCACCACATCACCCATGTCAGGGGTCATCAACCGAATCACGATCCAATTCCATTTTGGAAAAGTACTGATTTTTGCTGAAGTTTGATTAGGAACCCCGTTTTGAGAGGTGTGATCCAATCTGTTTGGTATTGCATTATAACTGGGTCAGAAAAATGGTTTCCCCCTAAAAAATGTGAGAACGAACAAAGTGGAACCCCAACTGCAACCAGAATAAGATTGATAGATCAAGAACTTCTTTAATGCTTCTTTGTAAGTGGCCTTGGATAAAAGCTTCTGCTAAATGCCTAAATGTGAATGTAAATGTAACTTAACAACACTGTATTTCCTCCATTCTGAGAGGACCAGAGGAATACCGGCCTGCAGTGTACAAAAAAGGTTAAGGATCCCCAACCCATGTGGTGCAGAACTTTGAGGGTCATCTTACGGTTTGTTACTCGAATACAATCATAAATGAATTACCAGTCACTTTTAAAACTGGAATCGAGATTAACGGCATGTCATGTGCAATCATTTTACCACCAAAGCCCGAAAGATAAACCTCAATTCATTATGAATATTCATCTGCCTAATTTATTCAGATTCATTTCTGAGCTTGCGTCTGAACCGGACACAAAGAGAGGCAGATTCCAATCACTATCTGGTCAGAATGTCATTTCAAATTTGAAAGGAGCAAGAGATGGTCATTTAATGCACAAATAAAGTGGCCACTTATTAAATCAGACAAGGACAATGAGTTGTGATACTTAAACAAGGATAAAAAAGAGACACTAGGAACATCTCAGAAAGGTTGGCGATAAGGCCGTATTCTACTGAATGGTCAATTCAGCACTACCAAATGAGGTCTCTTAAGGTTATCTTGGATAAATTACTTTACCCTGGTGACACAAACAATTCAAACCGCTGAAACGGCCGAATGTGCCATTGTCTGTGCAACGTGACTTAAAACAGGTCCGTGAGTGAAACAGACAAGTAAAATCTCCAAAGTTTGTGTTGCGCAGCCAAGGCACAGAGTGAGGTTTCTTTATATGTGTATTTATATTCCTACTTAAAACAAATTTGCGTCCTCCCATGTGGCATGGCTTCTAAGAGCCAGAAGATGAGATGCATCTGTACTCTAAACAAGGCTCCTTGAGGGCGCGATGATTCTTTGCATGGAGCAAAAACACTGTGGCTTACATCCAAACTGTGACGGTTATGCAGTATTCCCCTTTTTTCACACGGTAAACTAAACAGCCCGCTAGAAATAAAAACCGGCTTAACATCAACATTCTTATTGCAATCAAAAAAGTTATTGTTCTGCTTAGGTTACTTGTTTGTTTCACCAAGGGTTCGGCAGTAAAAAAGGGAATAGAAAAGAACTCCCCCAAAACAAACGTACAGCTATGATGAAAAGTAGTGGTTTAATAAGACCTCCACATACCCCACAGCCACTGAGTGGCATCACTTTGTACTGCATGAGACTGGTTTTGTTGACAGAGTTTCATTGTCTCGTGGGGCCCTGTGTTGCGTTGGTTTATATGCAGTTGGCCAGCTGTTGACTAATAGTGTTACAATTGCTATATATTCTTGCTAATGGCAACACAACAGTTGGCCAGTTAAAGCTGTTCTTGAGCAATAAGTGTGCCAAAGAATCAGCCATCACATCAAAATCCTATGAAAATGCACTTTTAAAAGTCACACAGATATTGGTTTAAACTAGTGCCTATTGGTGCAAGGTTAAAAGGAGACTTTTGAATGTATTTTTTCTTTAAATATTGATATACTTTTGGGAACTCTGGAGGAGACACATGTGTTACTTAAAAAATATGTTTGAGTTGAAATGTGTATCATGTAGATTTAGCAGAAATCTCAGCGATCTATCACTGTGCTCAGATTTTCCAGAATGACAGCATCAATTACAAATCAAGATTTTTTAGAATATTTTTTCCACTATAAAAAATTTTTTCACCAAGATTTTATGATCAAATACTTAACCTCTTGTCATTTCAAAACGTTATCTTACTTCTTTATACAACATAAGATATTTGAAAAATGTTTTGCTGTGCAGGAGAAAGAAAGGTTTAATCAGACAAGAAGGTCAGTAAAGGTCAGGAAAAATGTGTGTTAACAGTTAACTCGTTTTTTGTTTCTTCTGACAAACTTTGAAATAGTAATGCAGAGTTTTGTTTATTAGCCTAGAACTCCATTAAGTCTCTAAGTTTGGAAAAAGCAAATTCTAAACAATAAAACGTGCCTCCAGGTCACGGGAATCAGACAAAGTGTGACCGATTTCTCTCATCACTCTTAATAAACATCAAACAGACATGTGATTAAAGGAGTGTTTTTTGAGAAAGTGTAATGCTTTGGCATACAATCTGAGGCTTTCTATAGCTCTTTGGGGTTTCACTAGAGGCTCTAATGGCCCATGGGGATTTTCTGCCACATAAAAATCATATTGTTATGGCACTCAGAAATCTGCCAAAATCTTCAAGATGTCGCTCAAGTTGCTTTTATTTCAGCCTCTTCTTCTCCATTCTCTGCTGGAAGCCCCAACATTAGAGGAAACCCAAACACATTGATCCAAACCAAAACAAAATGGTTATTGTAGGGCTCTGTATTGAAAATCGGGTTTACATGGTGGAGTGTTGTCTATAAAAGTCATAAAAACAAAGGGGGGATGTGGCTCCCACAGCGTTTGGACATTAGCGCAGGAAATGGAACAAGGTCCGAAAATTAAAAGTGCAATTTTCCGGTTCTCATTTTCTTAATTCATCGCAGCTTAAGTTGTTCACCACTAAGGCTGGTCGGAAGGAAGGAAGGGGTTTTGGCTACAGCCAGTGGTCTCTTAGCAATGGCACAAATCCGTTCGAATCAACACGCTGGTGTCCTTGTGGCATCCTCTTTTTTGTTGAAGAATGAAAGCTTCAAGTTGTAGATGAACACACAATGAACGATGTTGGTTTTGAACTGCTGCTGCTGAGAAGCTGACAATAAACAGCAAGTGTCGAGTTACAATGAACTGAAAGGATGAATGTGACATTCAGGGTCTTATTTGCTTAGTGCTAAGCTTCCAGATAATTACTGTGTTAACCAGGCCTTGTTTATTGTGATATTGCATTAAATCTTAATACAGCATTAATATCAAATGATATAAAATGTAAAATAATGAGGTCTGGAAAATAAATGTTTTATACAAAAATGTAATATATTTAGAAAATATTTGCTTTTAATATTTTCTCATCTAAAAATGAGCAAAAAACTAATTCTGTGTATATTAGACCATTTTTGTAGCAGAACCAGAAGGTTTTTTTAGTATACAAATTAAATGTATAGAAAAACATTAACTAATCCTCATTTGTTGATCCTCTTAATTGAGAATATTTTTTAGACATTCTCAATAGGCCACATTGGAAAATGTAAGCAATGCTGAACCAATGCTGCTCAAGAGGAACTTTGTGTTAACTTTCATGCTGCAGAAATGTATGAAAAAAATACAAACAACACTGGACATTTATACACAAATCAAAATAAATAGATTCTTGTACAAACATCAATTAATTAAAAGCAATAAGCCACCCAAAAATGAAAATTATGTCATGGCAACAAAAAAATAAATATTTAGAACAATGTTAGCAACTGATTCCTGGGATACCAATGTCAAAACCATACCACAGTAGAGCAATTCTTCAAAATATCTTCTTTTGTGATCAAAAGAACTTCATACAACGTTATTATACTATGACAGTACTCACTTATTTAGTTGAATAAAGCAATACTGTAAATAACTAAACAGTACAATTTTAATTTTAATTTCTAAGTCTTTGTGATACACAGAATTTAAAACAAGGGTAAAATTATAGAGTAAAACTTAAAAAGAGATGTTTACATAGGTTAAAAATTCTAAATTGGATCGATTTTAAACATTTTGTGGCACAATTTCTGCATTTCCTCGAATTTCCTTTTAAGCATTAGAAAACTTAAAGGAGACCAGCACAGTTTTAAATGAAACAAAGTGAACCGTTCTTTCACCCTTTGAAAATCAAGGTCGTGTTTACCCAGGAGAGCCACTGAGGTTTAAAACTTATATGCTAAGTAAGTCAGAGCATGAAATCTTCCCACTTTTCAGTCTAGTCATTTCTCCTGTAGTACTTATCACAGTTCTAGCTTTTTAGGATCTACTTTTTAATATGGATTTTCAAAACCCAGCCATAATTTAATAATAAAGTAATATTTTTTGAATATTAACTTGCATAATCACATTACAGCGTGGGTTATAAAAGCTGGCCTGAACTGCAGCAAGACCCTTCAAAGACACCAGAACATCTCCCATCTGTGAGTTTTGGATAGACATATAGCTTTGGCACGGAATACCTTCAAGGTTCAGACATATTGTGGAAAAAAATCTCCAGTTAATTTGTAGTTGAAACAGAAGTCTTGCAGCCGAACGTCTCATGTTAATGCATTGACTGTCAGATGTCAAGTAATGTCAATTTCTCACTGCTATCCATCAGCCAGCTCTTTGGTTTAATTCCTGGTTTATTTCTTCCAGAAAACGTTGGGTGATGTCAGATTACTCCGCTTATTATGATAAACAGCCCGAGAGCTCGGATAAATTGGAATCTTTACATCTAACAACCCAAAACATCATTGTACTGTAATAGAACTCTGTGAAACCCATTTGATTAATGGCCCCCCTTCCATCTGATGCTTGTATATATGTAGTAGTTTCTTCCTGTACTAGTCAAGTAAATTAAGAAAGGGCTCTTATCAGTGGCTATCAAGATTTCCACTCTTAAAAGACCCCCCAACTTCCCTAACGTGTTGCACATGGCACACATGTTTGCTATTACAGCCATTTTCCTAAGCCACACACTTCTGCGCTCCTGCAAATGAGAGGTTCACAGCCCCGCTTTGCCACCACTTACTCTCATTGGTAAAACTGGATGGGACTCGGCGCACCAGCCTTCAAAACGTGATTTTATTTCATCCCCATCTGAAATACATTGGAAGTAATGGAACTTCCGTAGATCAAGTGATACGTTTCCTTTGGAAATCAGCGATGGGGCTTCGATTCCATGTTGATGAAACTCCCGTCAAACCAACATAAAAAAATTATATAGGCCACTGTTTTCTTTAAACTTACATTAAAAACAGGACAAATGCTTTACACAATACAGAACTTATATGAAATATGTTCCTGCCCTAGACAAAATGTAACACCACAACAGTTAAAACTTTCCAGTTGCTTACAGCTTGGAGATGAGATGGGTCCTTTTGGCACCCGCTATTCTGGCAGTGTCTTTGCACACAAGTATCCGAGCTTTCGTGTGCCAGCTCTTAAACACAATCCTCCAATGTTACTCTGGGTTTGGCACAGGCCTGGAATTGGGGACCAGAGCTAAATAACTCCAGACTCTCAAAGCATTTGAAGGGCAACGTTTCTGATGTACAGAGCAAGAATCTTAGGCCTGTGTTTTCCAACCAGACAGATAAGGCTATTAAGGACGTTTTCGAGGCACTGTTGTGAAATTGAACGTGGCCAGTTAGCAGGAGAAAAAGCAATCCTTTTGTTACCAGGAGGATGGAAGGATTTGGGAAAGACTCTGGCTCTTTTGTTTTCGTGTACAGGCTCTGCTTTATTATAACAGTATATGTGAGATATTGCGTCACTGAAACCCCTAATGTGGCTTATGGTCTTATAGGTGACATTTGAGGCTGCTGGCCTTTTTGCTATGATAATTTCTGGTTTGAACACAGAAATTTTACCATAAGTATGTGACAGATATCGCCACAATAAATAGCTATTTCAAGTTATCATACAGCTAAAGTTATAGTTATGGCATCATTTACTCAACCAGCTGTTACAAACCGGAATTACTTTCTTTCTATCGCAAAACACAAAAGAAGACACTTTGAAGAATGTTGGTAACCGAACAGAAGTGGAACCCATTCACTTCTACTGTTTGGACACAAAAATCAATGCCAGTTAATGGGTGACAGATCACAACATTCTTTAAAATACCTTATATTTTGTTCTTTGGAAGAAAAACAACAAATTACAATACACTTTTCATATTTGGGTTAACTACCAAGCACTTAAGTCAGACATGGGATGTGTCTCAGTTTCCTTGCATTCAATGAGTCATTTTGCAATTGAACAACAGTTGAATAAAGACTAAGATTCAAACAAGATGGTTTATAAAAACTCAAGGCATAGTTGACTTAAAAAATATTCACCCTTGAAATACTTGATAATTTAAGAAAATGCGGTTGTCTACACAGTAGAAGTGAATAGGGCCCCAGTGTTGTTTGTTTGCCAGTGTTCTTTATATCTAATATTTTAATATCTTCTTTTGTGTTCTACAGAAAAAAGAAAGTCATATAGGTTGAGATTAAATGAGGGTGAGAAAACAATGACACAATCTTAATTTGTGGGCTAATCTAAACCATCCCTTTAAACCCCAGATTGTGTATTCATTCATGATTGCTGTTGACTCAACAGTGCAAAATGCTAAATACACGTACATGAAATACTAGGAAAGCTGCTGCTATAAACTAAACTGAATGTTAGGTTTATGGCTCTATTTTGATGCAAGTATGAGTTTATAGATGTTGTTTTTGAAAAGATTCAAAACTGGCAGAAATTCCCCTTTGAAACAGCGCTTCAATTCAGCGCTGGCCGTGCATGTGATCCGGCCCCCGCCACACAATACTGTCCCTGAGGGCGTGTAAATAGTCATTATTCAGTCATGTTCAAAATGACAGACAACACAGCGATGCACTGGGGTGAAAAGTCGTGACTTTCTAACCTCGTCCCAGCAAGACACCATGTAAGTCACATGACATGAGAAGGTTGACTTAAGTTTAAGTGGCACGGGGTGTCAGCATATAAATCATTTAAACAAGCTGAATTCAACACATTTAAGTTGCTGAAGTCCGTCTTAGTAGAATTTTGATCTTTGTTTGGTCTTTGTCAAAATGATAGTTCATTCCAAATTGAAAATGTGACCCTGTTTGCAAAAAAATATTTTTTGTGATTTACTTTTTTTAAACGTAAAATCATTCTACATCATATAAGGAGCATTCTGTGAGAATATATCATAGATTCATTTAATAATCTCTGAACAAAATTAGATTAAAGATTAAGTCATTGTGATATTAATGGTTAAACTCAAACTCAAATGCTTGTTTTCTCAGAATTTGCTTTTCTGACCTTGTTCTTACAGGCAGAGTCACAAATTCTGTCATCATTTAATTACTCTCTTCTCATGTCAAACTTGTATTACTTTCTTCGGCTGTGCTCAAAATAGATATTTTGAAAAATGTTGGGAACCAAAAACAAGGTCCACATCAACTTTCATTGTATAGATACCAAACCAATGCAAGTCTTTAAATAATCATGACTGATAATGTCTTCCAGGTATTCAAGACTCTACGATCACATCAAAAACCGTGGGAGGTTTCGTGGGCTTAATTTTGCGTTGAGCACCTCTCAGCACCCTACCCAGATGGCGCACGTTCGGATGTGGGGGAGCCACCAATAAATAAATTTCCACATTTAAACCACGGAAGAGGGAAGGAGTGTCGATCAAAGGGCCAGATCTCTGAGACAGGTACCAATTTACTCCCGGGATCAAATATTTACCATGAAGCTATTCCTGCCTTTGTATGTCTTTCATATTGAAGACAGTTTAAGGCAAGGCTGTCTTTGATCATGCTGATAAGTCATGGTGTATGCCAACACACGCATTCACATTCTAACACACTATGCCACACACGCATGTACGCACACACTAATGTATGCTAAAGAGCGCTTGGCGCCACATGTGTAGCCAATTAACAGCGGAGTGTTTATGGGGGATCCAGATGAGTTTCAAACAGGGCCTGCTGCTCGGCCGACTTTGATGGCTAACAGCTTTAACCTGCTCTCATCGCGCCATAGAGAAGAAATGGATGAAAATGTTGTAGAAATGTTCTTTTCAGTTTAAGGATCTTTAGAGAAGGCGTAGCGGAGCAGGCTAGAAATGCTGGTGTGTGCCAGCTCCTGCAGTGATGTGCTTTCGACACGGAGCTTGATGTAGATTATACCGGTAAAAAGGGTTACTTTTTGTCTACCGTTAAAAAAATACTTCCTTCGGCTGCCCAAATCTCAAACAAATTTTGAGCATCACTCCAGTCCAGCTAGGTTCATAAAGTGGATACTAACAATCCATGGTCTTTTAGACCGTTTTATCTCCATGTCTTCCGTTATCCATCGTGGGATTGATAACTTCTACTACAGGGATTACAATCCAGTGTGTTGGCGTCAGATTAGGATCTATTCTGAGGTTCTCTTTTTGTTCACATAATCTGGGCCCTTTTATCAGATTGAGGCAGATTTTGACTTTATATGATGGCTGTGCAGGCAAGGCAAGCCACCTTCTTGTACCAGGTTCACATCTTGCACATCTGTCCAATCTGTTGTGTCGGGATGATGCTGTTTTTGTTTTTCTCCAGAGGGATTTGAGGCTGATTGAGAGCTCATTTCTTGGAGTGGATGCAGGGACCTGCCAGTGGATGCTGGGTTTTGGGGTTATAGGGTCATAGTGTGCACAGGTGTGCCAGATGTTATTATACAGTATTGTACATTTGTCCTGTTTTGTTATCTTTGATGAACGTGAATAAGGTTTACTGCATTTGGTGGATGTGCTTTAACTACACTAAAATTTTTGTGCTTTCTAAATTTCCTACTGGCCAGGATCAGTCCACCTCCCAGGTTAATTGTCGTTATGTTCTAAAAAGTTGTTTTTGAATACTTTAAATTCCACTCCAAACAAGTTCCTGATAAATAATACATAGTTATTTGTTATAAATAATAGACATTCTAAAAATTGCTGTTAAACATTACACTAACTATGTAGCTTTTAGAAGAGTTATTTTAACATAATTGCAAGAATGTTTTCATAATTTTGAAAGAGCTTTTTAATGTTCTGATAGGCTGTTTAGTGGCACACAGAGACGGATCCCTAAATAGATTGTTGACCTTCAATATTAGGCTGTGACTAGTGGTAGAGATTCAAGCAAAACCAAACCAAGAACTTGTTTGTGTTCAATTCTTCAATCTTTCATCTTTGGTTGTGATGACAGAAAACCATGTTTTCATGTTTACATGTCAGCATATTCCAACCAAGCACATAGTAGAACTTTTACGTTAAAAGAAGAATAGAACAGCACATGAAAATGATATACACATATTTTATTTATTGTGTGTATTTGATGCCCAGGAGATCTCATTTGGTGGCATATTCACACTGTTGGCTATCAGAGACTGGTTCACCCTCTTCAGATCAGTCCCTTCAAAAATGGACTTTGAATTCCGCCCATCATATGTGACAGAGGCTGTTGTACTCAGGGCCAGTGTTCTGGACCTGAATGGAATATGAGTCATTTAATTCAGATAAAAAGAGGTTGATGAAACAAATGCTTTGTAAATTTCAGGCAAAAAATTATTGTTTTTCAGTGTACACTACCAGTCAAAAGTTTTGGGACACTTAATTACTTATGCATTCATATTTTCCCCACATTTTATAATAACAATAAACAAATAAAAAAATTTTATAAATTCAAAAAGTTTTTTTTGTAATTTTATCAAGCAGCTGCTTAAGGTCTCACTCTGAGATGCTTTTTAATTACCGGGAGTCCCTGTCTATTTTGGTCCTTGTCTAAGTCACAAGAAACCCTTCAAATGTCCCAAAACTTTTGACCAATATTTAGATCTTCAGAAAAATATCCTGATTGTGATTTTATATCTTTAGCCTTGAAAACAATCAGCATGAAAATATATTTACACGATAATAACAAACATATGAAAATAATAATTTCTGTTTTCAGAAATGTTTATATTACATTTTAATGCTTTCTGGACTGAACAAACACTAGAGCTTGAATGGGGTAAATATGTAAAAACATATATAAAAACATCTGTGGGGTCAATAAACCGTAACCCACACAATAAATGGTGGCTAAAATATGTGTACTGACACAACGGTCAAATAGCTACACTTCAGCTGGCATCATATTCTGAAGGATAGGGCGCGCCCGATCCCTTAGAGCAAAGGCTGGAAGACACGTAAGCCTGTTGGCCCGGTATGCACTCGGAGGGCCATCGTGGCACTGCTCCACAGATACAAACACGCAGGGTAAATATTTGCTTCTCTTTGGTAGGCCGCCTTCGCAGAGGTCAGTCGTCTGGGATTCCCTTGGCATCTGCCACTCTTTGTTGTTACAGTTGGCATTTTTGGCACAGGAAAGGTGGTGGAGCTAGAATACGGTCACCTGGAGAAAAGAAAGAGAGACTTAGGATCAGAGCGGAAACATTGGAGCTGGCAATTGTACAACTGTTCCATTTGAAACGAAAGCCTCTCATACACAGCCCGTAAAAATGCAGGAAATGGAAAAGAATGCGTTTTTGTCAATGGTCACTTCTTTCTTGTTTGTCGAAGGCTTTTATGTGTGTCGTGAGGGATTAAAAGTATAGATTAGTTGCTGTAAAACCAGCGTAATCCATCTTCACTGCACTGAATTACAAAAGGGGTCATTCTTTATGATGTTGTCGCATAAAAAAGGAAAGGAAGTCACTTTCCCACCCGACTTTGGGCATTCTCCTGCTATCATCTGCACGTGTGCCCTGTGAGCCTGTAGATGGTGCTGTGTTCCACAGATCTCCAACTCATCCTTCTATCATCTCTTTACAATGAGTCCATTGTTTTCATATCCTGTCTTACCTCCTTTACCCAATATCCCCCACTGTTCACTTCTGTGACTCCACTCTCTCATTTCTCTCTCTCCTTGTCTGTTGGACTCGCTTCATCCCTCTTTCAATCCTTGCTACATTTTCACGTTCTCTTTACCGAACCCACCCAGCCGTAAGGGCAGCCCCCGATTATGCCATCCGCGTGCGATTGCGGGCACTCGAGGAGGTGGAAGATGGCGTAAAACCGAAGTGCAGAGGAGGCGGGAGGGGAGGAGGCACATATACACAAACACACAATTCCCAAAGCACTCTTGGGGATTGAGGAGGGCCAAGAAATCTCTCTTCCCTGGAACACCTAATCCTTGGGTCAGGGCCAAGGACCACAATCTCTGTGCACAACTGACATCGGCCACCAGAGACACTTTAGGGTTTTTTAGGCGTGTCCTGTTCTGTCTCTCCGCTGGCCGCAGCCAGAGCATGAAGCATGCGAGAAAGATTCGGCAACCCAAAGAAAATAAATGATGTGGGGAAATACAATTCCAAAGCTTTTCATAGGTGCTCGCTGACATTTTTTTGTAACACAGAGGAGAAAATGATAGTGTACAGTAGGTTTTATGCCACAATGTTATGTGTGTGTGTGTTGAAAGGAAAAACTTAAGAGAGCGAATGTGAAACGACAGTATGGAACAAGCCTTTAGGGAACTTGAGTGCTGATTTAAGGAACTTAATTGTTTTGTGCAATTTATAGGCTTCTCATCTTCCGATGAAAGGAGTTTGACTTAGTCACTGACTCGCAGTCAAAGTCCTGAATTCATATATGAAAATGGAAACTGTTAGACTTGTCAAACGGTAAAAACAAACGACGACGCAAATTAGGCCAAACACGCAAGGTTCTCGTTTGGGAAAGCCTCGCAAATCCTAGCTGCATCCAAGATGGTTCATGGATAAAAGCTAGAGATACAACAAATAAGTGAAGCATGTTTTTAGCCAGTTTTCATGCCTTCGGCTCACGTCTGCTTAAATAACAAATACAGCGACTGAGATGTTGCAGGTTCCTCGCTCTCAGAGTATTCTCACTGTAGAGACGCAAGTTTGCGGCACTGGTTGGCACGCAGCATGTAAACCTTCGACAGCTGTTGCATCCTGAATGGCATTGCGTGTTTACACAGGAGTAAACTCCACACTTCCCTCGGTTTTAAGAATGTAAACGTTGGACATGGCCAATTAGGAGCAGAAAAGCAGGAAATGTCAGGTGTGTACCTTTTGAACTCGAAGTGGTTCCTTTTTTTGTGTGAAAGGTTAAACTTTGAGTTTATACTGGGGTGCTCTATGTTAGTGAGACAATGAAATGTACATTAAATATAGGTTAAATCAAAACTTTGTTTGAGTTTCTTAATCTAGCAACTTTTCCACGAAAGAAAAATAACAGATAACATCTCTTCAATTTCTTATTGACATCAATGAACTTCAAATACAAACTCTCCTGTGGATCAGATCTGAAATTATCATTTATAGTTGATAGTTCAACCACTCTGAAAAGTATTTACTCAACCCTTTTGCAAACAAGACATATTTTAAAGAAAGTGTGTGACCAAAAACCGTTGGTCTCTACTGACTTCCGTTTTATGGACACCAACCAATGCAATTCAATAGGAACTAATGGTTTCATTTTACCATAATTTTTTCAAGAAAAATTGGGTTTGCAGAAAGAAAGTCATACAGGTTTGAAATGCCAAGAGGTTGAAATATCCCTTTAAGAAAAGATCTTAACCAAGTCACAAGCTTACATTTGCCATATCTGAAATCAACAGTCGATATTATTGTTTAATATGAATTCACATATAGATTATCAAATTTATCATATGTTCTAAGACATAAAATTACTCTTATGCAGCTTAAGGTGAAACATTCATGTTTGTAGTTAAAACTCTACCAAAACTCTTTAACTAAGATTTCAATAATGTTTATTTGGGTCGACTCAACCAGTTGTTTGGGGTTGGACTATCTGTCTTCAGTGCATTGTTTTTGCCATTCTTATTGGAGTCCCTTATGGCACAAAAATTACACACTTCACTTTTAAGTGGGTCGTAACCACAGATTACAGTGATATTATTACTTCACGCTTCATGCATTTTCTCAGAATTCACTTTGTCTGGAGTTAAGTAGATACTCTTAACTTTCAAATTTATCGGGTGCAGGGAAATGAAAGTAACCATCAACACATTTTGCAAACATGATCCAGGGCTTACGAGGATCTTGATTTAAGGGCATTTGACATCTTTAAATCAGACGTAGCTTAATATCACAAGCGCTTGCACTTAAAGTATAAACTGTGGAGAAATTAATGTTATGACCTTTATTACATGCCATTTATATTCCTCCTGAACGGAGGACTCATATAACAAAATAACCATTTGTTAGTCACGGTCAAATTAGACTTTCTGGTGAGGCCTAGTAAACTAGCAAAAAGATGGACTGTGCTTGTTTGTTGAATCGGGCGCTGATGTATGAACAGTCAGTGAAAAATTGACCTAATAGACACTGTCCCTGGGCTTTTTGCATCCATTTTGGCACATTTGAGAGCCTTTTTGTCGTCCACGCTACGACTGCACCAGTCCTTGTTTAATAACACATCACACCAAATAAAGTAGACCTGACAAATGGCCAGCAAAAATTTCATCTGCATGATATACTTCAAAATGGATAAAAGTCTATATGAAAAACAGCGCTTGTGGCTGTTGGCTTCTGCGGTCGAATAGATGGACAATTAGCTTTGACATGTTTTCTCCACGATTTGATTGATATTTGCATTATTGGATTCTAATTGTCTGTTCATGCATACTTAAAATATAAAAGAGGAAGGGTGTGTTATGTTTATCTTTAAAATCATTTGCATACATAACAAAGTCATTAGAAAATCATGTGCAGACAGATAACCGCATGCCTTGTCCTGACATGGCTGGCATGGTAAAATAAGATGAACAATCTGAGATATCGGTTAATACATATTTGATTTTAGATATGTATTTCTTGTGTTGTTGTGTTTTCTGTATATGAAAAGGAAGTTTTGTGAGCCGATGTAATGTTGTGTGTATTCCCCATTACAGTTTTAACTTTTGGAAGTTGTTGTGTTCCACGAACGACCTTCTCGCTCATTTCCACAGGAAAAGTTAATTCAGTTCGTCGTGAGCAATGGTCATTTCCTCAAAGAGCCACTGGGGTCACAAGGGGTCGGGCTGAAGCTGTGAATGTTTTGATAATGAAATGGCATTAAAGGATTGAACCCCTGCTGTTGCTGCTTCTTTATGTAATAAAGCACATTTACTTTGGTCGTAATTCTGTATAACACTACTTACAATTCCATTGAAGGTGATTCACATATTCTCGAACTTCAAATGCTTGACTAAACCTGTAATTCAGACTCTCACACACATACTGTACAGTCGGGAACATACAGTCTCATGCTGTTAGCTGTGGGGAGATGTCAGGTGGAGTTAGATCAGGACTCTTACAGCAGGCCTGACTTCCAGGGTAAGGTAATCTGCCATGGACCTGATTGCTCACTTCAGCTGCTCAGTGCTGACCAAACGCTTCCTATTAAGTGTCAAATACCTCCAGCCCCCGGAGATGCATACGTCTGGGGCCGACTTCATTCCCATCATCATCTGGTTCATTTAAAGCCCTGTATAGCAAAGTTTACGGTATTGGGAAGGTCCGAAGTGTACTGTTTGTACCTACACTTGGAGACAAATCGAAGGAAGGAAAATATAATTCGAATGAAAAAAGTTTTTGGTTGTGTCATTTAATTTGTTTTCCCTTACCTTAAACATTGCAGAAAACAGTTCAGGTCATTTCATTTCTGAAGATCTCATTGGTATTGAAATATAGTTAGTCGAAGATTTTGATAAATTTATACATTATCCGCTATACTAGTGAGAAACTTGCACATAACCTTATGCTTTATTTAATCATAAGTTTCTATACTGTCATATGCACAGTGTGATATAAGTCCCAATTACCAGGTAAAATCTCTCAAAATCACAATAAGTAAATGAGTGAAGTTCTTGGATGTGATATTTGTGATGAAGGATTTCGTGCACCTCTCAATGATTCTAACGTGCGATCCTAATAAAAAGATTCAGGATTTCGATATCATATCTCCCTTATGAAACTTCAAAGAGATTATTAAACATTGATAGGCCTCTTTAGCTCCGCAGAATTGTGTGGTCTATTAATACAAGTTGCAAAATTAATCTTTACACTTATATGCTTGAAGTAGCTTGCGTTTATAAATCTGTAAACCTGGACGCTAAAGCAGTTTTTTTAATGTAAAGAGAATGTGACACAGCTCCACACCGTTTAATCAAAACTTGCCATCAGCATGGGAGATAGGTACAGTTTTTAATGCAGTAATTGTACAGGACAGATGCCATAGTGTGTGTGTGCTAAAAGAGGGATAATTCTGAATTTTAAAAAGCGGCCTGTGCATGCTTCAGGCTGCATTTGAATTTATGTAGATTGCTGTCAAAGCAATATTACTCATATTTGAATGTTTTGCAGGCGGGCTATTCACGTCATGTGCGGGCATGTCTTGTTAGGTAGGGTCGCAACCTGAAAGGTTAGCGCGTAGCTTCAGCAATGAATTACACGAGGCTACTGGGCTTGTATCTTTTAACATGGTGTGAAGGCATCGGGCAGAATCTGGTGAGTCAGTGACCCATAAGAATTCCGATATTATGTAGAGGTTAGATTTATGGTAATGCTTTACAGATCCATTAGCATTGGGGGAGATATCAGTACTAATGACAGGAAGAACTAAAATATCTGTGGGCTTGTGTCTTTTAACACTGCATTTTGTTCTCGGCCCTGTTGTAATACTTAAAGCAGAATTTCCACCCACATTTCCCTTAGCAGTCCCTTTAGCACATTGACTAACAATTCAACAAAATGTGTACATTTATCAAAGTCTATTATATTCGATTGGTATTTACTGTTGACTGTTTAAGGTATCGTCTCATGTGGTGGTCTGATCTACAGTTGAATGACTAGCTGTGCGCCAAATGAAATGTGTGTTATTGTTTATGTACCCTCTTGACATTTTACTTTCTTGTGTCTGCTGAACACAAAATAGATATTTGGAAGGAAGTTGGTAAACAAACAGATGTGTCCCCCTTTCATTTCTGTTGTACAGACAAGAAAATGAGTGACCATTGCCGGCAAACTTTGAAATATTTGCTATAGTGTCATGTGGATGAAAGGACATACTACTCTAAAATAACAAAATGGTAAGTAAATGGTAAGTAAAAAATGACATAATTTTTATTTTGGTTTATATATAACTATTGCATATTATGATCCTATAGTTGCATTTGTTTTGTTTATATACAATAGATGTTAAAGGGCACCAACAGTTTTTGCTTAATGGCTCTCTTCAAAATATCTTCTTTTGCAGAATGATAAGAGGGTGAGTAAATTATCACGGTTTTATCATTTTGGGTTAAACGATCACTTTAATCTCAAGAATATATATTTTTCCTTTAGCAATAAATGGAGAGTATTCACAAATTATACTTTATCACTTTAAAGGAATTCTTCACCCAAAAAGTTTTTTTTTATTTACCACTAAACATATTGGGTGACCTTATAAACCTGATACATTTTTGTTCGTTCCAGTGACTTTAAATTACTTGGAATATAGTGGATGAGTCATGTATACCGCTTTTATGATATATCTGTTATTTCACAATGCATTTTTGCCAATTTTGCAAAACTTGATAGCCTGTTCTCAATAACGTTTAATATGTAGAAAAGATTGCCAATAGTTTGCTGTTGTGTTCGATGGAAAAGAGAACATAAGTTTCTTGGGAAATTTGAGATTTTGGGAACTGTTTCTTTAAACCACAGGTACAACCACCACATTACAAACTAAAATGTGTAAATGGCTATCACATTGTACTATTGTACATTCTCAGTTCTGATGTAAATAAGACTGCCCCAAGCAGACAGCGGTTTGAGGGACAACTTAAATCTTGTGCCATTTATGTGTGCATGATTTCCCTTCGGCATATATTATCATACATTATGAAAGATCTAAACAACTGCCAATTGCCTCTAATTGTTGCATGAGTGCTAGTTGACAGCATTTATGTAAACAATAGGTCAAAGTTTCACAATTTTGGACTCGTACAGCAGATGATGTGCTGTCGAGTAGTGTAAAGATAAACATATACATTTAATGATTTTTAGGGGATGGGCAAACTTGTTACTAGACAAACACAAATCAAGGGTGAACATTTGTTTCTCATTCCCATGAGACTGGTGTCTCTGTACCTAATCAGACAGGTTTGGACAAACTCAGTTCCTTTGCTGATAATGTGGGGGTAATTAACACAAATGACTGCTAGCTGAGTCTTTACCTCGCAGAACTGGCCCCTGGTGTGATTGTAATCATTCCTAATAGTGAAATGAAGGGCTGTGCTTGTTCATGTGTTTTTCATCAGTGCATGATGAGCTACCTTTTAGGCCCGAGATTGCATGCAGTAATTTCGCATAATAAGACTGTAACATTGTGGTAAAAGTTTGTAAGAGTAGCGACTTGACTTTGACAGAACCACAGTCTACCTCTGCAGAGGACCGTTGTGGTTGTGTAATCAAATGTTCAGAAAGATGACAATCTTATTTTCCAGCACAGTCTACAAAAACCCAGAATGACTTAGGATTCAGTTGACAATGATTCTCAGAGATCTGGAAGTTTGCATGTACAGTATAATGTTATTGTTTTATTTACATGTCCTCCCAGTCAAGTTCTTCTACAATAAATACATAACAATTTGATAGATTAATCCATTATTATTTTTAGGTAATGCTTAAAGTTTTGTTCAAAGGAACATAATGTAATAAAAGTATTTTGCTCTTGTTACTAAAATTAAAAACACTTAAAGGCATAGTTCCCCTAAAATAAATTGTTTGCCATTTACTCAATCTCTTAACGCATTAAACCTGTATGACTTTTTATTGCACAACACAAAAGAAGACAATTTGATGAATGTTGGTCCCCATTGACTTGCATTGATTTAGTCTCCATACAATAGTAGTTATTCAGGACCAACGGTTCTTGGTTACAAGCATTTTTCAAAATATCTTCTTTTGCAGAAAATTACAAGAGAGTGAGTAAATGATGCCAGTTATGTCCTTTTGCTGTGAACTATAACTTTTATATCTTAAATGTCATTATGTTCTGTAGCAAGGGATAGTTTACTCAAAAATAAAAAAATTATATTAATTTACTCATCTTTCGGTTATTCCAAATCTGAATACATTTCTTTGTTCATGGTAAACACAGATAAATACATTGAGAAGTTATTGATGAGTTATTGGACCCCTTTAACCCCAATAGTAGGACAAATGACTACATAATGTTTTGATGTTGAACACAAAATTAGATATTTTGAAGAGTATAACTAAAGAAAGTCCTGTGGTAATTTACACATTCATTTTTCCTACAATGGTAATTAATAGGGCTCTAGAATTGTTTGGTGAAAAGCATTTGTCCAAGTATCTTTCTCAGAGAAAAGACATTTATACCGGTTTGGAACGACTAAAGGTTGAGTCACTTATAACAGAATTTTCATTTTTGATTTATTTAGTCACAGAAGTGGTCAAATTATAAACATAGTCTGTATAGTGGATGTTTAATATGACCTGCAGGTGTACATTTTAAATATTAAGTTTACAAGAACTCAATGGTACATACATGTTTGTACCTACCTTTCTTCACCTTTTGCGTTTCGTTGGTTTACGTGATACATCGCTTTTATTTCCCTCTTTGACTTTGGCTTTTTGCACAACATTCTTAACCAGATGTTTAAAAATAATCTAACCTCTGATTAGAGTCACCTCTTCCCTTTTAATTTCCCCATGAAACTATGAGAGAGGGAACTTAGGTCGAGCCAAGAGTGGCCTGTCGCAATCCAGTCGGCTGAACAACGTACCTGGCAGGGTTTGAGAACAGAGATCTGGGTAGTGAATCATGCTGATAATGCAGTTGGGTTTTCGTGGAGGCTGAACTGTAACTGGAATGCTGTCTTCTGAGTTTCTCAATACACACAAGCAGCAGTTTCACCTCTATCTGTTTCTCCTTTTACCTCATTTGAGGACAGCGGTGAAGAAAGTACAGTGATTGCAAAAGAAGATCTAGAGGGAGGGTTAGGGAGGGTTGCTTAAGAAACTGATTTTGAGAAACATGATACCTGTGGTTAGATAACTTTACTGTAAGTAAATGACTGTAAAGTGGGAGATTTATAGGAAATCAATTTGTATTTATTTATTGATTAACAAACATTTTAAAGATTAAAAGCATCAATATAGTGTTCTGCAGTTCATGATTTAAACATTCAAAGTGATTTTAAATCATGAATAGACTTTTAAGTCACAATGGAAGGAAAGCCAGGCATCGCCGTTACATGTTTTATTCATTTTATTTATTCGAACGGACCATCTGCAGCAATCTCTCGGGTCTGTAACTTATCCCAACATGTGACTCCACATTCTCGTTGTGCCACACTCCAGCTGGCAAACTTCTTTTTTCCTGGTTTGGATAAAAATAATGGCCACCGTGCTGCAAGTCAGCTATGCTGTTTTATCTTTGCATGTGAAAGAGGATGTGTGTAATCAAATTTTAAATGAAATTTTGCATGTGCATTTTCAAGTGTGAAAAGTCCGGCTTTTTGACACATGGCGTCTTTGAGGCGGAAGCTGACTTTCCTCCCATTTTCTTAGAAATGACAGTAAGGAGAGATGGGATCACAGTGACAGGAACTGAAGAGTGAAACTTCTTTCTGTCTGATTGGTGAAAAAAAGACAAACGACAAACTTTCAAGCATTGTCCAAGAAAGTAAACTCCGATCATTATTGATTTCTGTATACCAGTCAAGGTATATGGCCGTGACATATTCTCTGCATTGATGAGGAAGAACTGTCCCTTTAACTTTCATTTGAAATAATGCATAGGTGTGCTTTTGAGGGTTTATGGTAATTGTTTACAAAGCTTAATTTTACCTTCGATCAGATTTTGAATATTTCCATAAGAGAATACATTTGCGGGGTATTGCTCAACACAAGCAGGTGGAGGTCTAGCCAGCAGCATGCTGCCACGTTGACCCCCGATCGGGATTAACATTGCACCTGCTTGACAGGAAATGGACAGGGAAGGGATTTAAAACGGGAATAGGAGGTGGGGGAGCACCTGTGGACGTGGGTGACTCCGGAAGCAAAGGGAAACCCCTAGGATTAGCCCCCATCTGGTCCTGTTTAAAGACAGCCCTGGCTGGAACAGCTACTAACTTTACTTTTGACTTCCAGCTTCGGGAGAGGAGTTATGAAGGAAGTCTACTGTATGTCATGTGGCTTTCTGACCACAAGATCAGTGCGGATCTGAACTATGAATTTGTTTATTATAAAATGAATCACATTGCTTATAAAATAATGACATTGGAGTCGCCAACAGGAAAAGTTGTTCTGTCTCCATATTTAGAACATTACTCTTCAGTTTGATTTGAGTCTCACGGCCCGTGAATCCCAGCGCAGCATCGTGGGTGTCGTCCTATTTTTCAAACATCATCCAATTCACCACTTTATAAATTCCACATAATCTCCTAACAGCACACAGATTTGGAAGTAGACTTTTTGTCGTTGACTAAACTGCATAGTTGGATGATACGCAAAGCTCTTAAAAAAACGAAATCTCGGATGTCTTTGCACTTTTTAAGGCTTTTTCTAAAGTCTTATATAATAAAAGTCTGAAGTTGATAAAGGTAAAATGCAATAAATTTTTGGCTGTGGCCGCCGCAGATATAGTCTGGGTGCAAGCCATCGCCGATGCTCAGTGGGTTGTCTCTGTTTAGCCAAAGCGCTTGTAAAACCAAAGGAGTGTGCTATCAAATAAGCCTGACAGGAGCCTGATAAAAACAATTTTTGCCAGGGAGAATAACAGAGCGTTGGCTAGGCTCACATGACTAATGTAGGCCTTGCATCTTACGCTCCAGGATTTTAGAGTTCTCGCTGCTACCCTTGGCACATGCATCAGTCGTGTTCACATAGGCAAAGGACCTCCAAAAGAGCACCAGCGATGTCTGCCAAACTGCTCACAGCTCAGTTAAGGGAAAAACAGTCCAAAACTTCTCTCAAACTCATTTCTTCCCACTGGGCTGTTAGTCAGGACCTGAAGTTATGTCAACTTTGGGGAGATTTTTGAAGAAATCACAGCGAATTCTGCCACTAATGTCTCGGGCCAACATTTCCTCAAACTTTAGTTTCCAGTTAGGCCCTTGATGCCTGTAAACAAAGAGAGCAGGGATTACGTTCAATCCTGAAATATGGGATGGAATTTTTCTGGAGTTCGCTATATTTACATGTTTACTGTTGGCATAACAAACGAAAAGGTTTGCTGGTCATCTGAGGGGAAACAACTCAAGTTTTAAGGTTGTACAGGGTTATGAATACGTTTGAAATTTACAGACGTTAAAAAAAGGTCTTAAGGAGTCACCGAAGACCCACAATTGAGTAAATGAAGATGTTTGTTTTACTCGAACAATCGAACAGATTCATTCACTCAGGCTTTGTGTGTGACACACGGCATGGATTATGTAGCCTCTCTCTTTTAACCGTTTCACCAGTTGCAGTGCGAGCTTTTAAGATTCGCAAGTATTCCCGCAAGAATTCATTAATCATTTAATTCTGGTATCCGCGCCTCTCCTGTACGAACATCTTGCTTTAGGTGCTTTTATTCCTTGTAATAAAACATTTATACCGTATCCTCTATATATTCAAGTTCAGGCATCAATATTTCCTTCTTTAAATACTTAATGCACAGCCTACTTCGTGTCTTTCAACTTTAAAATATGAAGAGCGCAAAAGTCGAAGGCTCAGATGTCTCGCGCGCTAAAATACTTTCATGCTAAAGATCAGATCTCCAGTATAATCACGTGTATAATCACGAATCTGCAGCTGAAATCGCCCCTTCACCTGAAGAGCGGAGATTCACATTGAAGTCCTCTGCCGGTTGGGGGAAATTGGCCAGCGTGTTTGCGGATGTGGCCCGTGGCATTGAACATGACTGGCTCTTCAAGGTTTGCTCTGAAGATTCACAAGCACTATTCAGAAACACAAAGGACCCTCCGGTATCTCACCCTAAGCGTGCTCTCCTTCCATTTATTCTGTACGTGTCAGAGCAGTCTAAACTCAGGGGTTATTGATTTTAACTACAGTGTGAAAGGTTTGTTTTTGTAGGAAGGCCATTCTTTACAGTTATTATAGTTATTTTACCACAGGCAAGGAGTATTCACAGAAACAGCATGCAGTGGATTGCACAAAACACTTTTAGAGCGATAGTATGGCCATAAATCATTTCATTTTAAACCTGTATGGCTTTTCATTCTTGTGCAGAACACAAAAGAAGAAATTTTGAAGAATGTTGGTTTCTGAAAAAGGTACCCTTTGATATCTTCTTTGGTGTTCTGCAAAAGAAAAAAAAGTATTGTAATAGAAGAGTAACATAGAAATGTAAACATTTATGATGTCAACAATTAATTGTGGGATTAATCACATAGAGAATTCCAAGCATGTGTTTAAAAAATATGTGTCTATGAGCTCTGCATAGTAATGTAATATTTATGAAGACACACATATGTGTAAATGTATATTTAGAAAAATTAACATTTAATTATATTTGCTTATTTAAATAACATATTAACATTTATTTTAATAATTTAATGATCATTAATGCTTTTAAATATATGCATGTATCTGTTTTTTATAACATACACAAAAGGAATACGCAGGGTACATAGACATACATACACACAAACTTATATTCTGGATGTGATGATTGAAAATTTCGTTTTAATTTCTGTAATTTATTTTTGCTAGTGCAAATTTTTTTTAAATAAGAAAGTAAGTTGTATGAACATTAGAAATTGATTATTTTGCAAGACTTTAAAAGTGACTAAAGGTGTGATTTTGAAATTATTTGCTATAAATTTGTTTTATAATTGTAAATTAAGTCACCTGCTGCAAAAAAACAGTTTATGTAAAGGTAATTCAAATATCATTTGATGCTTCTTCTGTAGTATTGCTTTCTGTAAAAACTGCTGTACAGTAATATCCACCCACAGGCTCTTCTACAGTATGTCAGGATGTGTTTGTTTTCGGAATTCCTGCTTGGATCCACAGAGAGCTCAGTGCAGGTCATAATTGGAGCGTTCCGATTCATTACCAAATTACACCTTGTTTTCATATTATGTATATTCATGCCCTCATGTAATTGCGTAAGACACACCACCGTTTCCCTCTTGTTTGACTGGGCGGGTAAAACTTACAAAGCATATAATTTGCAGCTCAACAACACGTTAAGTAACCACCGTGAGCCCCTCATCCACCGCGGCCTCTCTCGAACACAGACAGGTAGAGCCCGAAGCTGACGTCTGCCTCCTTAGCGGCATGCTGCCGGGAAGCTCTTTTACCGCCTCATTGAGGCAAAGATATCCATTGTATGTGACATGTTTCACCTGGCACGCGTCAGGCTCTGGCAGGCGGCCGTGGCCAGTACACCTGAGGCCAGCACTCCTGGATCGCTCTCTCTCTCTCAGTCTTGCTCACTCTGTGTTTGATCTAATGTGACATCTTGGGGGAATACCCAACATGCTGTGATGTCTGTTGTATTACCGGCTGAGTGCCTCAGGTTTACCTTAGTGCGCCTGTGTGTGTGCTGCATTTATATTTACTATATATTTATGTAACACATGATTGTGTGTGGTTTGGGTGTGATACAATTTTAAAGCAGCATAGATGGATTTACTCGTTTTTTTTAAATATTGTCATAAGACAGTGATACAAATTTAAATACTCTGGGTAACATTGTCTTTCCTTTACACTCTAAACACATAGTCACATACCATATTTGAAGTTTCCTAAAACATATCAATTCTCTGGAGCATTTTTGTTTAAACCATTCTTTTTATCTTTACCTCTGACACACTTGAGAGAAAAGAGATTTCACCCCTCCCTGTTTGGTGCCAGTGGTACAGGCTGTTGACCCTTGTGTGTCCACAGGTCCTGGTAATCTCTGTCTTCCACTTTTCTCAACTTCCTTTTTGAGGCACAGTTCATTGGAATGTCTGATGACTAATGACTTAGATCTTAAGATTGGCATTGAATGAGAGAGTCTCTGACACAGGAAGGTAAAAAAGGAGGATTTGGCAAGAAAGAATTGGGATAATTTATATATTTTTTTCCTTAGAATAGAATAGAATGGGTCGTCACTTATTTGAAATTGTCCAGATAATTAAAATACAGTTTAGTTATAAACAACACATTTTGGTATATTTGTGTTTTAATGACATCATACACATGTTATGCAAATAGTATAATAATGTTCTTTAAAGTATCTTGTTTGCTTCAATGAAAGTCAATGATTTGAACTGCAAGGCTTTAAGACAGGATGATGCCGAATCATTAACCAATATATTTGGAGTTTTTAAATTTATATTTAAAATCTGTAATTTCACAGATTGTTTACAGGTACTAACACACACGCGCACACACACACACAGACACACACACACACACACACACACACACACACACACACACACACACACACACACACACACACACACACACACACAGACACACACACACACACACACACACACACACACACACACACACACACACACACACACACACACACACACACACACACACACACACACACACACACACACACACACACACACAATCTATATACAAATAACAACGTGTTAAATGACATAACACAAAAATTTAAAAATATATATATTAACCCCATGAACCACATTTTGTTTTTGAAATACATTTTCTATACAGAACTTGTTTAAAACGAACAATCTACACACATATTCTTAATTTACTCACCCTCAATTTCTTTTTACAATTGAACACAAAAAAATATATATTTAAAAATGTTTGTTACTGACATCCCTAGTAACTGAGAGTTCATTATTGACTACCATAGAAACATTTTTGTTGTTCTGTTGATAATAAAGATATACAGTTCTGGTGCACCAGTTGTCCTTGCAATGTCAGCTACATAGATTCTTCTTAATATATTCTTGTTTTACATTAAACAAAGAAATGTATACAGGTTTGGAACCACTTGTGTGGAAATATATATATTTTTTGGTTAGAGTATCCCTTTAAACACACAAAATTTCTGTCCCAATCATCATTATACTGCTCAGGCTGAATTTTGTTATACACATTACATTCCAAAGCTATAAACAGTTTTACAGTATATAATACCTCCATGTTTTTTTTGTTTATCAGGAATAAAATAGTGGCAGAAATATAAAGCAACATGGTTTGTTCCATATGTTGCAGGCAAGTCTGCATAACCTCATTTGTAGCTTCTTGTCCTATTCCTACATGAATAATTCAAGTACGCCGATAGCAAGTGTGTTATGTGTGTCTCTGTGCGTGTGTGTTTCTTGTTTGTGGACGAAACTCTCCGTCTGAGGAGCCCTTGCCCCAACTTAAAGACCTCCAACTGTGCTGCCGAGCATCTCTGTATCGCTACAGATGAAAGTCGAGAGGCCAGTGTGTGTGTATGTATGTGTGTTCTGACATTGAAGATACACTTTTGCCTTAAGCAAAGTTCTTCCCCTGCTCTTAAATGCAACTCAATCCTCACGAGAACATCATATTCAAATAATGAATGCATTCTCAATTGCGCTTGGCAGATCGCATAAACAAGGTCTGACAACAATCGATAATTGATCTCACAATTATATCTTGACTTATGACAATAGGCGTAATCACGTCGGATGGGGAGTTACGGTGTTGGTTGGAGTTAACGTCAAACGTGTTAAAAGGTGTTAGATGTTAGGTAGAGAGGTCAAATACTCCAACTTACTTTGACCTGAATGCTTTCCTTGGGCTTTTGACCTTTCTAGATGAACCGGAGGAGTGCTCAGGCTCATTAGGGAACTCAAATCTAACGAAATCTGCCTGGCAAATCAATAGCAGCAAAAACCGAGCGGCCCACAATGCGAAAAACATTCTCGTTATTGTGCAAAACGCAGACCTTGGGCATTGAAGTATGCAATGGATGGGCCAAATGATTCCTGAATATGGCAACGACGAGTTTTGACGAAAAAGTGCCAAGGGATAAAGTAACATTTGGATGCACATTCCGCAGGACGTGTTTAAATTCTTGTTATTTAATATTTAAGGAAGAGTGCAGCACCTTTCTTTAATATGGAGCAGATGGCAGCAAATTGAGTTTTGCTAATGCCATCTGTGATGAGCAGGTGTCTGCCAATTGTGTTGGAAACGGTAATGGGGCCAGAAACTACCTGACTGAAGAGAAAACACAGCAAGGAGCTATCTTTCTATTCATACTTGTTTTTTTTTAATGTAAATATTAAGTGCATTTCTTTCATTTCAATATTGATTCATTATTCCTGTTAATCTGCATTACAGCTATCACAATATAAATTTTAACAATAACTATATAATTGTTTGTCATTTACTTTTGTAACGTCCAACTTGTATGATGTTCTTTCTTCTGCAGAAACGGTTGTTCCACATTTACTTCTATTGAAAGGACACCAATAAAACTTCAACGGAGAATAATGGATTTCTTCTGATCTTTTAATAATATTGTCGATATTAACATGATAACCCATATGATGAAACCCACTATGTGAAATATCTGTGACCATTATCTCTGTTATTTAACGTCTTTCTCATGTAAGGCTAACATGAGAAACACTAACTCTCTCTCCCTATTGCTCTATCTTTCTTTCTCTGGCCACTGTTTTAAAAGAGATGGGGTCGTCTCAGAGTCCAGAAAGGGCAGCACAAGCGTGGCATTGTGGGCCAAAGGAGAGACGGCGATTGTTCCTGCCCGCTGCCTGCCACAGCTGTGCACGAATAAGAGCAGGGACAAACCACAACATATATCAATGTGGAGGCTGTGAGGGATGGTCCACGGGTGTCCACACTCAAAGAAGCCTAGTGTCTTTCAACTAAAAAATGCCAAAGGCCGCACAAATCACTCAAGGTGACTGTTTTATTGCCCTCAATACAGAGGGGAAACAAGAGAGGCAGTAAAAAGAACAGACTCCTGAGAAACAGAAAATTCATTTGTGTGATTATTGATTATTCAAGATTCACGTACATCTTATATCACATATATATTTAGGCATTTAGAAGATGTTTTTGTTCAAAGAGAAGACTCAAGAAAACAATGAAGCAGTTAATAGCAGTTAACAATAATAACAGTAATACTATTTATTATCATTTGAATGTTATTTAAGAACATATATGAAATGATACATGAAAACATATCTCTGATATCTTTAATATAGAATGACCACCTCAAAAAATAATTTAAAAATAATATTAATATACACATACATACTCTTAATACTTTTGGTAAAATCTGATAGAAATATTTATAAATCAGATTTGATCAGATTTTTTTACATACATTTCAACACTATATGTAATTAATTTCAAAGCTTTGAATGTACTAATTCTTTTAGTTAGTTGCACAAAGAATTTTTTGAGTGAATATTAAATATTTAAGCCCTAATGACATCTTTTAAATGTTTCAAAGCATTAAATGCTTTTAAATATATTAAAGCCTGTTTTATCGCAATACCTATTTAAAGGGTTTTTATTCTTTTTAAATATTCTTCATCACCCTAACAATTGAGCATTAAGTTAAACATGGAAGCATCTATTAGTATTTTTTCCCAAACAGATATGATCCTCATATCAACACTACATTTCAACAAAATGCATTTTCTGTACCCAGATGTAGAATGATCATACTGTGTAAGTACCCATTTGTAAAATTTTAGCCTGAAAAAACAAGAGGACTTGCTGTGATCCAACGTGCCAGATTTAAACATTAAACTAAGTAAAAACAGCTCACACTCAACAGGCCTTTGCATCAAGGCTAGTCAATGAACTGAAAGGAAATTGGACATCGTATCTGCAGGTTATTGGCAGTGGTCGGGCTCCCTGTGATCGTGGCTAAACACGAAAGATGCAGGGGCAAGTGAGTCTCAGCGTGCTCACCCTGAGCGTGCCCTTTAAGAGCTGTGACTGCATTTATCACCGCAGGATTGCCCGCAGAAGTCCACATAAAGCTTCTCTTCCATAACGTCTGGTTGCCCTACTCCTATCTTTTTCTTTTTTTCTCCTGCTCGTCTTTTCTGCAGTTAATAGCTACAACTTTGGACAAATATGGTGGTTGTGAAGTCAGAATTAATATTCGTCTAAGAAGCGGTTAGGAGCTGTGCTCTCTGACAAGAGAGGATTGCTGGGAGGAGAATTCACATCCATAAAAATAGCCCATCTTCTAAAGCTGTTTTTCTTTTAAAAGTTATTCTTTTATTCTTGATGTCATTTTTTCTTATATCTTTATCTTTTGGTAAACAGAAACAAAAAGTGCAAAAGAAATGGTGATGCTCTATAAAATGTTTCAGTAAGAGCTCAGCAGATGTTTTACCAGGGGAGTGAACAGATTTTCGTTCATATTTATTGCACCTGGCCATGACAACATCTCTGGGATCACAAGACCAGTACGGACTACATCCGAAAATTCTTACAATCAATTCAGCAGTTTTGTAGCATCTATTATCCTGTTTGGCTTCAAGCAGACTTTATTTTCTTGACTCAAAGTGATAGTTTATCCAAAAAAGACAATTCAACAACATTTAAAATGACTATAGGGTGAAAAAATGATGAGAGAATTTACTCTTGTCTGTAAAACACTCCTTTCAGCATTGTTCGATCATGATATGATGATTTAATGTGACGGATCTACACATGTTAAACTCACAATTCCTGCTTTCTCAATTCAAAACGCCTCCGTGGACCTCACCTGCCCTCCGCCATGCATCACCACTGTATTAAAAGCAGCCTTTCACACGCATTTGGCCGCGTGTACGATAGCATGCGATGCATTGTGGGAGTGGAATCTCATCAACAGGAAGTTGGATTGTCCACAAGGCCCCGTTCTGTCATTTAAACAGCCTTTTCGTTGTGGTACGTCCCTCGGTCGACGTGCCGAAAAAAAAACAGCTGGACATAAAACCTCTGTGTGTGTGTTTGTACGCAAGCGTGTCTTACTCACAGATAATGGTGCGATCCTCTTCTACCCCCGAGGATGCACTTTGGCTGGGGACCGGGGACAGAGGGGAATCACAGATCGGGTTATGAATGTGCGTTTGATTTCATACGCCACAGGGGTCCGCGGCACAGTGGACCACTTGTTGTGTGGCTGCCCAGATGTGCACCCGCCCGCTCGGATGAGGTCCTCCCTCAAAGACGCCCTGTTATCGCTGCTGTCTGGGGAGACAGTGAGGGGCCCTATCCTCACCTCGCCCTAAGATGGACATACACACACTCACGCACACACCTCAGAAATGAATCAGTCCTGTACCAGGCAGAGCAGCAGCGTGAAGGGAAGATTCAGTCCTTCCTATGTTTTAGTTTTATTGTGGTGGAAGTGTGTGAAGAGTTTAAATGCTTATATATGAAACACAAAGGTAGATCTTTCGAGAAGTGTCACAGTGCAATGGAAGGCAATGGTGGCATATGTTGTTTAGTTACCAGCATTCTTCAAAATATCTTCTTTTGTAATGTGGAGAAGAAAGTCATACAATTTAAGAATGTCATCAGGGTAATTCAATGATGAAAATATTTCATTTTTGTGAAAGGTCTTCATCAACACCTAGCATCTAAATAACAGATTTCTTAACTAAGTACAAACAAGACCTGGAGAATAATATTTATAAGGCACGGTTGTACAAAATGACAACTTCTCTTTGTCAGAATTAACATCTATTTCTTCAACAACAAAGAAAAACAGGTTGTGAGAATAAAACCTGTCGCAGCTCCGGATCCTGAAACAGTTCCTCGACTTCAATAGGAATGATAGAGGTGAGAAAGATCAATGGGGAGGGGTGGGGGCTGGGTGAGGTTCCTCAAACACATGAATGCAAAATTTACGCGATACACCTGACAGCGCAATGCTGAGACTTTAAATTATGGGATGCCCGAAGTCATTTATACCAGCGGGATTGTTTTTTACATTCTCTTTTATGCGTGGTATTGATGTGGAACTCCTGCGAGAAAGAACAACATCGTACCTCCAGGTGTGATAAGATGCTTTTGTGTTCGCACCGAATCCTTTGTCACGCACCTTCCCGAAGGAAGGCTAAGTGGCCAGTTAAAGGGGACGCACCCCGCTGCTTGTCATTCATAAGGCGATCAATACTCACAAGGGGAGGTTATTGATATGCCACATTTTCACCTAGCCTGATGTAACTCATAACGCTGTGACATGTAGGCCTCACGCAAACATAGACACACTCACTCTTTATGTGTGCACTGCTTTTAGAATGATGTATTTTTTATAAATATACTGAAAACACAGTTTGACTTACTTATATGAGTAATTAATTTTACGATGCATGATGCTTTTGGTTTTGTAGATTGTAGTTTTAGGAGACCCGATTAGAAAAATTTTCATAAGATTTTCCAAAATATCCCTGTACAAAGATGGCAATCGACTTGAATTTGATGTACTGGTGATCTTCATATTAAAATAAGTGACACAATAAATTCAATTCTTAAAATGTGAGATAAGAAATGATGTGAAATAAAACATGTCTACCTTGTTAAAAGACCAGTTATTCAAATGGCATCTAGCATAACCCTTCTTGTCAAGATGAGGTCAAGTTTTTGCTGGTTTGCCTAGAGTAGATCATGTATTTAGAAAATGCGTTCTGTTTGTCTGTTCAGGATTTCTGTAGAAACATGGAATCAAAATCCACGATAGGGGAATCGCCTTTATAGGCTCTGAAGACAATAGATCATCCAGAAAATAACACATTGTTTCTCATTGTGGTAACTTTGACAGCCCTAAAAATACTTCATTATAACTGTTTTGCATCAAGCTAAAAAACAGCACTTTTAATTTTAACATTAATTAGTAAAGACTCAACCAAAACTGTGATGTTTTTTCCAGTGCTAAAGATTTATCAGTTGATGAATATGACCGCGTGACTCCAAAGGAAATGTATTGCGACTGCTCTTTCCGGGACGTATAGTGACCCAGATAAAGAGAATGCATTATTGATGCACAACGAGGGCTCTTTTTATTTAAGCGATCAATTCAGTGCATTCAGACAGAGTCCGTCTCTACAGTGCCACAGGACACCTGCTGAAGCTTTAATATCTGACCAGTCAATATCTGTAGCCTTTTACCCCACTGAGAAAGAGAAGAACAGAACCAGAGTCAACTGCTGTCAGACCTAAAAACAGCACTGCAACATTGTACTTACAGATTGAACAATATATTTGTGCTGTTTGTAAGATGTGCATGTGTGCATTGTTTTAAATTAGGTGCATTCTGCACTTATTGTTAGCTTACCAGGTCAATAAAAAATAACTGTCAAAACTGAAACCGAAATTGTAGTAATGACATCAAATTGCTGTTAAACGTGACTAGCCTTAACAAAAACCTCACAAAAATCCATCACATTTTTATATTATATACAGGCATCATTTTGACATTTTGCTTGCTTTCATGATGGTTTGTTAGAAAATAAATTAATGAAATACTTTATAATACCATATGTGAATAAAACTTAAAAGCCATTTTTGGAAAAATTCTAATACAACGCAATATATGCATAATTTTCTCTTCCACAGTTGCTTATGTCATGTTAAAGGGATTTATAGAATTAAAAGAATAAACCTCTCAATTAAACACTTGAAAACAGTCAGCTTATGAATATTTTTCCAAAAAGTAAATACAAACAAATAAATTTACTTTCACTACATTATTTTTATTCCAAATCAACACACTAAACATTAAAAAGTCACTTTTTGTGATATGTTATTTTCATACAACCCAGTCACATTTAAAAGGCTGAGACAGAACTTTGCCGAAGTCGCTATCGGCTTACAAGATGGAAATACAGAACGTCTCGCAAGCTTTACGTTTTTCAGAAAGGTTCTCTCGTGGGACGAGTTAAAGTGAAACGGCAAACTAAACAAACAGAGCGATGCAGGCTTACACATTCTCCTGTCTGAGAGAGACGAGTGATGGAGGAGGCAGAAGGGTTGCAGATCTCAATGAGTTGATGGTTTTAGGTGTCAGTTCATGCATACATGCATAACTTTTTTGCCACTTAAATTTTTTAATATATATATCAAAATTTCAATTATAAATATTATAGATTCTTTCTTATATCAATAGAGATATATAATTGTTTAAATTATTATTTATGAATTATCTATATACATATTTTACACGTTTTACTTTGTTTTTAAATCATTTGAATATCCACATGGGCCACATTAGTCCATAGTTTATGATGAGCAAATCTTGTTGTGATGTATTTAAGACATCAAAAAGAAGACACTGTGTCATTTATAACCATTAGCAGCGCCAGTGCCTAACCTAGGCATGACCTTTGTCGATTAACTACTGTGCAACGATTATAGCTGATTAGTCTGACAGTAAGCGTCTATGAGTCTCTGTAGTCATTAAACAGTGGCACGTCTCCCAGAAGCACGAGACACGGCACTCCAGGCTAGCAGTGACGGATGACACAGTTCAGGGCTTCAGGGGGGTTTTCGTGCGACCTTCCAAATAGTAAAGGGGGCACTGTGGACGGTGTCTCTGTGTAAGTTAACAGAGTGGCTAATTCATGCGCTCTTACTAAAGAGGAATTCTGCGAGCGACACAAGTCTAAGGGCAGTTGGAGATAACAACCTGAGAGTTGTCAGAGAGTGCCATTGTTTGGGATTCTGACTGAAATTAGCCAGGACCTTTTGGTCATGTGAACTGACCACAGATGCCGGAAAGGTCCATGTGTTTGAAAGAGTTTGAAAGCAAAGCCACAGAGAACAAAGTGCTTGAATATCTGTAATACAATTTTGAACTATTGAAGTTAGTAGAATAGTAGAATGTGAATTTCTTTTCGCTGCACAAAAGATGATATTTTGAAGAATGTTGGTGAACAAACAGAAGTTGCACAACATTTACTGCTATTGTTTAAACTCAAACCTAAGCAAGTGAATAGGTGGAGAATACCGACATTCTGCAAATATCTTTTTTTTTGGTCTGCAGAAAAAAGAAAGCAATACAATTTTGATTTATGACTTTTAGGTGTCACTTTTTTGAATATATGCATAACTCTTTATCCACCTAATGAAAAAATATTTATATACATATAAGATTGTTTCTAATATCAATATATATTACTCGATTTAATTTTATGTTTATTCTCAAGATTATTTATGTTCAATTACTTTTAACCAAGAAACTGATTCTTCGCTCAAAAATAAAAAATTATATCCTTTAAAAGATGTATTACTTCTTCCGCACAAAAGAAGATATTTTGAAGACTGTTTGTAGCCAAAAGGAGCCAATTGCTTCTGTTTTAAAAACCTAAACCAATGCAAGTGAATAGCAAGCAAGAACCAACATTCTTAAAAAAATATTTTGCTGTCTGCAAATGAAAGAAGGACATACAGGTTTAAAATGTGAAGAAGTTGAGTAAATGAAGAATATTTTTATTTTTATGTTTAGGCAAACTATCACTGGAGTACAAATAACATACAAATAACCAAGAGTGGTTGCTTATTACGCATTTTGTTAATGTGATTTAAATGGACAAATGGTGTTGCAAAAGTTCTAAAATTGAGTTTGTATGTTTGCATTAGAACTTTGGTTTTTGCCTAAAGCAAGAGTTGTTTTTAAACTTTTTTCTTGCTCCAAGATTATGAACAGGTACACCCGTAATCCTGCCACATTCACACACATCTCTCATTGCATTTCACATGCTTAAAACAAACAAAACCGAATCAAAAGATTAAGAAATGAGAGCAAAAATCTACCGCATCATTCAGCCCAACAAAGCGTTAAGCACAGCCGCAAAGTGTTCAGCCAAACAGTGTGATGGGTAGAGTGAATAGGATTGCTCTGCTCTCGTCTCTCTTCTCCCAAAACCAAGCTGACAACCTCCGGCGATGCTTTCCATTCAAGCTTAGCGGGAACACGCATTTCAATATCACTGAGTGGGCCGGGACGGCCTTTGATGTCTACCTAGCCGGTACCTTGTGGGTAATCTAGCCCTTGGATTAAGTCATTTTTAAAACGTTTTCCCCCTCCTCTCTTCCACAGCCAAGATTGCCATCACTGCCTCCGTAATCTTTTGTAACAGCAGCTAATGCAGAAACACCTGCCACACAAGCCGGGCACATCTAGTCCTGTCGTTGTAAGCAGATTACACTCCGCGATGCCAGGTATTTGAGGAATATTCATGTCGCTAAGTGCTTATGTAATGAGTCATAAAGCGGTATAGGCTCCCCCGGCCCACCCCCTACCTCTTCCATAGTTGTTTTTGAGTTGATTTCATCCCAACAAACGAGTGAGCCTCTAGGCCATTGTTTTGGGTTGAAATTCGTGGTCCATGCCAAGAAGTGAAACTGCTATGCCCCAAGGTCTTTGAGACTAAGTAAAGAACCAGCACCCTGACTTGTTGTTTCCCTTAAAGTCTTGTGATGTGATGTCTGTTAAGAGCATGATGTTTTGATGATAACTTTCCTTTATTAATCATTTTAATAGAATACTAGACAGATTTAAAGATGTGGTTCATAATGTTAAATGTTAATGTTGGATATTCACTTTAGAGTGCAAGATTTTCAGAGAGAAGTGATTTACTTATAAACAAATAATGGATTTAAAACATAGCCTATTCCATAAAGGATTTGTATTTAAACCAAAGTTATTTTTTTCTATAATGAACTTTACATATTAAAAATAAATAATGAAAAGATTTTTAATGAAATATTCAATTACGTAGAAGTCAAATAAAAGGTACATAAAAAAGTAGCAAAACGTAAGACAGAGGAATTCAATAATTAAATGAATTAATCTGGGCATACACAAAGATATTTAAAAAGCAATATATAAAACATATGATACTTATGAAACCAAAATAAACATGAAAACTTTATATAAGGGCTTTTTAATGATTTATCATATTCAGAAAAGAAGTTTAAACATTAATGTCTGTGTAGTGTGCATATTATTTTTTTATTTATTAACAAAGATATACAAATTAATGTATAAGGAAATATTTATATAATTTCATTTATATTCACAAGTAATTGAATTTATATATAAATGAAATACATTTCTGAAAAATTCTTGTATGTACTGTTTAAGTTTCCATTAAAAAACTAAATTAAAATGCAGAAAACATAGATATACAGTACGGTTTACGAACACAAACTTTTACTCTGGATGCGATTACTCACGATTAATCTGACGTGAGATTTTAATTAATGTGAAGTGACCTTTATCTTTACTTAATTCTTCACTTTTCAGATTTAGTGTTATCAGTCAGATGTCAACACTGTATCAAATATTCTAATCAAAATCAGACACGGCAAAAGCCATCTGTAGTGTAGCCCCACAAATAGGATTTCAATTACACAATCAGTTTTTGCCTGCTAAAATATTTAGTTTATATTTACAAATAAGACCAACTGCCCGATCTTCAGGCACTGTTTATTCAAATGACGCTACACTGTGTTATAACTCAAGCTCTGAGCTGTTGCCTAAATCTCAAGACATATCTTTACTGCAAATCTGACACAGGAGGAGACAGAACTGAAGCGAAAGCAAATCTGGAACAAAAGTGAAGCCATCTTTTCAAACAACAGCCTGTGGCTGCTTTCACTTGGCATCTTCACAATGCATCTGATCCTTTGCTTTGTTTAAAGCCAGAGCGCCTTTAAAAGTGGATTTATTTGTTTGAGGTTGTTTCTCTATTTATTTCTGTATTTACAGAGATCATCCAGTTCTGGGAGGGAAGGCGACGGTGGGTTTTTGTCAAATCCTAGAAGGTTTCTTGGCATGGGCGCAAACGCATCTTGGGGACTTATAGAGGACAAAGATGGTTAGTTACTGACTGCCTGCTTAGGGGTTGTTTTGATGGAGCGAACTTTCGAAAATCTGAAAAGCCGCCAGAAGGTCAGTGAGAGGCCTGTAAGGTATCATATCACGTTCAGAAAATTAATGTGTTATTATGAGAAATTATGAGAAAGTAATTCTGACTCACCTGATACTCTATAGGTGGAATTACATTTACATTTATTCATTTGGCAAACGCTTCTATCCAAAGCCACTCTCAAGTATTGTGAAGTGGCCAATTATCACTGAAGACATTTTCTAATTATATTAACAGCACCTGTACTGAAACTACAGTCAAACTATGAAACACATTTATTTTAAGATCATTTTAATGTTTAAATAGAAAGTAGAATGAGCAACTTTACATAGTGAATAACATTTTAATGTGAAAAGACTTTTGCAATGGACATAGCCCACAATTGTAGAATGACTCATTTGTGTATTGTATTTAGAAAAACATTATTAATATAAAATTTTAATGTGCTCACAGCGTACAGTACCACCCTGTAAAGGCTTATAAGAGACAAACAGGAAACAAAACCACAGTCTCCTTCCTTCTGCCTTCAAGATTCATAAAAACAACAAGGTAGATAAACTGAAGGATCCGGGGAATAAACAACTTTGCAATGGAGCTGAGAGTCATTAGATCAAATAGCTTTAATGACGTGATTACGGTGAGCAAGCTCTCTCTGGAACGCTGGCTGCATAACTAAATTAGCGGAAGAGATAAGGTACACGCCAGATCTGCTCCACCTTACCTAATCTGAATCACCGTTGCCATCAACACTGTCTGTGACTCACAGCCTTGCCATCAGTGCATATTTCTGAACTGATCAACACACATTTAGATAAGGAAGGCTGTTAACAGATCTAGAAAACAGGGATGTTAAAGTGGACCAATTACTACTTTATACTTTCCCATGATAAAGAGGGTTTGACTCCAACTCAACGGTCACAAGACAAGAAGTGAGGCCAGGGTGTAAAGTCAAGGAATATCATTAGTTTTGTTTGGACACATTGTAAGATCACATTAACCAATTTGAATAAAATTGCTTTTGAATGTATTTTCATGTTAGGTAAGCTATTAAAGACAAAACAACAATAGCAACAGCTACATAGAACCATATAAACAGAATATGGTCAGAGTTTTATTACTCAGTTGAAATGCATTTTGCGTATTCATTTTTCCATTTGTTTCTGGAAATTTCGAGTAATGATATTAGTGCAGCCAAATTTGTCGAAGGTGTGAGTTATCATGTTTTGTCACCCATCCTTTGCAACAGACCCCGTCCAACAACCTTTTGACCTCATAATACAGACATCTGAAAACTCATGCACGCACATTAAATATTTTCCTTGTCTCACTTTTGCTCGCAATTGTGATTTGATGTGCAGCCATCCTGTGTTGTGCTTTGACTGATAATGTCTTTGCGTTCTAACAAAAGCTTCTTGGAGATACGTGAGGTTTCGGGTGTCCTGTAATGATGTTTGTTTGACTGTTGGGTGTTGTCCGAATGATGTCAACTCTTATGGCTCGAGGTCTGTTTTCTATTTTTGATGAATCTGCATTTAGTACAAATTATATGTGTTTGATCACAGTTGTGATGGAAGGTTTCATATGAAATATGAAATATTCACTGTACTTTTATCATTAAGCTTACATATCAGAATTATTGAAAAGAGAAATTCATCATGTCTGTGAAAACCCATCTAAGATCATTTTTTAGTATTTCCTTTTTTACATAAAATCATTCTACATAAAAGAACATTGTGTGAGAACATAACATTGATATCATTAATATAAACTGAGGAAGACTATTTCAAAGACTGTGAAATTAATAGTTAAAATCCAACTAGATTTTCTGACTTGAGCCTGGTTTTCTTAAGCAAGGTCACATTTGATATAGCAGTTGCACACGTTTATCCCACCCCCTGCAAGCATTTGGTGTAAATCTTACCTTATTGTGCATAAAATCATGTCTTACTGTATGAAATGGAAGTAAAAATAGCGCAGATGTGAGGAATGAGAGTCTGTGTTCTTTCTGTTGGCATCCACATGCACTGTGGCCTCACACTGAACTGTCAATATTCAATTCCCAGATACTGTACATCTCTTTTGAGGGCAGGATTTGCATCAATGATTTTGCCCCATGTCAGTGTCTCACAGCTGACAGCAGACACTGTTGAGGAGTTTGACATCAGCCCCATGGATCCAGTCCTGACAGAGGTCAGACCCTGGTGTGACAGTCCGATTCTCATGCTGGTGACAGCTTCCCCATGGACCACCACACCAGGGATGGATTTTGAACTTATGTTTGGATGGAAGTTTTTTCCCAGACTTAACTAGTTGTGTGTGCATATCGAATCACTTAATTAGATATTTATCATTTATTTACAATAAATATCTGTCAAAGCTGAAAACATTCTTTACAGGTGTCCTCATTTGTAAAAACACTATACAATATGGCAAAAAAAAGTTATACAATTGAAATATAAACAACTATAATTATAACAAACAGCATATAGTAGATGTATATAATAGATATATTTGAGTAAATCAGATTTACTTACTTTACTTTTTTGCTTCACTATATACCAAATTTAAACAGTATATTTGCTTAATTTCAGATATTTTAATTGTACAATATTTTTCAGTGTAAATTGCTTTACATGAAAACACAGTCCTTTTTTAGTTTAAGTTAGTGTTACAGTAACAGTAGATTTTGGTAGAGAACTAAATGTGTGTGTTGGTGGTTGTTTGTTTGTGTGTGCATGTGTGTGTATGTGAAGCCGAGAGAGAGTTATATTGACAATTGCACACTCAGTCCCAGGAGACACAAAACCTATGAAGAGTGGCTCATACATACGGACACAACGATTTGATGACCTCATCCATTTCAGACAACACTTACCTTTAAAAGCCGAGCGTTCTATCCCTCAGTCTACATTACACATAGATAACAAGCAGACTCCCAAACGTGTCCTCGGGTCCAAGTTAAAAGGCCCGTGTGTGCTTTGCAATGTAAGCAAAAGACTGAAGTTCTGCCCTGAGATAGGAAAGGCCCGAGCAATTAGGCTGTTTTATGTCACTGGACTTTGTCTGTTTCCCCCTCTGGACACTTCTGAGTAGCGCTTAAGACACCTCAACACTGTGCAGTTCAGAGCAGAGTGCGGATAATGTCATTAAGACGGGAATAGCCGAGACCTGGAGCTGCATAATGCTCTCTGTAAAGGAACATTATTTAACATATATGCATACGTCAAGATTTTTGATGTGAATTGACTATAATATCTCTTTAAAAGCATAGCACAGAATATTCCAAGTAATTCACCTTTAAAATCCTAGAACATTCTTTAAGCAGATTTTGGATTCATATAATTTCGGAATTCAGGTGTAGTTATGTTTAAACTACATTATGTAAGCAAATGTTTTTAGCTTGAGAATCTGGAGAATTTCCTGTGCCTACACACTCATCTAAACTGTCTCATGGGACAGAGGTACAGAAGATGAGCAGGGAAGAGGCTGTATTTATCTCTTCAGCATTGTGACACAAGTCTTAAAGAATTCTGAAGTTTGAAGATTCAATCTGTTTGCAACCATGTGTTTGAGGTTGCTGTGTATTTATAAAAATCCACATTGGTATTTTTAAATCAGCATTGGAACAAAAAGCGACAAATACAAAATTGTTCATCTTTGACCCGACAAAGGGTTAAAGCATCCATAGCATTTTTTGGCATTTTGAGTTAATATCCAAACCAATGGATAATGTAAATTTTAGATTTTCTAAAAAAATGCTTAAACAAAAACAACCAAAAATAACAGTTTTTCTTGGTCATTGTGTTCTTTACCAAGCTGATAAGATGTTAAAAGTTGCATTACCTCAAAGAAGAAAAATAATAAGTAGAAGACTGCTTAAAAACATCAAAGCCATTTTGTACAAAAGCCTTAACTTAGAAAGAAAAACAAAAGATCTAATCTGACATCTTACTTTCTTTCTTAACTATTTATATAAAAACAATTGACCAAAGGTATAGTTCACCCAAATATAAAAGGTCTGTCATTATTTACTCACCCTATTTACATTTCAAACTTGTATCTTCTCCCGCAAAACACAAAAGAAGATATTTAAAAGAAAGTTGGTAACAGCAGTGGCACCTATTCGTATGTACTGTTCGTCTGAAAAATAGGTTTTCAAACATTACTTAATATAATCATGTGAAATAATGTACATGATAAAGTTCAGTTCTTGTAACATAATAAAAAAATGTAATAACGTGCAAACAATGTGCATGATAAATGATTGTATGGCCCAAAAACGATAAAAGTGAATAGTTGCTAGTTACCAACTTTTTTCACAATATCTTTTCTGTCTGTTTTGGGAAGAAAAAAAGTCACACAGGTTTGAAATAACAAAAGTGTGAGTAAATGATGACAGATTTTCAGTTTTCACTTTAATATGACCCTTACTTGTCTAAGCAATAACACCGTAAAACGAATACTGTAATGTTAAGTGTGACCCTTTCATGCTTCCAAATCCATGATGTATCACAACTGGCTGTAAGGTAAGAAGATCAAGTTCCAGACGGGGTGAGGAGAGCGTTGTAAGGACATTTAACACCCCCTGCACTTAAAAAGAAATACAAGCCGACAGAAACATTCCGCTCATAAATGTTCATGAAAGCAAGACATTTGTCTTGCAAAGGCTAGGTCGTAGACATTTTCACAGAAATATAATATCCGTTATCACACTTTTCTATTTGTCCCACATAACTTTGGTGGAAGGTTGTGGCACAGGTGATTTTTCTTTTCTGCGTGAGATAGAACAGGACTGTGGAAAGGAGAGTCTTAAGTTTTAAGTGCGACCATGAACTCTTATCTGATGTATCGAGTAAATGAAATATGACATCAGACCCAACAAGAATGAAGAAAAGGGCCAATATTAAGAACCATATCTGCCTTCATGGCATCGGTTTAGTTCCTGTCAATTATATTTAGTGTTTTGTCTTTATTTGGAGATGATTGCAGTCTATTATTGTAGACGTACCCTGTAGGTTGCAGATGAAGAAAAATAATGTGGCTATTAATAAAAATGTCATGTAGAGACCTTTTCTCACAAATTACGAATGTGGGAAAGTGATTTTATCAAGGTGCTTTCACAAATTCACCACTTTTGACGCCACAGATAACAGTGCATGTTTGTTTGTTTATGTAATGTTCACAAAGTGAGATCACAAGAATGTCACGAGTCCAAATGGCACGGCTAAAAGGGGAAACAAAGCCTATTAGTACGGGGGAATCTTTTTATATTTATATTGCATAAAGGACAACAATGCTAAACAGACAGTCACATCTGTCTCCAGCTTATCTGCGTATTATGAATATCTTGACCAGCATGCACATCACTATGACTGGTATGGCTCTTAATGATATGTATTAAAGCTCCTCTCTTATAGGTTACATACCCCAGCTATTTACATATTTTATTGACCTTTTGGTTTGATATTTTTGAAAAGTACTCACACATGACTTAAGAGGCTGGTTGTAAACTACCAAGACAACATTTATGCAAGTGTTTGGCAAAGGGTGACTATACTGAAAAAGCATGATCTTCAAGAAGATATTTTGAAGAATGTTGGCAACAGAACAGCAACGATGCTCTTTGACTTACATTGGTTTTGTGTCCATCCAATAAAAGTCAATGGGTAACGCTGCTGTTTGGTTACCAACATTCTTCAAATTATATCTATAAAAATAACAACAATATTTAATTTGTTGTTTTGAGTAGCGTCATTATATAACTATAAAATATAAATGGATGAATGCAACCTAATATTTAATAGTTTAATTGATAAAGGGTTCATGTTACTGCTAATACACCAAGAGGTCAAAGTTCAAAGAGCAATCCAGATTTAGGGAGGATGTAGCAATGCTGCAGGACAGTTTTTATGAACATGCCTGCTATCAAGAACCAAATTCCTGCAGGAGCTTTTCCAAATGAGGAAAACAACCTGAAAGAAAAAGATTAGTCTGCATCTGATCTGCTTCTCTCATTTGAACTGTTATTTCAACCATCTTCATTTTCAGTGCCAATGGTGAAACAAACGTTCCTGTTAACATTCCAGGATTCATCCATGTTAATCAATCCCTCCTTCATTAACATACTGCACGACTCCCTTTAATGAAGAAAGTCTTACATTTATTCCCACCAAATGGCAATTCTGCCTTTGATGATCTCAACAATTAGAGAACATCAAAGCCTAGGTTGTGCAAACTAGGAGTTGCATTTGCATAATTAAACCAACCTGTAGACAGAAAAAAACTAAATGCGAGCAGTGCGGTGAACATCTGAAATGGAAAGTGAAATGATGTTTACGCTGCTTATGAAATAATTATGTCGCTTGTACTCAATTAAGGTTGCGTTAATTAACTTGTAATTTAAACACAACTAAAGGAATTTGTTTAGCTGTGTTGACATAGTGGTGTTGCTGTTGGCATTGTCAGCAGTGTCTCAAAATGGCAAAATGAATCTTTCATATTGAAGCCGTAGGTTTAATGGCATCTTAAGCGGCTAATGTTACAGGACAGACAGATTGAGATTTACAGCGTAAGAATGATTAACTCATTTGTTCTTTTTGATTCATATTAAATACCTTTAGAGTAACCAATGTTTGCTTGTAAAGATATAGCACAACCTCCCCACCCCACAAGAAACATTACAATTTCATTAAAGATTTTGGGATAATGTTGTATGTGTTTGAGAGAATTTCAACAGCTTTTAAACACTTGACTAAAATGTTTCTCATGATCTTAAAAATGTTTTACGATGATGTTAAATTATAATAATAATAATAATATGTAATATAAAATGTAAAATTAAGTTAATTTTGTCGACAAAATCTAATTGTGTCAACATAGCATATTTTACATGCCGTATTATTTATAATCATTTTATATTAGGGCTGTCAAAACGATTAATTGGGAATAAAAGTTTGATAATAAATGTTTATACGTCATTTTATTCATTTAAAAAATATCAAATATTTTTCTCTCTGGCCCTAATATTTTTCAAGCTATTAACACATTTGCATGGCAGTTTTCTGCTGTCATTTCATTTGCTCAATTTCTTCAGTGAGTCTTATTCTAAAATAGCACTTTCAGATAAATTGGTCTGTCAGGGGACAGGATTTATTCTCAGCCGATTCCCTCGAGACCTCTGAACACGGCAGAGCATGTGCAACATGCTCAAAAAAGAAAGTTCAGGAACTTGTTGTGTTTGGCCTTTGCCATCCATCCCTTGTACAAAATCAAACCGGCGTTCTCCATGTGACCTGTCCTCTACTCTCCACTGTCGACTCTGTTAACATAAGCCAAACTAATGAGGCAGTGCTCCTTATCTGCCTCCCTCTTCTCGACTCTCTCTCAGTCATCGTTCCTCTGTGCGTCAGCTTATGCAAGTCGGGGAGTTGAACCCCTCCGGCCTTCGCTCTTCGTGGGAAAGATGTGTCCCCCTCCACCTCCCCGATGGACCTTGGGCCTTGTCATCTTTAAACCTTCAAACAACACCCAAACCGCCCTCCCCCTTCCCACGGTTAAAATAAATTGTCCTTAGTGCCGAACCGGCTGTCTGAAGCTCACAAGTTAGGCCTTCCTTGAGGATTTTGGTAGCCCTCCCCGAGAGACTTAGAAAGTGTTTTTGTGAGAAAACCGAGAGAAAAATAAGGACAGGAAAGAGAGCAAATGAGAAGAAGGTGTTGTTCGGAGACTCCGTCCGTTCCTGCCCACTCCCGAAAGAAGCCGGCGCCCACACACTTTTTCTCAAGCCCCCAGGAGCACTGATGGCTGGGGTGATAGCAGGGGGACTAGGGACCAGTGTGGGGTGAGCGTGCCATAATGACGCTGAGGTGGCGTTTAATGGCTGGCCAAAGTATCCTTGTGGGCGATTGCTGTTCCCATGCCCCGCTGCATTCCTCCCTCAGATCCCAGACGCGTTCTTTTGCTACTATTTATTTTTCCTTCCCCCTACGTGGAGGCCAGGATGTACAACGAGTGCATTACCAATGACCTGAGTGGGAGGAGAAACAGAGGAGCCCTCCTGAACACAAATGCACACGAATAAACACACGCTAAAACACAGCCAGTAGTCCTGTCCCTAAGGGGTTGCGATCTCCTTTTAACACAGCAGTGACACTATGAACAGTATGCTCTGGGTAATCATGGAGAAACTTGACCCATCTCATAAAGAGGTCCATGGAATTTTGTTTGGATTAATCCAGTGTTCTGTAGTCCTTAACATATATGTGAATATTGTTATTGTATCTCCGTGTTTTATAGAAAAATCTTGTTCTATTGCACTAGTTGCTGTGGCTCTTGCTCCACTTAATATTTGGAAATGTACTGTAAAAGAATGCAATACATCAATACATATACATAAGGTATGTTGTTTAATGAAAATTGCAAAAAAAATATTTTGCATAAAGTTGCACGTATTGCCACAGAATGGAAATGAGAAGCTTTGATAGTAGTTTCATTTGTCTGACTAAAAAGTTTTGTGAGTATGTAACAGTGTTCTTAAGTAAAATCAATTTTAAGCAAAAAGACCACATTTTCCTGATTTTCTCATGTAACCCTAGTGTGGTTAAAAGTTTTTGAAATGTAGACATTTATGTTTATTCAAGATTTCTCTTTCATTAAAAAGCTATTTTCATCAATGTGGTCTACCGGATGGCAATTATTTTCCATATTCCCTTTATATTTTGATATAGAGAAAAATTCATATTTAAAAAATAATTTGGATTTCTGTATTGCTGTGGGCCCAGTAGACCCCCAAAACTTATAACAAAAAACATGGTCACCATTGACACTTTGACAATGTGCAAATACAAACAATTGTATTTCATGAACATCATATTATTTTTGTGTCCAAGTGTAAGTAGAATTCAGTTGACATTTTTTTTCTCACTAGATTCTGGAGATCAGCTCCAAGCTGCCTCCATGGCAATTTCCTATTTGCTCAGTGTCCCTGATTTGTGCACACATGCAGCACTGAGGCCTGTAACTGTTTGGTCGTGCTCAGGGTGACACCCGGGGTGCAGCCTTTATATGCATCTACACATCAGTATCAGGATAACCAGCGGCTGAGGCACATCATTGTGAGCAAGAGTCTGTAATGATGCTGAGACTTCCGGCCTTTGTCTTCAGGCGTTACTGAGATCCGAATATCAAAAGCTTTTAGTTGTTAGGGCTGGTTGTTTATAATGCTCATACATGTGAAACGTGGATATAAATTTTAGACCATGTGCAAACAGTCTGTGTGTTATTATGCACTGGTGAATTATACAGTAGTATCTCATTTGTAATGTATGTGGGAAACTTTTGTCAATTTTTGTCAATTTTTGTGATTTACTATTTCAACAAAAAACCTTTCTACAAAATATAATAACGTTCCATAAGATTACCACATTGATATCTTTTATATTAAATGAGTACGACCATCTCAAACATTAAAAATATTCACAAATTAAAACATTTTTAAAGCCTATTTTCTTAGTTTTAGATTTTTTACTTTATCCTGGTTTTAAAAGGCAGGGCCACATTTGATACACACCATTGTTTCATTAATCTTGTTCTTTTATTTTTCTCAATATAGCTCCAATAAATTATTAAAAGAAATTACGTGAATCTAGAAAATGAAATAAATAATATTACAACATGTGAGGTCAGATCTCAACATACTTTTTATTTTGCTTCCTTTATCATGAAAAACAAGCTTACCAATGGTATTTAGTCCACAGCTTCTCATTTTGTAGTGCTGAGACAAAAAAATAATAAAGAAACAATGACAGTTATTTTACCCGCTTTTTTCTGATCGGTAAGTCAAAGATGTCCTAAAACATCTAAGAGGAAACAGACCTAAATCATCAGCTCATGAGATCTTCCCGAGGCTCTTCTTCATGGGAAAACATGGGGCAAGCCAAACACCCCAAACTTTCTCAAAGCCCCCACAATCTGCAGATCTGACAGACCCACTTCCTGTCAGGGGAACTTCCCACCTCTCTCTGCTGGAGAAGAACAGGATGCAAGGACCCCCAAGGTGATCCGAAACGTGGAGAGGACATCGCTCTGGGGGCCCCATACAGAGCTATCATAACACTCTACAGATTCACACGTTACTGCCCCATCCATCCCGGTTTGTACTTTCTCACAGTTTGTGATGTGGGTTTGTGTACAGCCGGCTTTTTACCCTTTGGACATGATTGTTCTTGCCTTGTCTAATATTTCACCCAAAGATGTTGGAGGCCCGGGTCCCAGCTAGAGTCTTGTATATGCCTCCCTGCTTTTAAATGACCAATTAACGTGATTTACTAAAACCTGACACGCGGTGAACTGCGTTCTCACGTCAACCGCAGGAAGAGCGACGCCACTTTCCCGGACACATCCCTGTTTAAAACTGCATAAATATTTGTTCGCTTAAGGATCACAATGACAAATGCTTTAAAAACAAGTCATTTAGTGGCTCTCAATAAATCTATATTTAGCTACTACTGGAACTGAAACCAAAGGCATTGACCTCCGAGTCAGAAGGGAGAAAAAACGTTTTAAAGCGAGTGAAAATGTATTTTGCGCCGGAGCACATCTGGGACTGGTTACCCTCACGGAGGTAGGTATTAAAATGGGAAACACGCTGGATTTTCCCTGAGCGTATGCCTTAGTGATTCTAAACAAAGCAGAACATTTACACTTCCGTTTTACACGCGGATTAGAGAAAGAAACATGCACCCGGGAGTCCACCTGGTCCCACTCCTTTATCACAACAAAGTCTGACCAGTGAATCAATATCGGCCTAATCCGTGCACGAAACGGCCTGAGTGAAGGCATCCAATCGAATTCCTTTTAGAAGATCTTCATCAACAGATACTTTCCTTTGGTGACTTTAGGTTATTGCACGCTTTACTTAAAGAACACATCTCCGTCCTAGATGAGTGCTCTGAGCATCGTGTTCTTTTTCCAGTTGCCTGACATCTCAAGATGACCGGGCGAACATCGGTGATGTACAAATGAGGACGTCGAGGGCCAGCTCATTCGTAACAGGAAGCTTTTCTGGAGGGTAAAATAGGAAAAAGGCTCATTTGGAAAAGACAGTGAACACATCATGAGAAAAAGCGCCTCTCGTGACACCCGTGTCATCAGCAATCAAACAAATGTTGATAAATTGAGTATAATTAGCATGTGTCAGGGGCTTTCTGTGTAATCATGAATGACGGGCCAGCCAGTTAAGCATACACATTAAAAAGTCCCAGAGTGCTTTTTTAAGTAGAAATATTGATAATTTCTCTCTGGCGGTGTGTCCTTTAACTGTTCGGCGCATTATTGTGGATGACGGATTAGGGTGGATTTGTAAGGTTTTGAAGATAAGAAATACAGACTAATCATGCTGACCATCTTAACGCATCTTTTCATCTTCTGCTAGATTTTACCCAATAATAAAAAGTAATTGGCACTTTCAGTAAATACGGTGCACTTCTAAAGCGTTTTGGGCATCAATTCCTTTTTGTGAGAGCTGAGATGTGTAAGATAAACACATCTATCTGAAAATTAAAATTTTCATATAACACTGACATTTTTTTTAAAGGGACATCACAATATTACAAAATATCAAGTATTTGTATCAAAGTGTACCCCAATAAAAAAAATGCCAAAATTTACGATTTGTCATTTCCGCAGAACACATAAGGAAGATATTTTGAAGAATGTTGGAAAGCATACAGCATTGACTTTTGTTCACTTTTGTTGTATGGACACAAAACCAATACAAAAGAATGAGTGCAAGCGCATCAGTGTTTGATGACCAACATTCTTCAAAATATCGTCTTTTGTGTTCTGCGGAAGAAACTTATACAGATTAGAATTTTTTGAGGGTGAACCATCACTTTAATTTGTTTTAATCGCATATCTTGTATGTTTGAATAAGATTTTTAAAGCTGCAATGTTGGGCTGAGGGGCGGGGTCATAGCTTTTTTCTTATAATCACACATTTTTGGTAAAATTACATTATATGAGTTCACTATGCAGTAGTTTAATATTCAATATACAAAAGAAAACAAGATAGCATACTTATGCATTAACAGTTCTACATTTTCTTTCAGCGAGATGAAAACACATCTGTGATGGGAATTAGATCAGACTGGAGATCATGATGACACAAAGCTTTTAGGATATTTGATAAACATTCTTGTATTGAGTTGGGTGTATAGCAAACAGTAGGTGGTCCACTTACAGGACAGTTACATTAGAAACAATCTTTTAATCTTTGAATTTATCAGTTAAATTCATAAGCAAGTGAAGGACTTCTTTAATAAACCAAGGTTATTATTATCAACCTGGTTTTAATTGCTATGAGATGTCACTGTTGTGTGGTGTGAAACTCCTGGCTAAAGAATGCCGTTCCCACTGAGTGTATGAACAAACTGTGATTATACTTGAGGCCGATATGGCCTTTGTATCAACACCTTCCATAAGTCAGAGGCTCTCAGCGACCATTAGAGACCACATACAAAGAGCTCTCAGCTGCAATTTAAAACTGTATGTACTGCAGAATGAACTGTACTTCCTCTAATTCATTTCCCACCTGTGGAGGTCCGCTCCAGCATGTTCTCTCATACAGAGAACTCTGAATAATTCTCCAAAGCATCAATAATGAATAAACCAGCCCGTAACAACCTGATGGCTTCCTCATAGAGAGGACCAGAGAGAGAACAGCTGGCTTATAATGTTTGAAAGTCCCTTAACCCCTGATGATTGTTTTTTTCTCCTGTGAGAAAAAATACAAAAAATTTAGTTTTGGGTAGGGGACTGTTTGGTTTTATTCAGTGCAAATATGAATGCAGAACAGTTCTGTAAATCAACAAATATGCATTTTCATCGAACAGCATTATCACCCATTCGCTTCTATTGTATGGACACAAAACCAGTGTCAATGGTGTTTGGTTACCATCATTCTTCAAAGTATCTTTATTTGTGTTCTGAAAGTTGTTCATGTTTGAAATGACATGAGAGTGTTTAAATGATTGAAATGATCATTTTTGGGTGAACTCTAACTCTGTAAAAAGTACTTTAGCTGTCTGTTTTGTTTGTTTGATATTTTGATTTATAATAATCCAATTAAATATACAAAGTACTTTAGTAATTTCATGTGAAGTTAATGTGTTAACAAAATGACATATAAGCTATGCTGTCAAACATTATTTCTGGTAACAGTAATATGTGCGTGAGAGCCTTTTTGTTTAAAAATGCTTGGTGATATGAAGCACACCAACAATACACAGTGGGCTGTGCCTCTTCAAATAAAAAAGCTTTGGTCACGTTCACCCGAAAAACAATGCTATCAGATCTCTGCCATAAAGACAATAGAAAAACCACATCCACACTGAAAACACACACAGACATGTAGTATTTATGTGACCTCTAATACACCTTACAATAGCAAACAGCCACACATTAAGCCAGCCGTCCGAGGATTTGATCGGGCTTACAAGACCTCCTCACTCCTGACATTTTTTTATCTCACCACATGGACGTTCAACTTGGAAAAACTACTTAGACAAGGTAGAGGATTTGGGGGAGCAGCTTTATTTTCATTAATCAGTCTTAAAAAAGCAATCTCCGGACAGATGTTTCTGCCTCCTCTTTTTTTATTTTCTGACGGGCAGCTGCAAAGCCGTTTTAGGACGGGATTGAGAGCAGGACGCCACCTGTGTCAGCAGTTCCAAAGCATGGGGCTCTTGTCCACAGGAACATCTGAACTAATCCCGCCAGATACAAGCAGTGTTCAGTATGCTCGTACAGATGTACAGGGCAGATTGCTGTTGGTGAGCCACTGCCAGCCACGATGATCGTAGATGAATACTGAAGATTTTATTTTGTTAATCCAGAGAAGTGTCCAGTATGACCTCATCACAGGTCAAGGCTATCTTTGTTTTTCTTCATGTCATGCTTCTTTAGTGGGAAATGTTCTTTTTTTAGTAAGGTTTGGCACTTGTGCCATGCCGTATGTTTAAAAAACCTTTGGGCACTATGGGCCCTTTTGGCCCTGTGAACACACTTTCACACTCTCTAGTGTTTATATTATTTGTGTACTCACAATGGATTAACATGAATGACAGGAAGATGAAGTGTAATTTTTCTAAACCAACAGATGTTTTTGTTATTGCACAAAAAAATGATGTATTATGTTAGAAAAGCATTCTGCGGTGGGATTTACAAATTTTAATAACATAGGTAAAGAAAAAGTTTACATGATCATCATATTTAGCTCACTGCAAAATGAAAATGTTTTCATTATTAATCCACCCTGTATCCTTTCTTTATTGTGTAGAACACAATAGAAGATATTTTAAAGAATGTTGGTAACCGAATAACAGCTGTACTTATTCAATTCTGTTGTATAGAAACAAATCCAATGCAATTGGATACCTCTATTGTTCATTACCCACATTCTTCAAGTTTTCTTCATTTGTGGTCTGCGGAAGAAAGTCATACAGGTACATGGAATGTGTAATTTGTTTTGGAAAGTGATGTGAATTAATTGTATTATACTCTAACATATTTAGAAAAGGTCAAGGGAGAAACTAAAATGCAACAATAAAGCATTGTAAATATTTAAAATTTAAATCTGCAATCTATTATTTTTAGTTAAAACCAACCCTGGAACCTTTGTCAAAGTAACTTTCCGAAAGAGAAGGAAAAGTAAAGACCCTAATTCTAAAATTGTATTTAAATGCTGTTTTTCTTCCACAAAGCATCTTGATATCATAATGAGCAGAATGAAAGCATAATGATTTTAATTGTGAAGGAGGATGTCTTACCGTATGTTTTAAACTGGACAGCCACAACCAATCAGGTTTCATTCCCTTAAATGTCCAGTTCGGATTTCACCGCAGGTCTTTGAAAGCTGGAATAAAGACAAGGTGGCTGATGGTAATGGCAGGCAGTCAGTGAGATTTGTGAATTTAAAAGAGGGTGGAACACATTCCTGAATGTTGTTAAAGAGTTAGAGTTTGTGCCATTATATGTAACAGAGAGACACTCTGACAATCTATGAAAACCAGGAGTCACTATGGACACGAGCCCAGTGGGCCGATCTCCCCAAATCCCGTTTATATTGAGAGCTAGTGTAATCTGGGCTTTAGTTCCATAATTCATTATTTAAACCTCAGTATTTATGTAGCTTTTAGGTGATGACTGTGTACGCAGGGTTGCACTTGCTTTGTGCAACCCAATCTCAGTAATTAAAAAAAAAATACTTGTAGAATGTGGTTTAAATCAGAGAGTAAACGGCATCTTTAAATCTTCTATTGGCATCATATGAAAAGAGATCTTGATGAATCCAAAAATTCCTTAAACTGTAAAAAATTGTAAAAACCTCCCAACCATCAGGTTAAGAAGTTTCTTTGAGAAAGCTTTTCCGGTTTCTTGTATAGTTGAAATGTCTCTCTAAAGTCAGGGTCTACAGTATCGGGTAGTCAATGTGGACATTCAAAATCACCAAAACAAACACACCCCTACACCAAAAGGGTATAGCCCTTTTTTTTGACAGCCCTGCACATAACATAAGTCATTTGTTCCTCTACATATAAAGAAAAGACACGCCCCTTACTGCTGATTGGCTTCACGATTGTTTTCGGACTCCGACCCGACTCAGTAAACTAAACCACTTTTGAAAAATCAAAGATCCTGCCTATAACAAATAAGCTAAAAAATGGAAACACTTGTTAGATTACCTTAGATTGTAAAATTTTTTTGGTTGGCTAAGTAAATATCACAAAAATTAACAATATTATTTAATTAAACATTTAAAAACATACAATTTTTATTCATCTAAAATGTAAATATGTTTAATATTGTTTTTTATCTTGTATTTATATTATATGTTTATATAATGAAAAAAGTATTTATTTAACAAGTATATATTGGTAATATGTTTGATGAATTAATAGAAATATTTAAGTTCATCAGATTTACTTTTATGTCTTACATATATACATATATATATATATATATATATATATATATATATATATATATATATATATATATATATATATATATATATATATATATATATATATATATATATATATATATATATATATATATACCATTTAAACAGTAGATTTACTTATTTACTTAAAACACAGTAGCACTTTGAGAGGATTGTTGTGTTCATTGTGAGGGTCTCCAGAAATGTAACTGAAAACAATCTGAAAGAATAAGGTAAAAACTGTAGAAAGGCGCTGGGCTGATGTAATGAGGTGAGAGGCGCATGTCTGTTTCAAAATATCAGCGACATTTTACTGTGAGTGAATAATTGTAGCCTGTCATACGCGAAAACATTCAAAAGAAAACCACACTCTTTGGCAGCGATGGCATCTCCTTAGTGAATTTAAAATTATATGTTGTCGATGGAAGTATTTGAGCTATAATTTGGTGTCTCTCTTTCATAAAAGTTTAAACTCATTTAATTTACCAGGGCCGGGGGAGCCCACGGATCACTTTACGCTCCTTTTTAACTCGCTGGAGATTATCGCTGTCTTTGTTTTTCAGAGATGCATCACTATTATTCCACCAGTGCATCAGGGTCATTACCAGATGGATAAAATTGTTACATTACTGGTACGATGCTTATTGAGTTACATCTTTCCCTTCATCCGTGTTTTAAGCAAACATGGTTGTCTTTGTTGTTAAGGCATGAAAGGTTCTTAATTCACAGAAATGTATAATCCAGTCACTTTTGCAATTTGCTGAGCTGCACTCCATCTAAGCTGCTAAAGAAAGAAAATATGCTTTCCACATTTGCCGGCGCCTTTTTACCGTATCATTTCGTTCCAACATCTGCCAAATAGATGTGCTATTCCAGATTTGTGGCATTGGAGGCATTAGACGGATTTATGGCTTGTTTTAACCTTTTGGCGCCTCAGAAATTGTGACAACAAGTATTTGTCCCCTCAGTATGGCCATGTTGAAAAGCATCTGTTCAGGGAAACACAATGGTCTCAACACGCCTGATCTCAGACCTGCGTGACCGATCATTGGGCTTTTGAGGAAGGACCCAGAGGTCATGATTTACATGAGGCACCTTTGGGGTTTACAATGTACTTTCTGTTCTTAGATAAAGTACTACTTCAGATATATGTATACTCATGTTTGCATTGTACCTGCATTATGTTTAAATGCAGCAGAAAATTTACAAAAAAAACCCACTCAGATTAACACTCCGAAATAATCAGATTACAATAAGCATCCTGCAGATAGTGGTTGGAATAAAAATATATGTATATAACTTAGTTTTTTGAAAGCATTTATCCGTGGAATTACAAGCTCATCTGAGGACATGTGTGTTTGCGCATGTGTCGGTTTGTGTTAAGACACAAATGAGATGGACAGATGTTGTAATATGTAGCTGTAAACAGCTTATTAGTACGGTTTATATTAAAGCTGTATGTTTAATAAACATTTCAAGTATTTTATGATTTTAATAAAAAACACCTGTGTGTTGGTTCTCTATGTGCATAAAGTGCGGGATTTCAATATGTGTGAACATGTCTGTAAAAATCTCGCTAATGTCATTTGTTATTTACTTTTTTACAGAAAAATAACTCATCAAAATGTAAAGAACATTATGTGGGAATATATCATTAATATCTTTATTATTTACTGAGTGTGTCCATTACTGAACAGCAGTGGCACCCATTCACTTCTACTGTAAATCCAATACAGTGAATTTGTGCATTCTTCATACAGGGCCTTCTTCAAAATATCTCCATTTGAGTTTTGGAGAAAAAAAGACATTTGGTTTTGACATGACAAGAGGGTAAGTAATTGATGAAAGAAATTTCATTTTGGGTAAACTATAACTTTAAGTTCATGGAAATTTCAGCCCATAAATATGCTCAAGAAGAGGAAAAAAGGAATAGTTGTTGTTAAATGCACATTTGCACATCTGAATGTTGCTCATCAAAAGAACATTTTGGAAAAGCATGAAAACTAAATAAAGGTTAAAAATGCACTGTGATGTGATGACATAAATCTGTCAACATCATAATGGCCCTGACCCAAATGGCACTTCAGCTTGTGGTCTTGTGGACTGTATTTGCTTCGACTCCACAGCGGATTATTGCTATTAACAGCCCGTGTAGCAAAATAAGATTTAAAGAAGGACCACAAGGTCTAAGGGTGCATTCTGAGACACGGCCAAAGTGCTCCTGTCTGACTGTATATCCTTTTCTTTCCATCTGTCTGTCTATAGACAGATAGTCAAACCATATAGAAGCTTTTGAAAAGTTCAATCAACTTGACATATTTCTATAACAAATTTGTGTAACTCTTCTTAAAACAGCATGACCTTGCATATTTATCTTCACTCTTGAACCTTGAAACCGCTTTCGCAATATTCACAAGTGATCAGGTTGATAGAAAACTCGCTTGTAAACAGCGGTTTAAGGATGCTAACCATCATGGTCAGCAATCACATTTGAGATAATCAGACAGCCCTCCAAGTGAAATAAGCATGGAGAGTAAAATTAACTGTCATCCATGTGCCAGACCTCAGCCTCAATCCTTGAACCCAGGAATCTCTCATAGGGAATGTGATAGCAAGCATCTGTGCCTTCTACCAGTCGCACCCATACATGCATACCTCGAATTATATATTACTATTGTATTACTACATGTATTAACATTGTTTCCTCACTCAGAGATATCTAAAGCCAAAAAGAGAAATTAGTAAGAAATCAAATTATTATTATTATTATTATTATTATTAATAAATTCCTGTATGTTTTGCCAGAATTAATATAATATAAAATTAATTTTAATAATACAGCATACTGATGTATGATTATTTGATATATTGTTATAATATATTATTTTATTTTTTATTATTATTGTTGTTGTTGTTATTTTTTTGTTGTTGTTTTGATGTAATAATAATAATACGAATCATAAGAATAATATAGAATAAATAATACTATTATTACTTATAATAATAAAAATATGTGTATGTGTATTATTATTAATAATTATAATTATAATTATAATACAGGGTAACTACTGAATGTATATAACTTTTGTTTAATTAATTAATTTTAAAATTAAATAATATAAAGAAATGATCATAAATTCAGTATGATATATTATTAAAATGTATGTTATATTATGTTATATTTACATAAATTTTAATAATTAAAAAAAATAACAAAATCAGTTATATATTCTATAATGTGCTATTAATATACCGGATTTAAATACAAGCACCCTGGAATTTTTAGAAGAGCACCTAGAGTCTTAAAACACAGTGGCCTATAAAGGTGCAAGCACTCATTGAGGTTTGAGCTGTTTCCACTACAACACAGTGCGTAAACCAACCCATCTTTTCCACACTTTGCTGGCTCCTCTGGTCATCCATTTGTCTCTTCTTCCCACTGTATATGTGACGGAGGTTTCTGTCCATTAGTACAGTATGGCCACTAATTCATAGTCTCGCTGCATGTTACACTTTTGAAGTGTCAGATTTCAGAAACATGTATAAACATATCAGATTTTTATTCTAAAACATCATGACATTTTCTAAACCTTCTTACACTTCATAAGATCAATAACCAGTTAAACATATTTGAATTATGTCTCTAAATGTCATCAATATATAATAATGTCACATAACATTACATGATTGGAACAGATTATGTACACTTGTCACTTTGAAATATTGCATCATTTATGGAGTTTGCCGTTTGTTTCTGTTGATTAAGCACATGGCAATGCTTCAAGAGAAAAATGATGGAAAGTAGTTAAGTTGTCATTACCACTTAATAACATGTTTATACACATCTGCGGTTTTTCAGGCCGTACCTCCTGACATAAAGCAAGGTCGATTGTCTAACATTTGGTCCAGTGAGCAAGGTTTTGTACTTAGTCCCTCATCTCGGGCCTCCGCAGGTATTTGCGGGAAACTTCCCAAACAGTACAGACCAAATCAGGCCCTTCGTTTCATTTTTTCTGCAACAGTTTTAAGGCTTCTCATCTGACATATAATTTGAGCTGTGGTCCTTTTGAAAGCGGCACCGTGGCTTGGCTGACATTTGACAAACCTGTGTGCATTTGACAGCATTGGTCTGTGGTCTACCTTATTTGAAGCAAGCCTGCTTACACATGCGTACAAAAGGTTTGAGTTACTGTTTTGAAAAACAAAGCCACGTTAACTGCAGGCTCAGAAAAAGATGGAGGAATGATCTCCACCTCATGTGTGTTCTGTTGACTGATGCTGCACATTGCTATATGAAGTCCAAAACAAGTTCTCAGGGCTGTGACATTCGATGTAAATGTATTAGTTTTGGTTTATCATAAGATTTTCAAAAGTTATGACCTTAAGGATTTCCCCTGAATTTTGAAAGCATTTGATAAAATAACCGTGCGAATCAGTCATCAGTATACCAGTATAAAGTATGGTCGAAAAACAAACTATTTGATGTATATCTAAACTTCTTTTCATATTCAGAATATTGATTTAATGACATTTTTAATTGTATTTGTAGATTAAATATAACAAATACTTAAGTGTATAATGCCATTACATTTGATGGCTTTAAATAGCTGCATTATTATTATTTTATTCTAATCTGTTATTTTTCTATCAATGCCACTCTACACAAACTCACAGGCACCCTCACACGCACACGCACACGCACACGCACACGCACACGCACACACACACACACACACACACACACACACACACACACACACACACACACACACACACATACACACACAAACACATACACAAGCACATCACTAAGAGTTAAATAAAAAAAAACAAATGGTGGACATGGATAAATATGTATTATATATTTCTGTGTAAAGTACTTGACATGACCTTATCTATGAAATGTGCTTTCTAACCTGCATTGCCTGCTTCTGCTAAAGCAATAAAACGTATATACATTACATTCCAGGAACTCAGTTGGTGGAAAAATTGTATCATGAGTTCGAATTCTAACACATTGTGAGTTGCTTTGAATAAAAGTGCCTGCTAAAATGCATAAATACAAAGCTCATATTGCTCAAACATCCAAAAAGTTCCTTAAAGATATCCTTAAAGGTTTTGACTGAATGGTTCCTTGTGGAACCTAAAATCGCAGAGAAGAGAATATTTTCATTTAACCTTTATATTTAAAAGTGTGTTCTTTAAAACAAAAAACAAGTACACATTAATATAATACTATGTTTTAAACCATGAATCATTCACTCCTTGAAAAACGTGTGTTTGCATCTCAAGCACAGAGTAATTAAAGAGGTAAAAAAAAATCGCAACACACTCATTCTCTGTTAATCTGCAGACACCAACAAAAATGGAAAAGAGACAGCATGTGGACCTTCTGACCCCCAAACACACTGGAGCCAGTGAAGTGTGTCAAATCTAATTGGAATATATGAATGTTTCTTTTGTCTGTTGCCCTATCCCACTTGGCATTGAGAGGGGATCGGCTAGATACTGCTTTTTTGATCACCGAATGGACCATAAACCTGTGTAAGAAGCACTTTTATATTTGTAGATCTTGCATCGTAGTTGCACGTTTATGATTTGTTGGACTGGATTTGTTCAATGGTGTTTTACCTAAAATCTCTTATGGCAATCTACAGTAATGTAGAAAACATATGCAATTGTAAAGTTTCAGTGTTTATATATTGGTCTTTAAACTCCTGCAGATTAAATTAGTAAACCACAACAAAGTCAGGCAAACAACCAAGTGGGCAAATCTAAAAAAGTGTGCAACCACACATTTAAACTACTTCAAACCTTCTCCTAAATCATTGTTGCTGAGAGAAGCAGTTTTATATTTTCAGATCACCACATTTAGCAGTTCACACTGTCTACCATGCCTTTTACCTTACAAAAGTGAATTCAATCTACCTAATGAAACACAACATAATCTTGTCCTGTGAGAAGATACTGTAGGTTTATCATTTGCCATCAATCAGCCCAAGGTCTAGTGAATGCCCCTGGCACCCTGTCATTGCCTCTCCGAGGGGCAGGAGACGCGTGTGGATTCCTGGACCTGGGAACGACTGGATTCTCAGAGAATAAACTACCAGAGGCTCTCAGCAGCTCCACTAACAATAATAAAAACGCCCTGACTTTAAGGTGACATTCCCAATTTACGAGTATTTGTGTCTATAAAGTGTATTCCTTGGCTCCTGACACCCCAGGCTGTCTCGCAGAGGGAACAATACGTTTGGCCTGCCACTCGGAAATCATCTCCCTTCTCACACATCTTACTGTGGGACTCAGCTGACTCTGAATCATAGTAGTTGAAGTTGAAGTCAACGACATTGTGAATTTAATGGATGGGGTTAAACAGTGTATGCAGTAAACAGCAGCAAACTAAACTGATTATGTTTTTAATTTGTTCTATATGACTTATACAGACCAAGATATAAACAAAATAAATAAAACATTTTAAATATAATACATTTCAAAATGTATGATGGCTGCTGAATACTAGCTTTGAGCTTTGATGGCTGCTGAATACTAGCTTTGAGTTTTCATGTAGAATCATGTAGATGAAAAAATACATAGACCATGGAAAATGTAATCAATCCTGGGATCGCACTGGTCCAGAAGAATACCCAAACTTAATATTGTATCAATATTATATATATTATAAGCATAAATAATCACCCGCTGAAAAAAATAAGAGACTTTCAAAACTTTCATTTGAGAGAAAATCACTTTCATCATTTACTCACATTTAAGATGGAAACATTTATTTGTTCTGATGAACGCATACAAAGATCAATGGAATAATGTCTCTAAAAGTAACAGTTCTTGGACCCCATTGAGCATAGTAGGAAATCTTACTTTATATTTTTTAAACTTTTTGAACACAAAATCCGATATATGAAGGAATGTAGGACACTGAAAAGTTGTAGGGTGATTTTGACTTGATTTAATTATTTTTATTTCCCTATTATTGTAGTCAATGGGGTCCAAGAACTGTTACACGCATTTCTCCAAATATCTGATTTTGTGTTCAACCAAAAAAAGAAATATGTACAGGTTTTTCCCAACTAGGGGTTGACTAATTTTTCACAACATTTTCGTTTTTGCCTTATTATATTAAAATAAAAACCAATAAAGAAAATAACTCTTCTTTTGACTCAAGGAAAAATGTTATAAACTGCTGATGTGCCAAAACAGGTCTCTAAATATTTTGATTTCATCCTAATTTATTTTAAATGTTCAAATTGTTCCTCTATGTAAATACAGAAATCTATCATAAAAGTCAGCTGGGCCGATCAGTACATGGACATGCTTGAAGTGTGCAAGATAGGCTAACCAGTGGGGACCCAAAACCAGACCTTTTATAATACTGTATTTGCTAAAAATGATTGATTCATTGTTCGTTCCCTGCAAGACACTTCCTGTTTTGCAGCTTTTCTTCCTTCTCCCAAAAAAGTTATCCTCCGTTCATAAAGGACATGATTAATGTAGAGAGCAAATAAACGGAAATCTGACATCTTCTGAAAAGGGGCCTCTTTGTAAAATGAAGCCATTGAGAACAATGAGGCATGCGGAGCCATTTTGGACCTGCCAAATAAAGTTTGACTTCTGTGGCGGCCGCAGATGCTATGGCAACACGCTCTGACAGGGAGTTTATTTTCTCTAAGCTCTAGTGGAATATTAATAACTGAGGTAAGCATCCTGCCAAGTGGATTTGGATGGGGCATAATCACAAACTGCGCGGGAAACACAAGTCGAATGTCAAACCAGTTGAGCTCCTGGTATTCCATCACATATATGCTTACTGTTTGCGTTCAACTCATGCCATTTCGGCTTTGGTAAAGCATGATATTTATTGGTATTGCTATAGTTATATTCAACTTTTAAAGCTGGGAGGGCTGTTTAAAACAACAATAGACCTGATGAATCTCCATGGTCAAGATTTGGACACAGAATTGCGTTTTCCTTTCTTTTTCAGGAGAAATCTTTCAATTTGCTATTCCCAGTGATCACACGTTGCCTAATACGTCTCCTTAATAGCACATTCATATCGTAAAACACACAGAGACCTATCCAGCATATTGTTATTACTAAATCAGCGCTGCAGTTTTGATTCCTACAGTTCCCTGTTTGTCTTAAATCCCCTACGGCCAGCGAGTTTGGCTGTTTTCTCAGGGTGGGAGTCAGGTAGCGCAGTCAGAAGACGGTTGATTTGCTCTCCTAAGTGTAGGGACTGCTATCTCACATGTGTTTTACACAGTGTCAGGCCACAAAACTCCCACCAAAGCACTCAGGCATTGGGGATGTTATGTTTTCCCCAGCCCCTAATCATTTTTGGCCCAAGACCCACTTCCTGTTCTGCAATGAAATGGTTCAGGAATGCCATTCCTCTGATACAAGAGAGACAGAGAGAGAGAGAGGACAGAGCAGGAGGAGGATCTCCTGCGCCAGATAGTGACAGTGACCTGTTTAAATAATGATGGCCTGACTCTCACGTTTTTAAATCCCTTATGTCAACATAACTACACAGATATATTCGCAGTAATACAATTTTAGAACATGCCCTGGCTCCCGCGCCTCCACTCATGGAGCTGGAATGCATCAGGCGACAGGGGAGTGTAAAGGACACACTTTTCCCACATCGGAGTCGCGACAGACTTTTCGGACCCCGACCCCTAAAAATAGCCGTTCAACCGTTTGTACTCCCTTGATCTCCGATTGGAGGTCAGTTGAAGGCGCCACATCTTATTAACACAAACAAGCACGGTGTCACAAATTTTCCACGTCTTAAGTTTCTACGTAAGGCAGAGCTTGCGTTTTTTTGGTTACAATCTATTAAGATGTGCCATAGCGGCATTGTAGATGCTCAAATCTAGCAAGCGATTCTGTATTTTATGGGATTGATTTACATAACCCTCTTCCAGACCACATCAAAGCCTCACGCAAAGAGTAAAGACCACGTCAAACGGTTCCCTGAAGCAATGTGATGTCTTGAGAGGATTCAAAGCAAACACACGCTGCCCACAGAAGTCCTCCGTATGGAGCCTTTCTCTTTTTTCCGCCACCCCCACCCCAGTTTTCCCCACTCTTACAGGGGTGTCAAAGTGACTGCGGTGTATTTTTACACAATTCCATCCCCTCTGAAAAGAAGGCGCCTCAATTGGCTTGAACAATGTTTAAATAATCAAGGAGCCCTTGCGTCTTTGAACTAATTTCACGAGGAGAGAGATCCAGATGTGGCGTCCCTTGCCCTGGCTCGAGTTCTGGTGCACGAGTGTGAAAGACCTCATCTCCCAAAACCGTTTGGTCGGATTTTGTCAGCGTTGGTGCTGGAATGATGGAGGCATAATAAACAGTGCAAAAGTGAAGATAAAACAAAATGTCAGCCAATGAGCGTGTGACATGTCCAAAGAAACAATTCAGAGTGGTCCTGCTTGTCATGGGCTGGCAGCGGTTGATATTTGCAGGTATGCCGCCTTTGTTCTGAATCGCATTCAGCCGGTACACTCGAATTACAATTTATTTCTCCCTGTGGTGCCATGTGTTTGTAATTGCCCCGAATGATTCCGCCTAGAAATGTGTGCTCAACATTTTCTCCACTCCTCTTGGGTGTCGAGAGAGACAAACGTGCATATGAAAATTCGTAGGAAAAAGGGCCGTGCAGAACTTCATCAGACATTTCATTTGTATACATTCATTGGTGGTATATCTCTAATCAGATTTGAAAGGCTTGATTTGAGGATGATGAAAAGGAGAGGCTGCGCAGGGACTGCGTTGCCTTTGGCAGGATGAAATTACTCAAATTTGGGAGGCAGTGCTTTTATTTGAGTGCCTGTAACAAAGATAATTTTACAAGGTTTCCGTTCATTAAGTGCTGCTCAGGTGCGGTACAGACGGGAGCGTTTGCACACACGTACACACATAAAGCTGAGCATGAACAGAAGCGTGGCCATGCACATTTGCACCCTGTCTAGTCACACTTTAGAAGTCAATAAAATGATCTTTTGGAGCACAGCTAAGAGAGAACATATTGACAAATATGTGAATGGAATAGAATAGTAGAGTAGAATGAACTTGTCTAACAAATGCATAAATTTATTACCTTAAGAGTAGAGTAGAGTAGAGTAGAGTAGAGTAGAGTAGAGTAGAGTAGAATAAAGTATTACGTAAAAAGCACTCGACTAGAATCTAGACTAGACTAGAATAAAATAGAATAGAATAGAATAGAACTGAACGGAACGGAATGGAACGGTACAAAACTAAACGGAATGAATGGAATAGAATAGAATAGAATAGAATAGAATAGAATAGAATAGAACGGAACGGAACGGAACGAAACGGAACGGAACGAAACGGATTGAATAGAATAGAATAGAATAGAATAGGATAGGATAGGATAGAATAGAATAGAATACAATAGGATAGGATAGAATAGAATAGGATAGACTAGAATTGTGTGAATGTCTTTAAAACCATCTGCCACATGAATATATGTAAAGTATCCTGGGCCAAAATAGAAATAGAATAGAATGACTGATGTTGGACCTAAAATATTTCACTGGTGTGACACCAAAAGTTCCCTCATGTTTAAATGGACACAAACACACATTTCACACAGACCCACACACACACTCTTACACTGCTCTTTTCTCTGAACTGTGACACAGAGAATGTTGAACCTTTAAGGAAAATAAACGGGCCACTTCTCAGCTGCTTGGGCTCTTTCCCAAACTTTCACATGAGAAACAGAGGCAGGAATGCTGAGGAGCAACTCTCTCGCTTAAACAAGTATATCCTTCTCATGTGTCCCTGCCGTAATATACCTTTAATCGAGACTATTTTTAGACATTTCCTGCCTCTCCGTTGGGCAGGATGGGGGTTGTCTGATGTGTGTGTGTGACTTACAGTCAGTCAGTCCAATCCACAGGGAAATAGCTGTTGTTCTAGCCTGGGAAAAAATGCACCTATCTCGTAAAGATTTTGGGAAGGACTAAAAAAATGTTGGCAAGTCTTGCTGCAAAAAATCCCCAATTTGTACAACAATGAGAACACAGTTTGAAGTCATAAAAGTTTCCCATGATGCATATGAAGGTATGAATGTAGGTTGTTAATTTTGCTCATATTACAACACTTACAAAGTTTTGGATACATCTGAGATGGCCGAATATATTACAGCATTATTAAATGCTATAGTTATATATGACTATGATATACTGTGTGATATATAAGAGTGATTTGTTTTACTGTGTGTATGCAAAAAACAAAGTTACCAAAATGAGTGTCGGCAAGGTATATTTGTTCTCAAGTCAAAAATAACTAAATGACTGCAGAATATAAAAACTGCATACTATTTTAATTTAAACCTAGGTTTTTAAAATGCTGAATGGCAAAATCCCTTTGTGTGGATTTGATGGGAAACCTCATCGTGCTGTCCGGCTTAAACACATATGCAAGCCTCCCAGATGTGAGGACTTGCTCAAAGTGACATCAGGACGTCCTGTTTGATGCCAGAAGGGTCATCTTTCCAGTGAGGCTGGCACATGCTGGCATTCCAGAGGTGGGCATTCCCTGTTTAGAGAGAGAGGGAGAGAGAGTGACTAGCTACCACTTTGCTGCCAATGAGTGGTTACGTCCCATGAACATTATTAAAACACAGGCAAAGAGATCAAGAACGCCAACGTGTGGAAACAGAAATATGAAAAAAGCAAGAGAGAAAACCAAAGAAAGCGAGAAAGAAAACAAGACATTGGAAAGAGAGTGTGTGTTATGGAGACCAAACGAAAGAATAAAGCAACAGAGAGAAAGAGAAAGCGAGAGAGAGGTGTGTCTTGAGAGACGTAAGAACTGAACTATGCTGCTCTTGGCAGGGCCGGGCCGGAGTGATGGAGCCGGAGGCGTCACGGCGCCACCTCAAAGAACGTTCCGGCGCAGCCACTCACTCGGGCGTTCACTCCCAGCACATGGCATTCATTTACGGGGGGGGGGCTGCCGGCGAGCACGGGCTGCTGTCTCCCCTCACAAAGCCCAGCGGTGCCTGGGCAATTAGGAGGCCGCAATTACCCGGGGTGGATCTCCTCCAGAACGTGGCCAGAAGTTACTGCGAGACCCTGCCAAAGGGCTCTGAGGAAAGTGACAGGGAGGAGAACAGCGAGCTTCTCCGCGCACTTGTTTTACGTGAGGAAAACTTTGGGGATTTTTGTTTGTAGAAATGGACTTCACTTTAAGTCGAAGACACAAACACATTTATGGTCTTGGGGTGATTAAAAATGTTCATAATCCACATCCTCGTAGACACTAAAGCAGATACGTGGTGTGACATCCTACCCTTTGGGATGCTTTAAAGGTCTCAGTTGGGTGCATTTCTTTGTGTGCACCGTCCCACTAGCTGCAATTTTAATGCCGAGATTCCTCCCTGTGTTCCCGGTGCGGGCAGAGTTTATTCAGATGATGTGCTTCTAGCATGAGTCATGGGTGCTGTGAAGTAATGAAGAAATAAAATGACAAGTGTAAAATCAGCAGGTCAGCTCTTGCTTAAGGAAAACACAAAACTGGTCTCATCTTTAAGTATTTATGAGTTAAATGTGTTAAAGGTTGCTATTACCTAACAGGACTAAAGCCAGTGTGCTAAACACACTTTATCAAAACTTAAAAACCCTTAAAACCAGAATTTAATTATTTCAACTGAACTTGATTCATCAAAATTAAATCAAGCATATATGTGCATAATTTCTTTTTTTCTTTCCGCCTGTCATGCAGCACTGCTCTCCAATAGCATCACAGAGCTTCTATTAGTGTGTATAAACATACATTAATGTCAAAGGAGCAATGAAGAACACAGTTTAATGTGACATGATCATAAAGCAAGGTCTTCAAAGTGAATTCTAATCCCTTTGGCAGACGGGCTGACAGGCGACATACTCAAACAGTTAAAAGTGAAGTGTTAAGAAAGCCCACACGAATCTTTAATCCTGCTGTTTCCATCCTGATTTTCTATGTAATCCTTAAGAGCTTCAGCTGCAGATGAAGGAAGACACATCTCAGAGGAGAATTGTCAATGAAAATATACTGCTTTGAACAATGCGAGTTCTCTGTTGTTTCTTGCAGAGATAAATAACCTCAAAATTTACATTCTATCATCATTTACTCACCTTGATGTCAATAAACCTGTATGATTTTATTTTGCAGAAAAACTTTTTTTTCAACACTGTCGATAACAAAGCCTAATGTCCCCAATGACTTATATGGGGAAAAACAGTTTTCTTTTAACAACATATTAACAACATATTTCAAAATATCTTCTTTTGTGTCCTGAAGGAGAAATTCATACAGGTTTGAAATGTAAATGACGACAGAATTTTTTAGGTGAACTATCGCTTCAAGCTTTAACAAAATACATTTGGTTGAATGTTTATAACAATACGTTTGTTATGGAAACAAGGAAACAAAACATATACCTACATGATCCTAGCAGATCAATTTCGCTTGCAGCATTAGTTTCAAACAAATTATATCTGAATTGACTATTCAATGAACACCTCACCGTCTCTCTAAGGTCAAAGGAGCAAGTCAGCAAAAGCTCACTTCTGCATAATTAATCTGACATCAATAAAAACATTTTTTAAATACTGGGAGAAAGCAAAGGCTCCACACTGTAGTTGGGCAACGTGAGGTTTTATGAAGCAACACACTGTTTGTCAATACATCTTGTGAGACCTAAGGCGGTTGTAATTTATCTTCACTCTGAAGTTCTCAGAATAGTCTCAATGTTGCTTAAATCTGGGAAAGTGAAACAGAACTCAGTTATAAGTTATAAGCTAATTCTGTTGTTGCAGAGAATTGGTTTTCATTTATTTGCCTTTTATTTATAAATCAAATAGACAGTGTTTTATTCCATCAGATTTATTGTTACCTGTTGTATGTTTAAATGACTTCATTAGTTTTCTGGTAGAAAACTGACGCTAGACCAGTTGATTTGTTATGCCTTTTAAATGGAAATGATTGCAGTATCTTCCCTCTTCTGGTCCATCATTTACATTACTCTATATTTTGTTCATTTATGCTCTTCTGTCTTTAAGATCAGATTCATTAAGTTGGCAATGTGTATTATAGTAAATATATTTTATTAAAGACCGGGATTGCACTTTAACTTCCCTATAACTCAGGCCAGATTTGTCCACTCCATAAAAATTAATGAAATAAGAGAAAAGTACTTAAAAAATCTATATGGAACACATCCAGATGCCATCATTTCACTGTACTTCAGTTCCAAGTTTTTTTTTACCAAAATAAAGTGCACAGATGTGTATCGACACTACACAAAGATCATTTGAAGTACATGTCAACCCGACAAAGCCCAGATGAAGAGAAAGATGGGAGTTCAGCTATAGATCACTGAACGGTGACAAAGTGTCATCTTAACATGACATGGAAAGATCCTCTGCATACAGCGTAAACTCTGTGCTCTAAGGCAACTCACTCTCTCTTACATCTATGGCCGTTTTAATGAGATAATGACATTATAATCAGGATGTGAGAGAGACAGAGACTGAGCTTCGGGGAACGAGAGGAGGAGAGCAAAGAACAGATAAAGGAAGAGATGAAGAAGAGGAAATGTAACATGACGAAGGAGTGTTCACGCAGACTGGGAGACGCCACGCTGCCTGCTCAGACAAATAGCCAGTTTCGTACAGTGTTTGCTTGTCATGCACTTGTTTTTGTGGCCATTGACTCTACAGCAGATGCTGGGAGGGGCTGTGATGATGTCATGTGAGACTTGAAACAGGTGGAGGGTGTGCTTACCCTGGGGTATGGCTGAATTAGCGTAATTTTTGCAAATTTAGTAACATAGGGCATCTGAGCTCTCGCGGATGAACATCAAAATAAATCGAAGTCAATATAAAAAAATAATTGTAGTTTTTGCTATAGAATTTTTTTCGTAAATTACTCATCTTCATGTCATTCAAAACCTTTTTGAATTTCTTTTATATTTAAAATATTTATAAGAATACCAAGTATTCCAAACAACACTAACAACAATGATATGGACACAAAACCACTGTGACATTTCTTAAAATATCTTATATTGTTTTCCACAGAAAAAAAATCATTAAGGTTTTGAATGATATGTGAATGAGTAAATAATGACAGAATTTTTATTTTGAATTGAACTATCCCTTTGCCATATATTCGCACATTGGGATAAAGAGGCTGCAATAGAGTTCTTCCTGGTGGAGAAATGTACTGCTTGGATGTTTGTATGACATCATGTGTTACTGATACATGAATTTCAGATCATATTTAAAGATTGACACAGAAAGAAACCTGTCTATTGAAACTGGGAAACTTTCTGTTCTTTACTCTATTGAAACTCATCTTGTACCACAAACTCATACGAAACCTACTATAATGAAACTGGTGGCCTGTATGGACAGAGTAGTCATTCGTCTGCAACCAGATCTGCTAAAAACATGTTACATTTCCTCATTATAAAGAGGACACATGGTAGAGGTTCAAGTACTTGCATATAGTTGACATAAAGGGAGAGCATTCCAATATGTGATAATTTTGGAATTTTCTGTATATGACCTTTTTTGTGGCAGAACCCAAAAGAAGATATTTTGGAAAAAGTTGGTAACCGAACAACGTTGGCACCCATTAACCCATTAACCTGTGCAAGTATGTCAAACTATTTTCTTTGGTAATCTGCTGAAGAAAGAAAGTCATAGATGTTTCAAATATCAAGAGGATGATGCATAATGAACGATTTTCCGTTTATGGGTGAACATTAAGAAATAAAGATCCAACTACAAAAGTTCAGCATCACCTGCATGGTTTCTGCGTTGCTTGTTTTATTATGTAAAGAGTTTTAACATTAATGACAGTAATACTTGAATTGAACTTATTTAAGAGTTAAGGTAATTTAAATTTTATTTGTATTATCAGTAACATCTTTCCTGAAAGTGTACTAAGTCACATTAATATGAACTAAAGGCATGCTTTTGCATATAATGGAGTGTAAATGCAGTCTCTATATCAGATCCACAGTGAGACACGACCCGGGAGCATTTGCATGCCGAGCGGCTGTCATTACATCAGAACTGCTCAAACTTTCACAAAAGCCTTTCTTTGTCTGTCCCAACAGAGACGCACCAGGGTTTTATCTACAAGTGAATTAAAGAAGTCACAGCCTTTCAATCATGAATATAAAAAAGTCAAAAAAATGTCAGAAAGATAGGTGAATATTTCAATTTAATGGCATATTTATAAGATAGAATTGAAAAACCTAATGTTTTAACTTTTTTAATTGAACTTTTATTAAACAATTCCTGTCTGGCTTCTAACTTCTGACATCATTCCTGTGAGGTTTGTCTAGGTGGACAGGACTGTTTTCTCAAAACTTTTTTGTTTTTGTTTCTTGCTACAAATGAGCCCGATAAAGGGATTGGTGAGATCAAAACAAACATCAGCTGCAGCGGTAGAGCCGCTTCATCAAACATCTTGAGAGACCACCAGCACTTCCCTCTTGGCTGGAATCCCTGGTTTTTCAACATTTTTGTGTGTCAAGCAGACCGGTTGTTTTTCTAAACAACAATCTTGAGAGCAAAAAAGGTAGAGCATGTTTTTATAAATTAGGAGAACCAACAAGCTTTTACCTGATGAAAACATTTCACGGCCCCAATTTCAGGCACCTCAAGTGAACTGTGGCAACATTTTGCAAATCTGTCTCTTCGAGACCTCGGTGAGCTCAGCCAGCTGTACTGACAAGTCTTTTTGCCTATGAAAGTGACTGTTGACCTGGCCTGTGTCTTCTCTCAATGCGTCCTCCTCCCCTTTTGGCCTTGGGAAAGCTTTGGATATTGCTTGCCGTGCCGAAGCAAATAATCTGGAATTAAAAAATGGATTCCTGACTCCTTATCCCTAGCAACAAGCCTAGTGCCATCTGCTAGGCCGAAAGGGGCCGCCGGCAGTGGGAATTTGGGCTGTTGTGAGGGCTCTGTCACCTGTTCTTCAGTGTTCTTTTGTGCGTGAGATAAAGATTCTCCTCAAATGTAAAGCAGTGAATGGACATTATTTATTTACAAAGGCTTTGGATCATCGTTAATGTTTTTTTAACTCTGGATGCCCATTTTTATATAAAAAAAATTATATTATATAGAATTATAAGAATTGTATTAAAAGTTTGATTAAACATAGAACGCATAAAATGATTAAGCTTAAATACAGTCGGCGAACATTACTGTAGTTAAAGAACTAAATGTAATTTGGAAGGTACTCTTTTTAAAGACCTCCTGTGCTGAAAAGTAAGTTTTAATGTTGTTTATATGTTTTTGAAGTGCTTTAATGTTTGTCTCTGCATATGTAAACCAGGCCAAAGATGGACATCAAACTATCAAGAAAATTAAATTATGAGAAAATGAGCATTCAAATCGGATATTCCCTATTAATTTCATTTTGATGCATTGACATGGTCTTACTCAGTCATTTCTTAATTATGACATCATACATCTTTAACTAGTCAGATCAACTCTTTGACCGTATGGATCAGCAGTTGGAACCATAGATGTGCAAGGATCTCTGCACTGCTGTGTCAGCTCTCAGTTTCACTTTCAGTTTTAGGAGCATCTGGAACTGCATAGTGAGATTGATTTGGAGTGGGGGCTAATTTGTATATTCATGTTGCTATAGATGCTTAATGAAGCTGGGGATGGATTGATTTGGCTGGGAAAATTACGTTGTAGGGCAAAAAATAGATTTGTTTTTCATGATAAAAGCTGTGTATACAAAACTTTTGCTTTATACAATTTTTTTTTTTACATTTTATTGAAAATATTTTTGGTAGGAAGAAGGCCCTTTAAAGCAATCATTTAGATCAATAATGGGTCAAGTTTGGCCATTACCAAATGTTGCTTGAGGAATTTTGGTTGAAGTGCTATTCCAGTTTCTTTTAACAAATAAAGCCCTAAAAATGCCATTTGATTAAAAACAGGAAAATGTGAGTGAATGATTTTAAAGGATTAATCATTAAACTCTTAGTGGTGGGATCTTAAGGCTCTAGGACAGGAAGGGGTCAGGCAAAGCCATTATCTCAGACAGCCTTAAGCCATGGGCATCCTATTCACCTGGGGGCCATTGACAGCTGTAGAGTCTCCTTTCTGCTCACTTTAGTACCTCTAATCCAATATAAAAGTCCATTTGAAACCTTACTCTTTACAGCCACAGATGCCACGAGTTTGAGGTTCAATAGACAGATTGTTTATATTTTTGCATTCTGTGAACTTTGTTTTGATGCCAGACAATCTGTGTTCAACATGTGTTAAAGTAACTTTCATTATTAAAGTCACACGTTAGAAAGCGCATTAGAAGAGACAATTAATTCTAGTTCAGGTGCTGTATCCCAAGACTTCCAAATAAAAATGTCTTGACAAAAACCATTAAATCTACAAATTGTTTATATGTATTTTATAAGTTACATTTACATCCTCCCGACAAAGATAAATAAATAGTTTAAAACGGCAAAATCAAGCTGCTCGATTTCAAAAGCAGGTAGTTCAACCGCAGCACAATCTTTTGCCTTGGGGACATAACCAGAAATTGCACTCCACTCTGTGATTTCCAAAATCAAAGGATTTGTTTAGGCATAGATGACATAGTGACAAGGGCCATATTAAACCCAGATGGACCAGTACAGCAAGTCAAGATGTGCTCATCACTGGAATCAGAGCTCTACCTCCCACCAGGAGGAAATGGAGGAATGCAGTGAGATTATCTTTGTTCGGCTCAGGGGTTCTCCAGGGGAAACATGCTGAAGAGATATGTGATCAAATGAAAATGTGGAAAATCTGGTGGAAGAAGAAGAGACAATATCATTTGAGAGGTCACTGGGTAAATTAGTGCTGCCACAACAGTCACAATGCTCCGGGGAGACACGGTCTGGGTGGTTGTATATCAGAGAGAAGATACAAAGTACGAAAACAGGTAGAGTACAGGAGCAGATTCCACAGACTTGAGCATATAAATGAATCTTAGAAACAGGTATGAAACGTTAGTCTTTGAAAAATCAAGCATCAATGGAGTCAAAACTCAACCTTTTTCCTGTGTCATGAATATTAGACAGTTGATTAAATCTTTACCGCATGTACTTCTAAGAGCTTTGATGTGTTCGCTAAGACCAGCGTGGCTCTTGTGTTCTCAATCTCTCTGAGTTTAAAATGTGATGAGTTGATGGCAATTATTGAAGCCCTGCAAATAGTTGGCAACTATGCCATAGGCCTGTAAAATAAGATTAGAAGGTCTGTGCCATGTAAGGGAAGTCACTGTTTTCCCATTTTTATGACAGACAATTGGAACAATGAGGATCCAGCAAATGACATTATCTGTACAAAAGGAAATGTGGGAAAAGCTAAGACTGGTGTCTCTGGTGTAGTCGCATGTGATTAAATCAATGCACATAGTTGCTCTTATTAAATCTTGATGTTAATTATTTGACCGCCCTATTTTACATTTTTGGTCCTTCAGCCTTTGTTTGTTTTACTTTGCTTTGCTTGGCTTTGTTTTGCATTGGTATGTTTTGTTTTGTTTTGTTTTGTTTTTTTATATCATGATTCAGTGGTGAATGGGTTTATTTTTTTAATTTTTGTTTGTTTTGTTTGTTTACTTTCTTGGTTTAATTTTATTTAACCTAATTTCATATACCATACATCATATATTATTTTCGCTTCATTTCATTTCAGAGTACAAGTGAGAGATGGAACTGCGTTTTTCAGTATATATTAACATTTAGAAAATGAAAAGTGGAAAATCACCTTCTTACAAAGAACACAACAGGACTATGCAGGAATAAAAGTGAAAACACAGAGCGAGTAACTTTAACACAATATTAATTTTTAAGACATCAAAATGTATTTATTTATTTATTTATTTATTAATTTATTATTATTTCTATCTGTGATGAAAACCTTAGTCCTCCTACATGCAAACTTGAACATGTAAACTATTTGCCAAAATAATACATGAAAAAATTTAAGAATGGCTGATATGGAACATTTACTGTTTCTTCTTTGACAGGGAAAATTGTTTATTACATTTTCTGTTATGTGATGTGGTCAAGCAGTATTTTTTCAAATAGCTTTTCTCTCTCTCTTTGCTACTGTTTAATCTTCACCATTCAAAGTTCTACTGTTCAATGATCTTTGTTTTTAAAGTTTCGCTAAAAGGTCTTCATATTCAGATGCGCAAATCCTCCCATACTTCAATAAAGGCCAGAGCCAGGATAATGACTGAAGCTTCAGGCAAAAATATGTTAGGCTTTGAACAAAGAGCGTGTTTATTTGGAATGGAAACAACTTGCCATTTTGACAAAGAGATTTTTTATTTACTTTCTTCAGAAAACATAACAAATAAAATCAAATTTAACATTGAAGTATGAGAGCTAACCGTGTATGTTTTGAGTTAGCATTTCATTTTATTTTGTCAGTTCGAAAACCCCAAATGCATTGGTTAGCTACAGTTATAATGCTACCTCTGTTCCCAGAACAGGGGGCAATGTGTAATTGTGCAGAGGAATGTATGACCAACTGCCATCCACAAAGACCTCCTTAATAGCGAACAGATCATCTCATATTTTTAGAATACCGTCCAAACAATGAGATTTCATCTACCAGCCCGTTGCCAAGCTTGAAATGTAAAGTTCTCTGTGTTCAATAAATACAAAAACAGGCATTCCAATGTCCATATGCATTAATACTACCCGACTGGAGAAGATCACTTCTCTGTAAGGTTGGACAATGTATACTATAGATTTAATGGCTTTTGCTCTCAAGTCAAATATTATATACTAATATTAAATACATCAAACGTTATGATGATAAGGAAAACTAATAACCTTAAAGATCCAAACGCACCTCCTCTGAGCTCTTCTTCAGCCTCAGGTTCAGGCCTCCTCAGTTGCTCCGTAACTTAAAAACTGTTGAATCTTGAGCTCTGACTGTGAATAATTTCAGGCAAATTTACTTGCAGATCAAAGATTTTTATGGCACATTACATGAAATAGTACATAAACGTTAACTAAAGGTCACTTTCAGAATATTTATTGATATTAAGTTGCTTAGTTGCAGACTTTAACAAAACCAACAATGACACCACAGCTGGCTGCTATATTGAAACGTAGCTCAACAGTTTGCTATCAATATATTGTAATATTATGGATATTATATACACCTTGTGTGCTATTTTGATTAAATAAAGAGTTGAATTCAATACCAATTACCTTAAAGCTTAAAGTGAAAGTTGCCTAAAAATTTAATTTATTCACCCTCCTGATATTTGAAACCTGTATGACTTTCTTCTGCAGAAAACAAAAGTTAATATTTTTAACAATGTGTCCTGGCTTTCATTTATTTGCTTTGATTTATCCATACAATAGAATGTAATAGGTGCCAACTTTCTTCAAAATACCTTTGAATGTGTTCTGCAGACGAAAGAAAGTCTTACAGGTTTAAAATGAAAACAGCGTGAGTAAATGAGACACATGATGCACTTTTGGGTGAACTATCTTTTAAAATTTAAAGTTTGCGTGCTTGTGGTTGTCAACATGTCAACCAATCAAAATTTTGAGCCAGAACTATTTGTTTAATGAATTGATTTTGTGGTCGTTCAGCTACTTCACAATGTGTATATTCATTCCACTTTTAGAACAATTTACGTCGATTTGCTTGGAGCAGATCACAAATGAGAGCCTTCATTCACCAGTCCACTGCCAAACTTGCTCCTCAAGTCATCAACACAATCTCTTATTATCTTTTCTTTCATATTTGGCAGATGAACTATAGTAATAGTAAATGATCTCCAAAATAACAAGAGGCTATTGTTCGCTACTGGTACAGGTTGCAAATGAGCATGTGCATCAGGTGACCACAAGGGAATTTTCTCATGTCAACCAAGGGTGCCACAAACACCTCTTCCATTGTTAGTCATTTCTCACTGGCCGGGGTCCCACCGTGACCGGGGCAGGGGGGAGGATAACAGCACCCCTGCAGGCCAGTGGACCAGCCTTCAAGACAGGACTTTCCACCCCAAGCAGTGGAGAGAGGATGAAGAACCACATTGTGTGATTTCCACAATGGCCACTTTGTCACCACAATCGCCACTAATTTCATTTGCCTGCGAGGTAGAGCAGAAATTCCCCAAGAATTCCTGTGATGAAGAGATGCCCCCAGTCTTGTGGAAAAAATGTGTGTGGATCCGTGTATATGTGCGTGTCTTCCTGTGTACTGCTCAACAACACGCCTGTCAAGTCGACCTTCTGATGAAAGGCCTGTTTAATATGATAAACACTGCTAAAATGGACCATAGACAGTATGCGCATTAAAGGCTTGAACTCTAGTCTTTAATGGTAAATATTTTCAATGGAACATTTGTGACCCTGCCTGTGAAACCCGGCTAAAATCGGCTAATCGAATTCTGAGATGAGAATCAAAGTTTGACTTCAGCCATCAAATACAATCTTTTAAATGGTCTTACTCAATCAATATTAAATATATCAGGAGGATATTTTCACAGAATGTTCTCTATATAATGTAGAATGATCTGGATACCACAAAAAGGCCTTTTATTTGAGTTTTCATACACTGTAGAACATGTTTCATGTAGCTCAGTTAATATCACAAAAACATACTTTTAAAGACATTAAATAGATTTTTTTAGTGGAACATATTAAACAATTTGAGTAAAACTCCAACAGTAAATTATTTTTAAGATTCTGTAATGTAAAAATTTATATTTATTTAAAAAAATTATTTCTTTAATTATATATACACAACATTTAAACAGTATATTAACTTAATTAAAAGCTTTTAATTACTCTTTTTGTGTAATTTATTTTAAGAGTGTCACATTTGATACATATTCATACAACATGCCTATGAAAAATAATTTTAAAATGTTTTAAGGGTTCATAATAAAATATGGCTATATTTTCAAATTTTGTTGTAAATGTAAATAGTTGTATACTGTGTTTACAGTAAGTAAATGTTTAAAATGGCTAACTTTGTTAAGAATTTTTCATACTGACAGATTTAATCACTATATTTAAACATAGCAGGCATAGTCTAACAACTTTCTTAAAGCGTTCACAGCAAAAACATTACATCTGTATTTTTAATCTTTGGCATCCCACGAGTCTGGCACTCTTTGAAGTCCTGCCACGATTTAAAACTATGATTACAGTCCCAAGAAATCTAACTTATAATGTGTTATTATTTGTAACCATCATGCAATATACAGTATATTGTAGTGAATAACTAAAATGTGGATTAATATTCTTTGAATTTCTCAAAAATCCTTTTCAAACAACATATGAACCAGTTCCACTAAATTGTTCCTCGGGGGCAAATGGAGTCATTTCTTAGAAAGCGTCCCCCTCATTCAGTATTGGCTATGTATTTGTTAAACATATTGCCCTTTTTAAAATTATACCATTTGACTTCATTAATGATTTTTTCTGATCCCTTTTCTTCATGTGTTTTACAGCGCTCCAGTCAACTTAGAAATATCTGTACTTTATTAAACCGTTGACAGGCTGCTTTACACGTGATTGAATCAAATCCATTTGAAAATGGCTAAATAAATTTTAAACACAGTCTTGGCTCTCTCAGTGGTATCTGGGGGTTTCAAGACATTAAACAAACTCAGGAAGAGGTTCACAACATGAAAAGTCTAAACCTCAGAGCTCAGGCTGCATTTTAAGCTGGTATTCTTGTTTGTAAATACTGTGACATATTCAGCATGCAAGACTAAAATCAAAGGCTTTCAAATGTTTGACGCTACTTAAATACCCACAGGCTTCATTTGAAAATGGATCTTTTGGAGTCACGCTTAAATCATAGCTGAAATGAAGACATGGCTTTCACATAACTGAACTTTGTGTTCAGAAAAGATTGCATGTTTTGCTGCTATCTCTCAGTTGAAGGAGCTACATGTACAGCGGGAGAAATTCTAGCGCAAAAAGAGAAGAAAAGCATCACCTACATTCCTAAACTGAATTTCTTTTCTTTTATTCTTTGTTACCATAGAAACAGAAAAATATTGATCAAATGTCTTTACATTTGTGATTTCAAAACGGCAATAAAACTGACACATATAAATAGAAAAGGTTGTGCAGTGGACCAATTTTATCAATCTTAATTCCTTCAAATTTTTAAAAAAACTAAGCCAGGGCTGAAACTTTATGACAACACATTATCAGCATCTACTCCATATATAACTTGTCATAATGCTTTATATACTGTTTCCAGCAGCTCTATTAACAATCACTTAGGTGGACCACATAAATGGAGGTTCTCAAAATAACCTCTCACTCCACACACTTTAAAAATCTGTATTAAAAATCATTTTCATAGCATCTTAAGTAAAACTACAAAATACACACAGTTACTGCAGTGCTCATTTAATACGTTTACGCGTTTTTTTCAGTTTCTAATATTTTGTAAAACAAGTTGGGAAAACGGAAAGAAGCCCTCTCGTTCTTTCTAACCTATATGACTTTTATGTTATTTTGAAGAACACAAAAGAAGGTATTTTAAGGAATGTTGGTTATCGAACAGTGGCAGCACCCATTTACTTCTATTTTATAGTCTCCAACGTGAATTTGTGTTTTCAGAAAGAAGATTTGAGAGGTTGATATTCATCATGGTAAAATAATTTTCATCACACAATTTGAAAGGTTGATGATCATTATGACAAAATATGTAATAAACAAAACTTACTTTATGATTTGAATTTATAATCTAATAATTGCAGAAAAAAGTACAATTGTATAATTATGCCGGCGCTGTGTGTTCGGCATCTAACACGGTTTGGACTGAAGCCTGTTTCGAGGTCTGCAGCGTGTGCAAAAGACCAACCTCCCACTTACTGAAGTAACATATTGACTGAAGCGCATCAGCCATTTCACATTAGTTCAGCTTAAGCTACTGACGGCGTCAGCATTTGTCAGGGTTTTTTCTAAAGTGGGTTAAACAGAACTGATGCTCCTTTAATGAATCTCAATAATGGAGGTCATCAGACGTTATTTAATTCCGCCGGCCGTTCCGCCTCATCAATGAACTCCTCTCTGCCATACCTCAACCACAAGCATAATGTGCGAAATGTATTTTTCTTCTATAACATTATAAACGAAGTTCTAACTCTCCTCCCAGGTTTCCATGAGCTGAAGGTGGTATTGCGTACAGTTGTGGTCAGTCGTGTTACCTCACACCACATGACTGAGAGGAGCATCAGGCGGATGAAACAGACGAGGGGTGCGGTTACAGCGTAACCAGTTTGTCCCGGTGCCAGGGGCCGAGCCCACAGGCTGAGTGAGTGCAAATATATGGTGAATGACAGAGAAAACAAACTGAGAGTAAGTGGGTGACGCAGTATTTAGTTAGAGGCGGCCTAATGAGTTGTGGCGGTCAAGTGTAAACATAGCATTTACACTTTAGTTGAAATAAAAGTGACTTTACCATCCAAGACGTCTAAGTGAGCTTATTTTGGAAGCGCAACAGAAGCTTAGATTTTACATGTAGTGTTTCAAACACAGAAAAAGATTGCGATCTTTCACAAGCATTTGGATTGACTAGAAAAATATAGCGCCATGCACAGTTTTAGTGTCTTTTTTTTGTGTTGTAACCTGAATTGCATTCTTTGATGAATCGTACACATAAAGACACCGCATCAGCTACATCCCTAACATTCTTTAAGAAACACCAACAAACTAAAAACAAACAAAAAACATATTCCAGCAACACTACACAGGAACAAGCTAAACTGTGCTAAAAATAGAAAAAATATGTTTTCTCAACGACTTGACCGCTTTGTTGTTTCATTGATCCTTGTTATTTAAGAGTCTGCTAAATGCCTTAATATCAAAATGTAAGGGTACGATTGTTGAAAATGTGTATAATTGTGAACATAAAGTAATAAACACAATTTTTTTTATTTAAATTAACAGGAATCCAATGTCAAAGCATTGAAGGTGGTAGGACACTTAATCTCTGTCATGTGGTTTAGTAAGAAAATGTAAAAGCACAATTTATAGTAAAATATTTTATTCTTCTATATATTGGAGGATGTAAGCTTTTTGACAAATGCAAGTAAAATGAATACATTTAAATTTTAATATTTATTTAATATATTTAATATAAATTTTTTTTATTTTCTCACCCTCTTGTCAAACGGGTATGATCTTTCTTCTACAAAACACAAAATAAGTTATTTTGAGGAATGTTGACATAAATTTGTTTTGTGCTCATATAATAGAAGTAAATGGGAACTACTGCTGTTCTGTAACCAACGTTCTTCAAAATATCTTATTTTGTATAATGCAAAAGAAAGTAAAACGGGTTTGAAGACTTTTAATTTTGGGGTAAAATATTCTTTTGTCAGAACTTTAGCATATAGAAATTAAAGAGTGATGGTAAAAGACCATATAAGGTAAGTTCATTTTCAGTGACAGAAATCTTTATTTTTACATCCTACTTTTTTGTTCTGATTTTAACTTTTTTATGTCTACTATTGTGGTTAATGGAAACTGTTTGGTAACAAGCATTCTTCCAAATATCCTTCTCTGTGTTCATCAGAATGAATAAATGTATACAGTTTTGAAATATTTAGACAGTGAATAATGTATGACAATATTTTCATTTTTCTGTGAACTAACCTCCCTTTAACCTCATTTCAATGTCCATTGTACAAATACCTCAAATCATATGTTTTCCTTTTTTCATCAATTTTATTGCCAAGTCTGAAAAAGAAGAAGATCAAGTATGCATAATATCTAAGTCATTCATTGACTGGTCTGGGTGATCTGGTATGAAGGCAGCTTGTTTTGGTTAGTACCTGTGTAAATCTGGGACGTCCGCCAGCGCTCCGTGTTCCAACATTTTCCTCCTAATCCAGCAGCTCATAAAACTGTCAGTGCATTTGTAGTCCTGGTCACCTTTGCTACAGTTCAAGTCGGCAAATTTCCTTCACCTTTTCTCGCTTGGACCCTTGTACGCATATGACCTCAGACACAGCTTGCATCAGGCTCTTTGCCATGCTGCTGTTAATGAAAAAAGCTGGTGTTAATGATTGTAAATTACTTACCAATATGTGTATTATTAACGTAATTCTGTTTTAGGAAGTGGTTTTAATCCTAAAAGTGTTTCTACTGCCAGAATTTAAAGTTCTTGTGTAGGGATGTCAACATAAATTCTAAACAGTAAAACTTTCTTTTTGTTGTTGGAATGATTCAGTGATTTTGGATTTGTACTATCCAGATTGTTGTTTCAAATGGGAGTAATACGACTTTTGTTTTAGAAAAGGCTTTAAATACTTCCTTCAGCATTACTCAATGCAGATAACTGCCTCGTGCAGCCTGTGTTTTGAATTCTGATTGTTGCAAAATGATTTCCCAGGGGTCGACCTCCTCACTGGATGAAAAGGCAGTGTGAAGTAAATAACAAAACATGAGCTTTTCATAAAACCATAGTGCAGAATAAACAGAATCAGCATCTTATCCACTTCCCAAAGATTCAAAGGTATATAAAGCTACGAAGCTCACAAAAGACACAGACAATTAAGATCGTCTGACAGTTTGACTTCTGCTACTGTGTAGTTCATTAATATCATAATTGATTTGACCCTGAAAATGCCTATTAATAAGATGCCTGATCACGATAAAGATGTCAGGGGGATGTCAGAAGTGTTTTGTTTTATGATAACCAACAAATCATATTCCAACTGCCCTGCAGAGTCAAAAATGCAAAATTGTGTCATCATTAACTCCTCTTGTCATTTCAAACCTGTATGACCTTGGTTCTTTTTCGAAATTCAAAAGAAGATATTTTGAAGAATGTTGGAAACGGACCGCAGTGCACCCATTCAATTTTGTACACAAAACTAAAGCAAGCAAATTGTTGCCAGTGAAAAGCATCCTTTAAAATATTTATTTTTGTGTTCTGTGGAAAAAAAATTATAAAACAGGCTTTAAATGACCGTGAGCTATTACTTTAACAGAATGCTGCAGCCAGAAGATCAGAATAAGCTTGGACTTTCTTTAAATAAGATACAAGCTAGAGAGACGTTCATGTCAGGATGCTGTAAACTTTTCCGTTCATCTCACAAAGAATTGAACACGGACAGGAAAAATAGCTCTTTTCCCTGGAAATGCACCGTGAAGTCTGTGTAAAGGATGGAGAAACAGCCCTTGTCACAGTTCCAGATTCTGATAGCACACAAGCATCTCTATTCACAGAACATTTCAGTGGAGTCATCTGTTTTACTGAAGATTGACTTTCTGTGTGTGTGTGTGTGTCAGAAGAAAAAAGAGCATTACAGTGTGATCAGAGCTGTAATGGGCTACCAAAACACATGTGTCTTTGTGTTTGCTTCCCAAATCACTTGATGGGACTGGAGGCTATTTTTTTTTGAGTGCACCAAAAATGTCACATACATTTTTACATGCTTCTGACAATCTGATATGTGGTAAAATGTGCCTTTCAAATGGTTATCATTTTAAGTGGAATAAAACATGCTTGATGTATAATACAAAATATTCATGTGTACGTTTTTTGAAGGGGTTAGTTAAGTTATTTAAGTCAGTACACAAACATAGTCCAACAGTATCAAGACTTGGTAGTTTAATTTTTTGACCACATACAGTAATTTAATAGTATTCTATTTATAAGTCTATATTTTTGATGTACACTCAAAAATTTTACTTTGAAATTAATTAAATAAAGGGTTTAAATCTCATAACTCAAATATTTCTAATAGAATTTACCAAAACATGTGTATTTTTTTTTAATAATTACATACACTTAAAAATATTTCAAATTTTACAGAAATTAACTGAAGGATTATTTTAATATTTTCCAATGAAGGTAATCTATTTAATGTTTTTTTTAAATATCATGTTAATATAACTATATTATATTAACTATTATAATTTGGTGATATTTACTAGGCGACAGGAATTATCTTTTTACTATGTGTAGTGCGGCCACAAAAGTTTGTCTTTTTTATTTGTTAAATATTAATTCATAGTTTCTAGAATAGTAGATCTAGCACTAGAACCTGCCAATAGTGGGTAAATTGAGACTAAACATTCTACTGACAGACTCAATAACAAACTTTGTGTGTGTGTGAGAGCGATAAAGAAATTATTTTCTTTATCAGGTCATTGTGTTTTGCTGCATAGTCAACTAGCCAATATCTCCTGAAATGTCACCTTTCACAAGAACAATGAGACTCTTTTTCACTTTTTTTCTTCATTCCTTCATTTCATTAGCAATTCATTATCAATGTTTATCACGTCTGGTTCTGAATCGTAAAAATAAACATTTCTTGTTTCATAAAAACGTTAAGATTGTGCTTTAGCACACAGGTAACTCATTGGCAACCACCCGATGCCCTTTTTGGCTACTACCCTCTTCATTAAAGGTGACTGAGGCCATGCCACAACCCCAATATTTTCAAAACATAATGTTAAAGCGGGACATCAAAATCAAACTCACTAATCAACCCTGATACAGCATCTTTAAGACTCGTTACACAGGTCGACTGAAATTCCCTTAATGAGTTTTAAGCCTTGTTACATAGCCACATAGAAGAAGAGCTGGATAAGGACTGAAGTGAAGAAAGGTGTGACTGAAGTGGAGAAGATGATCACATGGACTAAATCAATGCAGTTATATAAGTGACAGGAGCTTAGTATTCTATGTAGTATAGTTTGGTAGTGAGCAGTAAAAGTATAACTGTTAACACCTCAGTAAAGAGCTTATGGAGACATGACTGTGTTGTAAAAGACCTTTTAACCTCTGATGGGAAGACAAAGTTAAACCTGGTTAACCATAGAAGACAAATTGAGTCCATGCAAAATACACTTTTTACATCATTCGGAAACTATAAACAAATTAAGGAAACATTTCCCTCACATCTCTAACCACCCAATGACTTTAACTATATTCAACAAAAGGACAAAATAACATGCTGGGAAATGACTCAACAATGTCAAACCTGGCAATGAGGTTTTACAGTACATCAAGTACTGGCAAGACAAAAGAATGACCAGTGAAACTAAAACACAGTTGGGGAATAACCATTTCACACCACTAAATATTCTAATGTCTCATTAATACTGCTTTTTGATGTTTATAAGTATATACTATAATACTGTTGTGTGGGTCATCGTTGACTCCCAAAGTAGGACAAAAGACTACTAAAGAGGTCAATGGCGACCTTTTTATTTCTGCTTTTTCTTTTATATTGTTATATATTTTCCTTTAAAAATAATTTGTGTCACCTTTGACTCCTAGTTGTAAAAAAAAGGCTTTTGTGGAAACCGATGTTAAGCCAAACATTTATTGATGCATCTTAGTTGGTGTTCAGTGCAACATAAACTGCATAAAAGTTTGTAACTTCAGGGCGACAAATGTTTTAAATTTGGACCACTTTTTAACATCTTTTATTATTTTCTGTAAAACCAGGCTAAAATCAATTTAACATAGAAAATATCAATATATATAAAGATAATACTTTAATGGAATGTTATTTACGTAATGTAAGAGGAGTTAATGTGTCAACTGTATTCATGTTTGGCATTAAATGTAATCATTAACCAAAGCATTTCCTCTTTTTGCAAACCACACCTGGGGAACCTTTTGTCAGTTTCTGTGTGGTCAACATTGGTGCAACATCCTTTTGATCACATAAAAAATATGAAACGGTTTATCAATTATTTTAAAGCAGGTTACCCAAACTCTCCCATTATTAAACAAACAGAAGGGGCAGTATAGAACCGATTGTATACAAGCGAATCAAGGTTTCAGTGTCAGGCCAGGATGCTAAAAAAATAATAATCTCTTTCAACAAAATAGTTACATTTATGAACATAAATATTCTCTTGCTCAATCTTTCAGTAGAAACTCAATTTCAAAACCAGGAATACACTGTGATAAAAAATTACAATTTACAGACAGGAACAGCACCACATGTGATGAACCTTCCAAGACGTAACATACATTGTGATTCTACATCAAATGAATCTGTGTCTGCTTTAGGGTTGACCATGAGGGTGATTTAAGATATAGGCATCTTACCCCATATACTGTACACAACGCATCCATTGTCTGAACATACAGGATGTTTGTTAGTGTGTTTGTTTTCTCATTTCAGTAGTTTATTATCTAATTTCAGTGGAAATTCCCTGTAAGAGCATCTGTCTTGCAGTTGGAGATTCCTCCATACCGTTTGGTTCAACAGCATTCTTAAGTTAATGGGATTTTAATCACATGAACAAGAAACAAAAATGCAAAACAATGACGTGTATAATGTTAGCACACTTTTATTAAAGACACAATGACCTATGAGCCTAGGCCACATGCTTATGATCAGGCACAAAATGTTGTCCCTGTTTGCCGTTTCAGCCAAGCAAGAGGATGAGATTGTTCAACTTATTTATAAATTTATATTTCAGTTCTTCAATGTGTGTACTTAATACTGTCTGCATGTTAGACAGAACGTAGCTGGGTTTTAAATGCAAGCATCAATGGAATCACCCCCTAGCATCCATGACCTCCGTGCACCGATAAGTCCTGTTAACAAATTCATTGTACATGTTGCTCTTCTCATTTCACTTCTGAGTGCAAGTTCGTTGTAAATAAGAAAAGCTGGTTAACCAAGCCAGTTCGTCACTTCTACCATAATAATGGCGTACGGTTGAGAGTGTAGGAGTCGCAACACACCACAATTTGTTTACTGTGTTTATTTCCCACGACCCGCTTTTGACGGCCAAATTGAAAAAATGCCAACGACGGGACCGATGTTGCTTGCAAGCATGTGTGTTTTATTACACAGAGTTATTATTTCCGGTCGTGTTTAATCAGGCACTCCCTCTTTTCCCTCTCTTGATATTATTGATTGTTTTTCACTCTTCCACGACATGTAGCTCAAAGGGATGAAAGTTCCCGCTGGCAAGATTAAAAGGATCCTTTGATTTGACATGCCGGAGAAACACCTATGAAACAAAGAATTTATGATAACTGCTTCCTTTATGTTACTTTCATCTTACAAAAGAAAACAACAGTAATAGTTTCCCTTTCCGACCACTCGGTGACTATTCACCCGGGCTCCTGGGCTGATGTGGACTTTCCAGACACAAAAGACTCTTCTGGCGTGTAGTCAAGGCACCTCCCTCCATGTAAAGTTTTCATAGCCATAATTGTTACTTAAAATATGCTTTCTCTGAGTTAAGGGAAATGGCTTAACTATTACTGTCAGTGTTTTCTTTTTGATGCGTTTCATCGCTGTAAATCTGAGGGTGGTTTCACATTCCATCCTTGTGTTTTTAGACAGGAAATGTAACAGACAAGAGAGGAACTGTGTTTTGTAAACACGTAATTTACCTTGTATATAATGGAAATGTGATTTGAGGGTTGCATTGGATTTTTATTATACTGTATTTACATTCTTTATGTATTCGTGGCTCAACTATTGTTTTGTGAATCCTACCTATCAAAAAAATCCCACAGAAATAAATCCCGGATTCTGATCTTAGCTTTCCTTTCAAACGGCATGCCTTCACATTGCTTCCTGTCCCAAACCCAGTCACTAAATCTTCACCCTGGGCGTGTATGGCGTGTATAACTACATTAGCCACCAGTGGTGACACTGTCTCTCATATGAGAGCTCTTTTCCTTTTTAATACAGCAGCCGTGAAACCCACCACCCCAGGGCTCGGTCCCAAGCTAAACACATTTGGTCATAACTGAAAGCCTCTACCTTTTCTGCAGATACATGGTGTAGTGTTTCCAAACTGTGGCCGAACGCTCTGTCAACATTGTCTGTTATAACAAGAGACTACGGTGGGAGGTTAGGGAGCTGTGTACTCAAGCAAGGCTCGGTTTCCTCTCGCTGAAGGCCCTGGCCGCGAGTGATGAGTACCCAGTCAGACATACCAGACGCTTCATCTTTGATTTGTTGTCCCAGCAACCTGGCACCTTTGAGCCGACCCACCAGACTTCTTTTTTGATCCCCACCGCCAACAAAAACCATAATCGTTCAACAAGCTGCTGTTCGCAACACCTCCATTCTACACCCACTCCACTGTGCCAGCATATCGAAACTCTTCCGTTTTTGCTTCTTCTTTTTGTGAAATGAAAGATGTTTATAGGTAATTCAGAATCAGTCTTGCAAAGAAAAAAATAAATAAATTAAATAAATGTGAAATAGTGAGATCACTTTGACAATTAAACATTTTGAGAACTAAAAATATGACATATTGTCATGCCATTGTGACATTTTCTTAAACATTCTGGGTAAACTGTTATATTTCATTTATCAACCACTTCCTTTTTTTCGGGAAAAAATGCAGAGAGGGCTGATAGTGCTTTTTCCATGTTAGAAAACACAAAGGTAGGTTTAAAGGAGTAGAATGTCTTTTTGCAATGTCTTATTTATTTGATCTTATATGTAATATATTTTCAATTACTCACTTGTGTCATTCTAACCCTGCATTAGTATCAATTTTTTGCACAACACAAGAGAAGATATTTTAAGGAACGTTGGACACCCGTTGACTTCCACTGTATGGACAAAACCACAGAGACATTTCTAAAAATATCTTCATTTTTAGCCAACTTTTTCTTGATTTTAGTATAAATTATCTTTTAAAACTGCATGTTACTTATTGGGAAGATTCTATTTCAAACATTTACAATCTTACTCTTTACCAAGTATTCTCCAACAAACAAATACTAAACTATGTTCATCCTCCTTTTCCATTTTTACTCGTAGGTATCAGTGTTAAGTTGGCACTTGTAAGTAGTACATCATCACTGTGATTTCACACTTTCTTTGTGGTGCTTTTGATTTCAATACAATCTTCTTAAAAAACTTTAGATCACACAGTCTACCATTACACTCAAGGAAAATGACAAGCGTGGCAATAAAGAAAGATCTTGGCAGAACTAAATCCAAGAACAACAGGAGGCCGAGAACACAACCCTGATATGGTGCCCAGGACCAACTTAGATTCCTAGATAAACAATTTGAGTAAAGACATGCAGTGTGCAGTTAGTTCTTTGAAAGACTGGCAAATCCCTCATCATCTGACAAAATTTTCAGTGTGGCTGTTGTTCAACAAAGCATTTGGTCATGCTGCAAATCCATACTGCTCCGTCCAGAAGTGTAGTGTCACAACTCTCACATAAATTGACAACAAATTTCATCCGTGGAATACATGCTTCTTTTTCTTGTTTAGCACCTTGTGTTCATGTCAAAACTTGTGTTTTGACGGTTTGTGTTATAAAAGAAGAAACTTCAGACAGTGTATCATTAAAAACCTGTAACCTAAGTGTTCATTCAGACATGTAGCATTATGCCAATATTCTACGCTTCTAAAGCTCTCAAGCTATACCGGTCCATGGCGCCACTTCACGGAGTGAAATTTCACTACTGTAATATCACAAGCTGGGTCAATAGAAGATGACTCCTGCTTGAATGTGAGCAATGATTTTTAGTTTTTGAAATCACCCAGGCGGTTCCAGACACAAACACATTTGTTGCTGGGCCCGTTGACAGAAGTAGCCATGGGTTCCAGCTGTGAGTTAACAAAATAGTCCTAACACTTTGGCCGGATTTTGGATGGGTCCCTGGTGAACAGCTGCGCTTATAAAGGTAAGTAATAGGGATACAGAAAATTAGCCATAAAGGGGTCCCGTTTCCTCCACAAAAGCTGTCCTGGCGGTTGTCTTTTGCAGCTCTAATTTACTTTGGCTTGGTCTGTTGGGTTTTCAGTTCAAATTGAATACCTGACCCAGGATGACTGGTAACGTGACTCTGGCTTTCCTTGCCTACCAGCGAGCTAGGAACACTGATATCATTGGATGTTTAACAGTCACGTAGTGTTGTGTTGGTTAGCTGCGTTGGCCTATATTAGGAGGAAACACTGTATTATACAATAATTACCAGTTTGTCAAAAGACGGGCTGAGGCCCTAGTTCTTATTGGTCATGGAGCTGTTAGAATGGAGGAAATGGATAACTGTTTATAAGTAACATTACAAAAATGTGTATGCATATAGAAATCAACCAAGAATTTTGAATGGTGCAAAAGTATTCTCCCTTCAAGAAACTAGGATGTGCATTCTCTTTGTATTATGTTTATCAAGAAGACATTTAAGGGTAAACTGACACATTTTTGAAAGTGAAATACTGAAAAATTTGGACAAAACTACTGAACATTAATTCAGATGTTTTCTTCCTAATCCATAACTTTGTACTACGTCCCTTACATCAAATAATCAAAAATACTATTTGTAAACTGCTCTGTGAAAAAATGCAGGAGGACAGAAGACATTTGAAGGGCTTGCTTAAGTGGTGATGGGGAGGCAGGGTTTCCTGGAAAAAGCACATAAACCAAAGCAGCGCTGACAGCATTAACATGACCTGCCAGAGCATCCTAGTCGTGGGGTTTGTTTCAAGCTTGGCACATCACACGCACAAATACAAAATGACATGCACTCTCACAAATACATCCATTGAGCAAACATCTTTGCTGTAATGTTGTAAATTGTTTTAAATTTGACAGTAAAATGCTTCCTTTTCACACTTAAATTTTGAAGACATCTTAATCTTTTGAGAGCTGAAATATATTCATAATCCCATGCTCACACTTTATTACTCTTGCAAGAGACCATGTTCAAATGCTTTATATTTGTGGATGCCCTGAAAGATCTCAATTTAGAAAATTTGTTAAACAATTTGTGGAACCTGTTGACATTGATGTTTGGTCATTGTCAGCTTAAGCAAATGCCAGACTACAAGGGAAAGTTAAGACTTTGAGAAGAGTAAGTGAACCTTTTTATAGTTATACTCTCAGTTAAGGTTTCCATATTGAAACAAAAAGTATTCTTAATAAAAAAATTACAATATAATACAATATATTTTTGAGTCAGGACTGAAGTCATGACTAAAATTAATAGACAATATTGATATGTAAAATGTAGCTTTTTAAATAGTGTTATTTATAAAAAACTTTATGAACATTCATATTGCTGGGAATATATTTGTTTGTTGTTCGCTAACTTATATGATGATGAAAAGCTAAACCTGCTAAGCATTTCCATTCAATCATTTCATGAGCTGAGGCAACTGTTTTACTTTCCCACTGGAAAACATTCCCATCGAAAAACGCTTACAACAGCAGAACAAATCCAATTTTTTGTAATCTACATTGATTAGAAAAGTCTAGAAAACATAGCTGTACCATACTGGCATGTGTCCATAAAGCAGTCTTGCCTGGCCTAAAATGCCACCATCAAAGAAAACAACATTGAAACCATTCTTCTGTTATACCTACACCAATCACAGATGCACGAGATCGCTCGGTGGCTTTCTGTATTAGTTAAACACCTTAAAGCCATCGTTTATTGCTCCAAAATTGAATGAAAAATGGATATTGTTCTAAAGAAATGTTGAATAAAATCCTAATAATCCACACATTTTTTTAATCATTTTTGGAATTAACAATTTTTATTCAAGTCCTGCATCTGATGGCCAGCAGATGAATGTGAAAAGTTAAAGTGCATTTGTTTAACATTTAATTAAAATCAGTGTTTAGTAACGAGAGTGCAAATGAGAATGTTTACAAAATGCTTTATGTAAATGCGACCCTGCCTAAAAAAAACCCCAGCTAAAGTCCTTTTTTTGTGATTTACTCTACATTATGCAAAGAGAAATTCTATAAAATTCTAACCTTGATATATATAGACTGAGAAAGGCCATGTCAAAGATAAAAATAAACGATATAAATCTAAGTTTGATTCTCATCTCAGAATTCAATCAGTCGACTTTAGCACGGTTTCAAAAACATATGTAAAAACCTGATTTTCCTTAAAAATGACAAATGTGTAATCTCTTAATCACCTACGTATTTTAGATCTGTTTGACGTTCTTTCTTTTGCAAAACAGAGCAGAAGATATTTGGAAGAAAGTTGTTAATCAAACAGCAGTGACACTTATTTACTTCTATTGGAAACGAAAACAATGCAAGTGACTGCTGTTCATTGCCAACGTTCAAAATATCGTCTTTAGTGTTTTGCAGAAAAAAGTCATAAAGGTTTAAAATAACAAGAAAACCTGAAAGTCTATTAATAAAAATTTGAAGAATATTAATGTCAAGTTTTATTTATTAGACTAATAATTGTTTGAATATGTGTTGTGCCAAGTTTATAAAACTTTTACTTGAACACTAAAGCATTCTGATAACCACCAAATCCAACACATAAATTATAAACTACAAAATTCCAGTTCCTTTAATGAGGTACTTAAAGTTTATTAATGAGCAGTAAGGGTGGAATTGTAAGTGAAAGGCCACTGTTTATAGTACGCTGGGAGATGCATCACATTATGACATTTCTAGTTGGGGTATTACTAACTTTACACATAATAATTTAAGCTGCTTTTGCTTATGATAGTGAAGAATGTTCTTTTTTTTTTTGAAGGTATATCAGAGGCTTCGCTGTAAACTGAACGTTATTAGCTTATCACTCCTAACCTCTTCCCATGGTTCTTCGAGCCAACTTCTGCAGCTCTGGTCAGTTTCAAATGCATAACTACGTTCTATCTTCTCTCGATCCTTTCGCTCTCACTCACTCCCTTCAGCAGCCCCCGATAACATGACATCCTGTTTAACTCGAACTCCACTCTGTCTGAGCTAACCTGATGTTGTGATAGAAATAGTGTCTTGTTCTTCTGTCTGCCCGACAGCGCTGTGAAACGCTCATTCATTCCCGCTTTCGTCTTCCTACGCACTCCCTCGCTTATCATCTTTGCTGCTAAATCTACCTGACAGGCCACTCACAGGTAAACTTAATCCTCTCTACGGCCTACTCTCGCTCTCCAGATTCAGATTGTCAGATTCAGACTTCTTCCGTCTTTGTAGTGCCTTAACTGGTGGGATCAAACATGCATCCTCATATTGTTGTGGCAGTTGGTATACTTTACAAAAGAGCTGACATTTCAGCAGGGCCGTGTCTTCTTTTCTGTTGTTATCCAATAAGCAAGTGTTACGATACAACTATTCTCTAGATTTACAATTTACACTTAAATATGACAACATAATTAACAGATAAAAGTTTGGTACACATGTCTGCAGGCCAAATATTGCACTTTTGTTAGTCACGGCCGAAACGGGTTTCCATCACGAGCAGGCCGCTGATAATGAGCCTAATGCTTCTTATTCAGCACACACACACTTAAATGCAAAATCAAAGAAGGTGCTGACAGTAAATGCGTCTAAAAATTCTTTATGCAAAGAAGCACACTGTGAAAAGCATCGGGGAAAGGTGACCACACACTCCGTGCATAGCGGGGGAGGTGATGATGGCCGTGACAGCCGTGTGTACAGTAATAAGAGGCTGGTCACTTCCTGCACACTTCCCTCTCCAGCCCACCAGACTTCACCTCGACTGCTTCCCCTGCAGATTAGCTTTGCTGTTTCCTGAGCGCCGATTAACAGGGTTCAGCACGGGGGCCAGAGCGCACTCGAGTTTTGCATTTTTCTGTTGCCATACCTTTGGATCATTTGTGTCCCTTGAGTTTGTTAGTCTGATGAACTTGTAAACTGGAAGGTTTGATGGAGGCATAAGAACAACCTATACAAATAGTGTGTGTGAATAACTAATTAGCCTTGTTTAGGAATTTCATCTAGTGGATGTCATTTGTGGGGCAGTAGTTGTTGAAAATAGACCAAGTGGTTAGTAGTTATATCAATGTACGCTGACAGACAGAGAGATGGCTAACCCCAAAAGGAACATTTTGTCATTTAATTCACTCTTTTGTCATTTATCATCTGTATGACTTCTCTCTTCTGCAGAAGATAATTTGAAGAATGTTGGAAGGTCTTTCACTTACATTGTTTTGGTTCTGATCTTTGGTGTATATTTGGTAAATACACCAAAGAAGAAAGCTGTTTGGTAGCTTACTTCTTTGGTATAGTAAATGATGACAATATTTATATTTTTAGTTGAACTATTAAAGATATCATTTCGCGAGACTTTTTACTCTAATCAAACCACCATTAAAAATTTGAAATATTGCACTTCAACTTATGAGAACATATTTTTAAGGCATTCACCAGTTTGCTATATTCCAAGCTTTAATGCTATTTCAAAACAGATATTTACACATTACTAAAAGGTGCAGAAAAAGCTAAAACTACTACATTAGTGTAAAATTTATTTTTTTTTACTGTGTGTCATATCAGTACTGATCATATCAGTAACAACCTGCAAAATCTAGAGTCGATCAAGTGTTGGTATCGATCACAGGTGGTCACAGTCTCATCTCACCTTAGGAACGATCCGTTCTTTCGCATGTATGTTTGAAAGGCCAATGGATTCCACGCTTTTGCAGTACATCTGGAGTGAGCAGATTTCCTGTATTATTCTTTTCTTGAGCTGAGGGACACTGCATCAGTGCTGTCCACACACACACCAACCCAATCGTTTCAACCTACAGTTCCTATGCTTTGTCAAACTTGTCAAGACACATGAGTATCCGGCCTTCTTTATCGGCAAACCTGAGGGCAGCAATGACAGGCCTGAGGAAACACTGGAGACCAGTTCGAGAGTAAATTTAGCCCTGACCTGACAGCCTGTCTCTTTGTCAGCCTGACAGGAGCTCGACGCATCACTCTGGGCAACATTGATTACGATTCTGAGCTCATTGTGGCTTATGTGTCACTTGATGTGATATTACTGTAATATTTCCCCTCTCAACTGACTTTTACAACCTCTATCCTTTAACTGACAGGCAACAGAGAGCAGATTCTTTGTGCTCTACCAGTGTCTAATTTTTACATGACCGTTTAAATCGTACGCTACTTCTATATATGAGTGAGAAATGAATGGTAATTTGTCATCATATTCATATTGGTTTCTCTTGATGCTGTTGTGTAACTTTTTATTTAAAGAAATGTTTCAACAACGGCTTTGAGTGTAAATCGAGGACATTTTCAAGTAGGAGGTTTCATTACTTTTTTACATCATCATGACCTTTGAAACTCAATTTTAGCACATTTGCACACTTGTATTTGCACAGATTGAAAGTGAGAATGCAAAGTTCCTGAAGATGTCCTGTATCAAGAGAATTTTTGTGTAGCAGCAGTGTAGAGATCGTTTCAGACCAAATTTATACACCCTCCTTGCATATCTATGGATGATACAGCTCATAGTTATTGAGATATTGTGATTGTTTACAGGTTTATGGTGACATTTACCGGGTATTTCAAACCAGATTTTTAAAAACTGTCATTAAGGAAAAAATACAGTAGTTAACCGAGACACTGGCACATGGTTTGTCGTAGAGCACATTAAAAGTGCCTCATGAACATATATAAGAAACAATAGAAACTATATTCAACATCTAATACTTTTATATGGTATTTATTAAGTTACCAATTATTTTCATATAAATACAGGCTCATGCAAAAGTTTCGGCACCTATTGTATTTATTTAGACATTCAGAGATGCATTGAGAGTAAGGGGGAGAAAACTTGTTGCATTTTAAGATCTAAGAAAAGTGTATTTCATTTTTTGCATGCTTAATGCATCTTGTTTCTTTCTGGAGCATCTGTGAATGTCTAAACCTTTTTTAATACTTGTGTTTGTGTCTCTTCATTTTCATAGATCTCTAAACCTCACGGTCACTTCTGGAAATGGTTAAAATATGCCAAAGATGCTGGAAAACTGAAGACTCTGCAGGACCTGGAGGATTATTCTGAGGAACAGAAACAGAAGAAACAGTTTAACTGTTTAGAACAAACAAGGCACCTGTGAACAAGCATCACCGCACACAAAACATTACAGGATAATCTAGGTAACCAAACATGGTATTAAGAACCAAGGGTGTCCAAACTTATTGCACAGGGCCATTTTAATGATTTCAGCCACATTTTGTATACGTACATGTATAAAAATAAAACATTTTATTTATTTTATGCACCATATGTCACTTAGGAGAGAACTCAATCAAACATAACGTGATCTTTCTTATTTTGTTAAAAATATCCACATTTCCAAAGATTATAAAAGGGGTGCCTAAACTTTTGTGTACGTTTTTTTTATATATTTCACGGCTTATGAATTACCATGAACTTATATTAACAACAAGATGTTATATATTCATACAGTAAATTAACATGTACCTATTTTAATGTTGCAAGAAAGTGGTATAGTTTTAGCTCATGATATGTAGTGCAATAACTAATATTAAGGAATTGAAGCTTATTGTAAAATATTACAGGGGAGTGTCATGTCATGATCAAGTGTACCAACTGTCATCATTCTTGCAATTTATTTCATCATAGATGACTAAAATACAAGCACTTAAACATTTGCTCACCTAAACTTGTATGTCTAATTTAGAATTTTTAGTGATGAAGAAGCTGTTGTCTTGTTTTACTGAAATCATCTGCCAAGAAAATGAAGCGTAGGTGTGTTGCAGCAGGGATTTACTGATGCAGCTTATGTCAGGCATCCTGTCAGGGAGATCACATAATTGTGCGTGCGTGTCTGCGCACATGCATGTGCGTGTGTGCGCAGGCGCGCATCTGAATGTCACCACCTGGCACAAATCACGAGGGCCCCACAGTTTGATAGACCCACAACAGGTGTGAGGAGGCACAGCAAACACCCTTGACTCCTGACAGGTGTTGAAGTTTGGGTTTCAGCCCAGACTGCGCTGCATTTGCTTGTGACACTCACATTAGTCACCGACTCGATGGACTTCTGACTCTAATAGCCGGCTAGGTATACTAATCCCTCTCTGGGCCATAAATGTTAATAGCTTACTAGGTACGGTAATCTCCAGCAGTGACATTTGGTCTACCTTAATCTAAAGATGTATTAAGGGAGGTTGGGGCAGATAAAAAGGATGAAGGGATGGATGGATAAATGACGGCAGAAGTTGGCTGGAATTACAGCACTTATGGTGGGGCGGGGGCGAGTAAACTGTATCATTAGGCTTAACCTGCTGCATCATACTCCTGTGCATGCTGGGGGGTCCAAATCCAGTGGACCGTGGGGGGTCCAAATCTGAGACTGTCTGGTTAAAAACATAACACATTAAAAGATAAAAATGATATTCTGATGATGCCATAAGCTGGACGGCATGAGCAGTTGCTTAATTGTCATAAATATGAAACATGAGTGTAGTGGGAATGTGACAAAAGTCATGTTTATTTTTGTACATGTGGCAGATGTTTTATAGCAACTTACAGTTCATTCAAGGTACTTTTATCAGGACAAGAGTGCGTTCCATGGGAATGAAACCTGGGAATGAAAGGTATTTCCAAGCAGCTGCATCAAAGATCCTTCCTGAAGTGAATGTGACGTAAACCACTTCAAATTAAAAAATAATTGTTAATTTAGAGTCAAATATTTTTATTCTTGTGAATTTTTTTTACTGGCGCAAAGAAAGAACAGAACAAAAGAACAACACATAGAAATGTTGTGTAGTCATTAAGCATGATTTATTCATGGAAAGACACATGACATTTACAGGAAAGACTCTAAACAGGAACCTGGACAGGAAAAGATCTGTTACACCATATTACAGCGGTAATCAAAATGAAAGCGAGTCATACAGGGGCAAAGGTGTGCATTCCATTTAGTGCTGTCCTGCGGGGTGTCATTCAAAGGGTCAGAAGGTCAGTGTCCAGGAGCATAGACAGCAAGAGGTCAACATGTTAAAGAATACAACTATGTCTGTACAAAGCAACTGGATGTGTTAAAGCTCAACAGAACCTTAAGCCATCTTGACTTTAGAAATGTTCTTGATATTAGAATGTACTCCAAGCTTCTGACAAACATCATGAATGTTGTTACACAATTGATTGCCTTTTAACACAAAGTCTTTTCCAAGACACGGGTGTAATCACATCATAGATCCTTGTCGAAAAGCACTAATCCTCCTTTATTTTGTAAGCTGATAGAGCAACCATATGCCCCTGCATATCACTCACTCAATTTTGGGTGAAACCAAGCCTAGACCTCCCCTCCCTAAAATAGTGTTATATTTCCAAGGTCTATTATTAATCTGTTGTTTTTTTCCCTACAAGGATTAGGCCATAACACCCCCTCACTCTTCTCCTGTCCACTTGGACTTGTATTATTGCCATGGATGCACTCAGATTAGTGATGTGTTTATGTTGACAGCCGCTGTAGCTGGATTAGGTCATGCGTTTGGGGGGATATGCGTTTCCCTGTGTACATCAAGGGATGACGCCCCCATGTTGTATGACTCGCACCTAGAGCTTACCCTTGCTAACTGACAATCGGTTGGGCATGACCCGCGCCTCATGCAGACATCTTTTGTTCTGAGACATAAAGCAGCCCATACACAAGGGGATGGTGAGGGCGCAGCTTGATAGAGAGAGTGGTGACAATTCAAATATGGAACAGAGGAGCATTGAAGGTGTCGTAAAAGTAGTATACAAACTCCCAAATGAATACAACAATGTTCAGTATTATACATGAAGTTTGTATTTTCATAACTTTGACACTTCAGGGGATAGTGCATATTATGTATTTTTACATGTTTGCAAGATGTACTTGGTCACAATGTGTATGTGGGGGTGGGTGACTAGGTTGCACGTGGTTGCAGTATGGTCAACCTTTCCTCAGGTTTTGTTGACTCATACTCTCAGTTCTCTTTTGTATTTCCTAGAATTTGGTTGTTTATACTCACTTTGCCTAGATTAAACTACATCATGCATGTACACTTGAGAATCTCGTGCCAGTTCGGATGAGGTGGCATAACTTCCCTTTTGCCACCGATCAGGTTTTCTGGCAAAAAATGTTCTAAGGAAATAAAGCTTGTGCTGTAATAAAGGTCAAGTAGTTTTACAGGACTTTAAAGATTCAGGCTGTTTAGTTTTGTTTTCTCTCACCCCTCACATGGATGGCACTGTCTGATGTCTTGTCAAACAATACTGGTGACACAGTGTGAACTGAAGGCAGGTTTTATTCTGGTGTTTTCTCAAAGCAATGAACTTCCACAGACTGATGATGCAACAGGAAATGTCGAAAAAAAAATTGTTAAAAGTAATTCTAATAGCTTGATTTGTTCTCATACTTTTTGTCTCTTTTGGTTTTAATCATTTTGTGTGTGCCCAGGAGTCATTCATGCTATGCAGAATTTATGATGCTGTTTAAACAAATCATTTTGTTTGAAAAATAAGAAATTGAAATGCTTTATTTATACCAAAACACACATAATAATAATAATCCTCACAATTTAACAAAACTAAATTCAAGGCAAGATTAGAAAGAGCACAAACAAGGTGTTATAAATTAAACAAAGACATCACTTGGGAAGAAAGATTTGGGTGAAATGTGGAAATATGAGGTCACGTTGGTTTTTTATTTAAGCTTGTTTCTATCATTGTGAATTGCATTTGAAGAATGAAGAATTGAATATATGCTGTTTTATCCTCGGAATGTATTAGTGAGAAATCTCGCAGGGAAAGCTGATTCCAGTCAAAGTGAATGAGTAATACAGCTGAACTTCTTCTGCCAATTTACACAGCACTATACATGCAGAACACAGGACAGTTAGATGAGCATTCTATTATTTCGTTTAATTCTTCAGAAAATAGGTCATATTATTAAAAATAAACATAATAATAATCGACTCAAATACATTTCTATGTAAAAAACTATTTAGGGACTATGATGCTATTTCATGCCACTCTCAAAGGCACACACATACATATAAGTGATAATTCATAAAGATGGAAACGAACAAATTCCGCTCCTTGTGTTCAGCCTTTAGGTTGACATGCGTGCCACCAATGAAATAATACAAATTATTTTAATTGTGTGTAATTATTATTTCCATGACATTGTTTGTATTTCTATGCATTCGCAACGAATGCAAGGTAATGCGCATTTTAAAAATAAAAATGAACATTCATAGCCATATCAATACGTGCATGAAACAACACGTTTTATTGGTCAATTAGTAATCCATACAAAACAAATGTATGAATTCGGGGAGGGTACAATTTTTCATGCAACCAATCAGATGGCATTTATTAAGGGGCGTTCTAAAATAAACAAGTGCCTTAAAATAAAAAATAAAGATAAAATTCAGAAAAAACCACAAAGCATTATAATGCACCATTTTTTAAGAAAAGATTTGTACCATGAAGAATGATAACGAACTCTGTTAGAATAAAAACCCCTATATTGAACGTTTACAATCAAATTAAATAAAGTGCAAAGAATCAGCATCACACACAAAAATGAGAAAAGCGCACGTGGGGAGCGCGCATTCCCCCCCCACACGCACAGGTGAGCCGTACCTGTCCCATCACCGAAGTAGCGCAACACCCGAATTCCTTTCTGCGGTTCCCCCTGCACACCCCCCGTTCCCACGACCCGTGGTCCATGACGATCCGTAACCTCTGCAGCATCACCTTTCCAGCATCCGACACCTGTATTGCGCAACATCAGATGGGACCTGACCCCTCACTCCATCACTCCATCACTCCCGTGTTCCTCCATCTATCCCGCCGCGCAAAGATAGGTGGCGTGTGTGTCAGAGTCTCCAAGCTCAAAAGTAAAAGAGAGAGCGTTGAAATGTCATCTGAAGAGGCGGAACACGTCAGGTTTGTTCCGTGTTGTGGCTCATAGAGATCAGTCCTAACCTGTCCATGAGGAATAGCGGTCCCTCATAATAAAGAAGAAGTCCTCCACGGAGCTCCAAACATCTCCTCCAGAGGCGTTCTCCTCCCCTCTAGCTGGCATTTTTCGTTTGTATTCGGGTAGGTGAGCCTGTTTGCTTTTTCACTGTTTGACTTTTTTTGTACCCCTTCCCAATTTGAGGTCGTGGAGCTCAGGTGAGAAAGGTGCGGATGGCACACGGACATCTTCACGTGGTGCTGATGATGAAGTCGTTTATTTGTTTTTTGGTAATAATGATTAAAAGCTGATCTTAGAAACTGTTACAACATCATGGGCATTTTTATCTTAAAATAGGATCACGTGTAGTTTAGCTGCTTCCAAATTTGCATTGTGATTTGGAGTAAAATAAAGTGAGTCACTGTGATTTTGTTGTCAGCATCTTGTTGTTAAACAGCCAGGAATTTTCCTAAAACACTTCGACATAAAATGTGATGTGAGGGTGATGTGGACTTATTATCTCGTTTGTTATGATGCTGTTATCTGGATTATTATAGGATTGGCATCCGAAGATGTGCACATTTCGTATTAATAAAGAGACAAATTAAATGAAACTCGTACATTTAAAGAGATGTTTAAGGCATAGATACTCAAGAAAAAAATTGTTTTGTGATAAATAAGAAAAAAAGAGTTTGTGATAAATTAGAAAAAAAAGTGTTTGATAAATTAGAAAAAGGGAGTTTTGTGATAAATAAGAAAAAAAGTTGTTTGATAAATAAGAAAAATAGAGTTTTGTGATAAATAAGAAAAAAACAGTTTTGTGATAAAAAAGAAAAAAAGAGTTGTGATAAATAAGAAAAATAGTTTTGTGATTAATAAGAAAAAAAAGGAGTTTTGTGATAAGAAAAAAAAGTTTTGTTATAAATAAGAAAAAAGGAGTTTTGTGATAAATAAGAAAAAAGGAGTTGAGATTAATAAGAAAAAAAGAGTTGTGATAAATAAGAAAAAAAGGAGTTGAGATTAATAAGAAAAAAAGAGTTGTGATAAATAAGAAAAAAAGGAGTTGAGATTAATAAGAAAAACGGAGTTTTGTGATGAGAAAAACACAATGCTGACTTCAAACGAGTTCTATTTAATCAAATGCCTTAAAATAAATGTTGTTTCTATGCACTCTCCATTGAATATCTATAACCAAAGAGTCTGTTCATAAGTAAAAGTCAAGATGTTCAAAATAAAACAAAGAAAGTGACTCCAAAGATCTGACTCCTCATCACCTAACCCATTAAAAAACAAGCTTTATGAGTTACAAAATCATTTCCACAAAACTATCACAAACTGCAGAAAAGTTTGGTTTCATTGAGTGAGATGTTGTTCAGACACCACACACGCACTTTATGGGAACTTGAAGGTGTCGGTGTGTCCGTCCCCCTTCATTCGCGCACTGACGCGTCGCTGTCCGATCACACACACACTTCTAAACATCAGACGACGCGCAGGACGCTCACGGTCCCTCTAAACAACCCCTCCTGGATAACTTCATTCGGACTTCTCAGTTACCCATCCCAAAACCTCGTCTGCTCCTCTGTGGCCGACATCCTCCTTCCTTCCCTAAGATTCCAATTGTTGCCGTGTGTGTGTTGGTACAGATCCTGGATGAAGGAGCGGAGCCCATGCGGACTGCTGCCATCTGACCCATTCTTATCAATGAAGCAGGAGATCATGGCGGAGGGTCCCCGGTGTAAGAGGAGAAAACAGGCCAACCCCAGAAGAAAGAACGGTAAGAAAGTCTTATTCCTTGCAAAACATGTTCTTTAAACACTCTTGGGTTTGGGTTGAGATTGTCAGATGGGGCGCATTACAGAAGAGTTGGGGGAACCCTGCGACGGTGTGAACTATTCTGTTGTGTGGTTGTGTTAAGCTAATTTCATCTTTTCATCGTCTTGACGATGTTTGAGAATAAATAAGACAGCCGGAGTTATAGATGGGGAGCGGTGCTGCCATTGAGCGTCTATTATCTCACAGCACCAAACCGTTATGTGAGGAAGTGCGTGTTTTCTGCCGGACACATCACTGGTGTTTAATGCATGTGCGCGCTTGGTAAAGTTGCTTTATGTGTTGTTTGTGAATTGTTATAGACAGATCTGTAAGTTAGGCAGACTTTTGTGTTTGGTGAAGTTGTGAGGAAGTGAAGCACTGCTGTGCGGTTACAGGTTGTGTGTTGGGACACTTTCCGACTGTTTCTTCATGTATTTAAAGGCAAGCATGGTAGGATTTTTGTGAATGTTGATTTGTGATAATTCAAGGGAAAGTGTGTGCTTGTTATTATTTGAAAAAAACAAAAAACAAGTCGAGCACAAAATTAAAACAAACTTCAGTGTGTTATCAATTGAATTGTATTAATACATGTTGTTTTTATTTGTTGCGAGGATAAGGTGTAATATTTAATAATGCACAGAATGAATGCAGTGTTTTACTTTATTCTGTCTAATTGTATTATGAAGGTTTAATGTTAATATGGCACTTATTTTTGATTCTGCTCCTCTGTTATGTTTGACCTTATTTCGTTATTAAATGTGAGCTATTGATTGTATAAAAATCAATATACTCTGACTGTTGAGAATGACACTGAATAAAGTCGATGGGTTGAAACTCTGGTTTAAAATGGGGGCAGAATTAGTGAAACGATCAATCAGTTGTTCTCCTGCTTCAGAAAAGGGGACACAACTGTTTATATCTCTAACAATGTGAATAATTTCGTTTGAAGGTTTTTAATAGGGAGCATTTGTTCGGAACTAGGCCCATCCAGAATTATTTCTCGCTTATGAAAGTTAATATATTTTATCTTTATTTAAATAAGTAAACGTGTTTAAAATGAACAAGTTAAGTGCTAGATATCTGTAATCAAATAATACTCTATGAAGGAAGTTCAGGAAAATAACCAGAGGCATTAAACTATCTCTCTTATAATTTATTCACATTGTGTACACATGTTGACCTTTGCATTCTAGTTTAACACTTTTCTTTAGAAATAGTCTGATATTAACCTTGCACACAGTGTATAACTAACTTAAAATTTTCAGCAATATGTACTTTATTTATGTAATAATCCATGACAATATCTGTTAGAATCCTCGCCTTTCTCGCCTTCTTAATGCCAATTTACATGATATCAAAATCGCATGGGATGTTAAAATGACACATTCGTTAAACAACAAATTTAATTCTAAGTTTGGAGCTCAGGCCACTTCGTTGGTCCTCTTCTGCTCGGACCGCGGCCCCACCCCGTTGTTCGAGGGCCCAATGGGAGGTCACATTAGGCCCTATGTGAAACTCGATCCGCTCTCTGGCTGCAGTTGTGTTGTGGTTGTCATTTACCCTCCCACACCCCCAACCTCCCTCTCTTTTTCACAGCACGTCACATCCAGCTGTGAGGGCCAGCTTGACAAAACTGTCAGAGGCTATGAAGTTGCCATGTTCTATAGGTAGTCCTGGTTGTGTTGTTGCGTGTTGTTTTTGTGTCATGACACATGGCATAGCCAGTTCCAAGGTTTTCCTGAGGCTGTGATTGAGCTGCATTGATTTTTAATGTCGTTTCGTTTTTCTGTTGTTATGGATGCGAATTCGGCCTCGTCAATTATGTTTCGCACTTTTGTAGATGCTAATGTTCAAAGTATATTTTTGTTTTTGAAACCGTTGCTGGATGTATTAATACAAAAGATTAGAATGCATTGTGAGAACGAAGATTGAGTCACTGCAGTTACCAGATTAAATCACTTGTTTCCGTGAAAGGAACATTGTGCGATATTTGTTCAGATGGCATAAGTAGGCTAGCAGGTTCACCGAGACAAAGCACTAAGACAATGGCTTGTCATCGGGGCATCTCATTGGCATGCTCTTTTAATCGGCAGTACCAGGGTGTCTAGTGTACTGTCTTTGGCATGTATCGCGCACAACCGGGCCATTGTTAATGCAGCTGCGATACCTTTCACCCTCCTTCCATAACCACTTCCTTCTAAATCTGCTTTTTGAAAAAATTCTATGTGTAAATCCTGGCCATTATTTCTTCGCGCATTTACAAATAGAGGTCTCGCTGTCGAAAACACACACACGTCTCAAGTAGCTCTCCCGCAGTACCATCATCTTTGCTGACCTGAATGCTTTCATATCTGTTATGCCATGTCGCAGCCACCCCCTTTCCCTCTCTCCCTCTTTTTCTCTCCCTCACCTCCTCTCTCCCTCCTCTACAACACACCCCCTCAGTAAACACCCCCGAGGGCAGAACAAAGAAAAGGAGCTCCTCTCCTCCTTCTTAATCACAATTCAGCCCTTTCACTGCCGCCAGGCCACTCTCTCGCTTTCAGCATCCCAAAGCCAGAGATGAAAAGAAAGGGAAAGAGAAAGGGAAAGCGGATGAGCGAGTGAGGATAGAAGAGGTGGAAATTATGATACGGGAGAGAGCTGGAGGTATAGAGGTAGAGTGACATAACTTTGGTGCCTGTTTACGATTGTTAAACTCCCCTGGTAACGCTGCCCACTCCGAGCGGCTGCCCCAGCCGAAGGACGGGGTCCTCACTAATGGCGAGATAATGTTACTGGATGCCAGTCTGGAACTATTAAAAAGCAAGTAACAGAAAAGAGAGAGAGAGAGTAGGGAGGGACTATGAGAGACCAAAAGAGAGACACTGATAAGCTTAGTAAGAATCGAGTGAGAGAGAAAACAAGTTAGAGTGTGTGTATACAGGAGGAGAGCTGGGGCTGGGGGGACTGAAGGGGAAAGCAACAGATTGTTTTATGGACCCAAAAGAAATATCACAAGTGCCTGAAACTTGTTGGACTTCATTTTTAAAGAGCTGCGACAGAGGTTAGGTGTTAGTTGTTTATCTTGACACTTTGTAGCGAGAGCACACAATTTTGCTCATTTAAAATATCACACTTTTCAGTTTTCTTTTTAGTAATTATTCATTCCTGGCCTTCCCCCCCAAAGTTGCCATACATCTGCTAGATCCAAGATAAGCTGTCGACCCAGATTCAGAGATAAGAGAAACGAGGCGCTCGGCCTTTTGAGATCCACAGATTTGTGTGGACAGTGGGAGAGATGCCACTCTCAGGACCAACACTTTCTAGCAGTCCATCGCTTTCACGAAGTGAGACAAAACATCCAGTCAGGGGCCAAACGTCTGTGCCTTTTCACTGACAGACAAGACATCCATTATTGTGTTAGCCTTTCATTCGTTTTTCCCCCTGTACCTCAATAGGTCAGGGATCACAAATGCAAATCCACAGGCATACCGAGAGAAAGAGCGAGGGAGAGAGTAGAATGTAAGAATACTCAAATGCACCATGTGATATGAATTCTTAATTTTATGTGTTTCGCTCCCTCCCCCCTCGACTTTTTTTTTGTTTGTAAGTAAAGGAGATTATCTGTACACCTTCATTCAAGCCCCCTCCCTTTTCAACTGGGCCAAGCTGTGCAGGATTTAGGCCGATTTACTTCAGCAAACACCTATGGACACTGGGGAGGGGACGGACCCAGTTTGGAAAGAGGGGGTCCTTTGTTTGCTGGGGTGCAGAAGGCCTAATGCTTCACCGGGCGGCCGTATTATCGCATTAAGCTGTATGCTGGTGGCCCAGGGAGGCTGGTTAAAGCTAAAGCAGTCTGCTATCTACCAAAGACAAGGGAACATACATTAGCAAAGAGACGTGCCCCCATTGTGTGCCTCAAACTTCTTCTCTGGTTTTGAGAGATTAGATGGGTCTAGGTAGAGACTCGGCTGTCTCTGCATCATCCATACAAAGTACATTCTGGTCAGAGTACACGCTGCTTCAAAGGTCTCCCACAGAATCTTTCTTAAGCTTGTGGTATTTTAGAATATTTGCTGAGAGATGGTACGATTCCTATATACTTTGTGGCAGGAAGCTCGCTAACCGTGGCATAACTATAGTGTATTTATTCCAAGTTAAACTATATTAAGCCCATTCCCCTGTTCTTTTTTCTTGTCAGTCTCCATGCTAGCACAGAGAGAGAGAGAGAGCTTTATCTGACTCTGCTCTGCAAACATCTGTCACCGCTATGAGGGACAGGAGAACATCACCGCGGGCTTCGTTAGTCCTGTGTCACTTGTGACTAACCGGAATATGGGCAATTCACAGTAGCGAGTCTGTTCTCCTTTCTCTTGCTCTCCCACTCTCTACTAGATGATACAGCTTCAAATGCCACAAAGCCATCTCGACGTTGGGTGTGGGCAGTTGGCTTAAGAGTGCCAAATCGCCCACGCCGGCCATCGCGATCAAGATAGCAAGTCATGTTTCCGCAGTCTGAGGTCGTACTTAACAAGTTATCTGTTGTTTGTTCAAGATGCTCGGCCGTGGACGTTTATGTGCGTGGTTCAAGGTGACTGGCAGGGCTCGTTGTACGTCTTCCCTCCCGACTAACCATGTGCACATTTTCTTCATGAGTGAGTGCAGAGTAGCGCTGTGACATTTTGTGGCGCCAAATTGCCGTTAGCCTAAACAGCGAGGATTTACCAAGGTCAATAATGAGGTATGTCACTGCAGGCAGCAGAAACAACAGTGCCGGTGATAATGAATAGAACTAAGGTTGAGCACGGCTGGGATGTGTGCGGGGGGGCATTACTTGCTTAAAAAACAGATAAGCATGTAGAATGGGATGCAACGCTGTCTTGCTTTTGATAAAAGTTGTTTAAAATGTTTCAGATAGTTTCAAAGCTCGATGATTTCCTGAAGTCAAACTTATGTTTGCCTACGCATATGGATGCTCTCTCACCACACTCACATGGACATGTCCCGTTTGATTAGTGGAACACCTCCGGGTAGGTCACAGACACATGGAACAATCAATAACGGATCGGTGGATTAAGGTGTCATGACATCTGTGGGCCCAGACCTCCCATGTATGGGTGAATGCCTCTTAAAGCCCACTCTGTTGACAATGCTCCCGCCCTAATGCCAGATCTATATTACAGGCCAAAGAGTCCGTGTCTATAGGCTGCGGCCTGGCTGCCAATCACCTGCGTTTGAAAGTCTCCCTTGCCGAGCTGCTAAGGAAACACAGGCTGCTTCTGCCGGCGCGTATCTTCCCTTTGCTGTGATGAGGGTGGAGATGTTGGCCTGTGATACGGTGGTTAAGTAATTGGAATAGATTGCTCTCAGAGATTAGCTCGAGTGTAATGGCCTCTTTCATTCTGACCTGCAGTCGCAGGCACTGCTCTGAGATCAGACTAAACACGCTTGTCTATGTCAAGGGGGCCAATAGCTGTAATTACATCAGCCTTGTTATCTAAACACATACTTATTCAGTCATCCATTTGAACATGAAAGTGAAAGTAAAAGATTTTTCTATAAGGTATGTGCATTCCAACGTGTGGACCGGTTGATATTCCCTGTAAACATCTGGAAGGATGCTCTCGTGTTAAATTGCTACCTGCGGTAATAAAACGTTTGTTCTTTCCTTGCATGCAGATTGACAGACAGACATGCCGCATTTTTTTAAAGATGAGGATTTATGAAAAGTCACCAAGCTCAGCCCTTTCTGCTTTACTTCTTCTCTGAATGTCCACCAGCAGGGCTCTCGGCTGAGATTACAGGGCATAACTTTTTTTTGAGGTTTGCAGGTCTAGCAATTAAAGTAATGAGGAGACGCTCCGCTCACACAAGCCAAGGCCTGAGTGTAGTGCTGACTCGCTGCCTTTCAAGTCGATAACTCCTGGCCCACAACCTCGGGCAAGGCATGCCTGCTCCTTATCAGGGAGGATGTCCTGTGCTTTACATTCCAGGGCTAAATGATCCTTTTCCTTAGTGTAAGCGCTTGCACTCTAAAGGATTGAATCTGATGGCCCCGTCAAAACGGTCTTTAAAATGAGACTCTGGCACGGACAAACTGATGTGGTTATTCTGATGTGACAGAGAGCTAAAGACTCATAGGAGTATATGAGAGTTGATTTAACATAATGTGTATGATAATTTGGATTTATGCTTTTTGTGTGTTTGGCTAAAAAAGTTATATATAAATATCAGAATTTATCTTAATGGTATGTCATATTAATGCTCAAAATGAATTTTATCCCTGAGGGTCTACTGTAACCAAATGATGTCAGCATTTAATCGTATTCCAATTGGTAGGCAGCAAGAAGACTGGATTGTCATGTGTGCCACAGATCCAGATGGTACGACTGAACCCACCTTTTTTAAGCTGGCAAAATCACAGGTCTTAATGCCATCAGCTTTTCAAGTTTTACAATGGGCCAGGCCTCGTTATTACCACCGGCGGCCTCTTCGGCAAGACTGCCATAAAGAAAGTGTTCCTCAGCAATTAAAGCTAATGAAATATTCATGTGTGGCACCTTCCTCAGCCATCCTCGCAAATGAGCAAGCTATGCCACCACCCCCAACCCCCCCACCTTCCGACCAACTCCCGACTTTATTATGGCATGTCTGCAATTAGTGCGCTGTCTAGCAGCGCTGGCTGGGTATGGTGGGTAGAGATTGGAGGAGAGGGGAGTGTTGGGGATGTTGGAGGGGTCACGTGATGCTTTGGAAGGTACACAGGAAATGGAGAAGGGGAAGAACCAAGCAAGAGCCATTTGTAACATGAGGGTGGCACCGCCCGCTGATTCACTTCACACACCAGCTTTTGTGCAAAGAAGCAGGGAAAGAGGATAGTGAGAGTGTAGAGGTTGGTGGTGTGAGACAGAGTTATGGAGTGTTCAGTGATTGGGTGAAATTATTTGGAAACATGGTGTTATGCCATTTTACAATGTTCTCCATTCGGATGTGATGTATCTTGTATTGAGAAAGGTCAGTTTAAAAGAATTAGCACAGCTGTCAATCCACTATCTGATGTAACACACACTCATAGAAAGTTTCTTTCTTTTTCCGTTCCTCACACAGCAACAGATGGACGCAAACGGCCATAACAATGTAGTTTTGTTTAACTGATGACAAAGGAGGGTGGAAAGGCTGAATAATTATTTATTTAACTGTTCAAACTTTTTACCTGTGAACTCTCAGCTTTGTTAGTTGTTATGGCAATCGTCAGAGGCCATTGATTTAAATTCTTTTATCGTAGCGAATCGAGCTGTTGAATCCCAAATTCACATTTGCATTAAACAAAGACTTTACCCATCTCCACGTCAACCTGGAGAGGTCTTTGTCACTTTATGAGGTTTTCACTCTGCCAGTGACCCTTTTGCATGTCAATGAGGATCCGTACGCTCTCCTCCCTCATTCCCACGCAGCGAGGTCCTATCCGCGGTGCACCTTTCCCCGGAGCCCTGTGAGAAGTCCCGTGCATCCTCCAAACAGGCCGGCCCTGCCGTGTTTACTGTGGGATTAGGGGGGTGAAGGGGGCGGCTGCGGGAGGGTCCGGGGGCAGCTGAGGAAGAGGTAGCCATGGGAAGGGCCCCCCAAAGGCATGGAATGCCGGTGAGGTCAGCAGGGGTTGGTGCGGGGGGAACCAAAGAAGCTCTCCGGGGATGGAGCAGGTGCTTTTGTGTAGTCCGTCAGGCATCAAAGACGTGACGAGGCTGAAAAGGTTAGTGCTGGCGCTGCAAAGCGAGACATCCCCCAAACACGCACACACATATTTTTTTTGGCTTCGTACTTGTGAGAGTGGGTGCAGGAGTGAAAGTAAAGGCTGGCTCCCATGCTCTGGTGTGCAGAGGTCACTTTTTGTACCTGAATGGGCTCTAAAGGAAGAGAGGTCCATGGCAAAAGCTCAAAGTAAAGTTTTTCCGCTTTGTAACGGCCTGTTTGCAGGCCTGTCATCCTAAATGCACCTCATTTCGGCACATAGATAGTTCATTTGTAGTGCCGTCAGGCCTTAGCATGACGTGAAATCCATAATACGTATTGACACTGAATTTTAAATTAAAAACCATTGTGTTTAATAATAAATCCTCACCATAATAGATTTACGTTTGCTAGTCTTACATAATATAATAATGAGTTTTGTTAAGCAAAAAGAGACCTCAGTGGGAACTGTGATTAACACAGATTCAATGATATTTAATCAACAAAAAGAAACAAAGTAACTTTTTGTTTTCACTTTCGAGTTCTGTCATTGCTCTGACATGGCTTTGGGTCAAAAGCCCAGTCAGGCATAATGCTGAGAAGTCTTTACAGCCCAGCGACAAATTGTCTTGCCTCTCACTGCACTTGACGTCTCAGCCTCGCCCAATCATTGCACCTCATGTCTTTTTTTCCCCTCCGTTAGGACGGGTGAAGCAAGAGGAGGTGAGGTGAGGAAGCGGAGGGAGGGGGCGATGGGTTTCAGTTGTTGCAGGTTGCGTCATGGGACCCGCGGTGTCCCCTTTTGTGCAGCACGTCAAATGTGGTTAACATGCGGCCATTTATCTGCAAAGCCCCCTGGGTGTACAATGGCCTGGCTGTGTGTGTGTGTGTATGCGAAGGGGGAGGAAATGGTAGAACGGTGGGCTTAGCATCGGAGCATTCCTATTCTCTTTCCCTGTCGCTGTCACCTCCCCTCCTCCCCTCATTTCTCCTCTTGGCTGCACACAACCCCTCAGTCATTGTTTCGTTCTTCTTTATTTTTCTCCCCCGGGGTGCTGTTGGAGCGACTGGGTCAGGCGGCATCTGACAAGGTGCTTCAGAATGTTGTGAGCTCCCGTGAGACGGATTGTTCCTTGCGAATGCGTTGTAAACGACAACTAGGGCGAGATAAAGGCTCAACAGTACCTAGCAGATCTCTTTATGCAGAGTCATAAACACAAGTCGTCCCCTTGTCGCCTAGTCATTCTATAGGCTGTTGCGTGTTTGTGATGATTGTTTAGAACACAAGGTCCTTCTAAGGTCCTTCAAAGCAACGTCCCAAAATCAAAGCAAACAAGACAGTTATGGCTCTTTCGATCGCCTAGTTTGTTTTGCCTCAGCTAAGCTGCCTTTTCAGTAGATTTGTGCCAATAGAAATGGCATGCATGCATTTCACAGGTAACAAGATTAGTCAGACCGGTGATTGACTCATTTGCCAAGGGAGCTGTTTGAAAAACCGCACAGGAGCTCAATGTGAAATTTGTTCATTTTATTTCTTCAGACTAGAAACAGTCAAACGGATACTAATGGCGTCACTTCTGAGAAACTGCCTTTGCTTTTTGTGTCTCCCCTAGAGAGAGCAGATGCAATAGGGTCAAGGGCCAGTCTAATGATACAAGTGAGGTGTGTGTGTATCCGTCTGTCTGTGTGGGGGGGGGTTAAACGTATTTTTCTGTTCAAGACTTCTTTGCATTGCTATGTGGTCGCTGAACTACAGCCTTCCCAATCTGATGAGAGAGACGCCTAAAAATGGCACATCAATTACAGAGAGTTCGTCATGATCTCGAAAATTAGTCGCTCTTGACACAATGATGCAGAAGCGAAATAGGTGGAACTGAATTGCTTTTTGCTGAGATGTTTGTTATTGAAAAAAGAGTTTATTTTAGGGAACGGCTGGACGAGTCACTACTTCAGACATTTTAGTTGTACATGTTGTTTTCCTTAAAAATGGGTGGTTGCTGTCCCTGGAGGCAAAGAGCTCCGAGAAGCCACAGAGAGAGCACCAGCATTTTTATTTTCCATGTTCTTCCTAAAAATACACCACAGTACATCCCTGCATTTTTGGGGCGGACATCGTGATCCAAATCCCATTGAATTTGTGCACATCCATCCAATGTAACGCAATGGGCAGCTGATGTGTAAGGGACAGGCAAATAATTTCCCATCTCATCTAGTTCAAGGAAGAATAGTTTACGTTAACAGCGCCAACAAAAACCATCGGCCAGCAACGTTCCAGGAACCTCCCAACTGACCATGAATGTACTCTATAAATTTGTCCTCGCAAGCTATGTACCTTTGTGCTGCTTTTTACCATCGTTTTCTTTTCTTTAGTCAACGGTTGAGCGAATCTGAGCATAATGTCAACACCGTGTTTGCATCACGTAAACAGTTCTCATGCCAGTCCCGTACTTGCTTCCCATGACCAGCTTTCTTATTGTGATTTAGAGTTAACAAAGTCTGAGGTGAGTGAGAAGCGTTTATTCTTGTAGCTGTTTGGTTACAAATATTTGCTGGAATAAAGCATCTTTGGTCAGAAGATGTGGCTTTACGGTTTGAGATAGTTACTCACCCATAATGTTTCTCTACATAGGAAGTGGCATTAAACAGTCATACCACATGAGACGATTACAATTCAATGTTTGAGAGAAACTCAAGCTGTCTGTTGCTACTCGACTGACGGCGATCGGCTGTTGACACACTGCCATCTGTAAACATTTAAAAAGATGAGATTGCTTACAGACTCTCCTTTTTAATTAAAGGCCCGGGATGGCGTCCACCCTTTTCCACAGGTTATGTGATAACTGCACCTCTCTGTGAAGAATGAAAAGGTCTGCTGACGTCTTCTCCAAAACACTCGAGCGAGGGTGGAGGTTCGACAGTGTCCTAAATTAGACGCCCTGACATGAGCCATTAAAAGGCATGGGGAACTTCCTGTTGCATTGATTTGAAATGGGCCGTTTTAAAATGAGCAGAAATAACTAGATTTCATGAGGTTTTTGTGACCTTTAAAATGACACGTCATGATTTTGACATGCTTTTTATGACTGTGCAAAAATGTGTGTATTTTTGCTTAAGTTGGCATGAGTGTGTGTTACATGATTGTTGTGTCGTTTGGTTATGACTTTCAACGCAGCAACAGACCGAAACAACTCTGCTTGGTTGCCAGACATGCAAACAAATAAATAAACATCAGTGAAGTGAGGCAGGAGATAGAAAGGGTTGTTGTGGGCAGACGAGACGAATCTTTAAATCATGAGGCACCATGTCAAGCAGTTCACCTGAAAGTAATGCCCCAGCAGACTCCTGTACGGAGGGTCTTAATGAGTACGAGCTTGGCGTGGGAAAAAAGACGAGGAAGCCCAAATAGGTGACCCACTAGGCCAGGGTAGGGGTCATACCTCTTGTTTAAGGGGGTCTTTTGTTTGCTTGTCTGAGACATGGGAATTAGTGAGACTATGGTGTTGTGGCTTATGCGTGGTTTGTTATGAACAGCTTGAGGGAGAGCATATTACTTACGGATTAACAGTGTTTTAAAGTGTATTCTTTGTGTGACGTGTGTTATCAAAAAAATATATTTTCCCTACTTTCATATTTGATTGCTTAAGATCTTTTATGTTGGGTGTTTGTTTGTATGTGTGTGTGTGTGTGTGTGTGTGTGTGTGTGTGTGTGTGTGTGTGTGTGTGTGTGTGTGTGTGTGTGTGTGTGTGTGTGTGTGTGTGTGTGTGTGTGTGTGTGTGTGTGTGTGTGTGTGTGTGTGTGTGTGTGTGTGTGTGTGTGTGTGTTATCTAAATGTATGACATGTTTAGAAAACATGATAGAAAAATTATTTGAATTGCTCTAGATTTCATTTCTAAAAAGTTGTGAAATGCAATTCCGTATGCAGTTTGTCGAGACAGTTCATATTGAGCACATCAATCAGATTCTATAATCCCCGTCAAGTGAAAATCTGGGTTAAATGCAAATTGATTCAAGCAATCGCAGACAGTAATTAACATGTTAGTTGTGTATACATGCACTAGACCAGAAGGTCATTCATTAAGACCTGGTTATGTCTACAGTTACCATTCAAACCAATCGAAGGAAAAGTTATTATTTTTCTAAACCTCCCTGCAGCAGAAAACTATCAGGAAATGTTTTTGAAGTATGATAAGAGAGAGGGGGAAACTTAGGTTTTGGTTACTGAGGCTGTCAAAGTCAAATAATAAATTATATTGATTGAATGAGTGGGAGTCTTTTGTAGCTTTAAATGTGAGATATCTGTCAAAATATCTTATAAATAAACGAGTTTATGTTTTCACTCAAAGCCACAGTACAATTGCAATATATGGTGTCCTCTTATGCACCTGTCTTACACTTAATGTTAAATCTGTTTGTGCTAATTCTTTCTTATATTCTCTTTCTTTTTTGTCTATGTGCTGATCACATCTTTTCGCTTCACCAACACAGGTAAGAACATCTAAATATATAAACATGACACACACACACTGGCAGCCATTCTCTGTTATGTCCTTATTTGAAGAAGCTAAAAAGAGACCTCAAGAAACCTCTAAACTTCCTCTTTTTGAAACGCTTAGCATTCATAAAGTGTCATTGTAAGCATTTCCTCTGTTGCACAGTCGCAAAGTCACAATTGCGATACGTTTCACCTAATTATTCGAGTCTTCCCTCTCTAAGCAAACCTCTCATGTTCCTCCGAACTGCTGCTCTGTACAGCATTTACAGCTGCTCATATGCGATGATTATCAGTGTTTGTGTGAAGCCGGTTTTTCTATTATTAGATCTTAACCAGAGACAAATCCTCCATACTTCTAGGTCGGCAATGTTACAATTGACTTAAGGAAACCAGTTGTTTCTGTTGAGAATTTCCTTACCACAATGTATGATTTAAGTCAATGATATATGCATGAATCATCATACTTATTGACATATATTTAAAAAACACACAGCAGTAAACAAACAAGCTGTTGGTTAGGAAATGATTTTTTTCCTCTCTCTCAATCTTACAAGTTGAAACACAATGAAACCTAAAGTTGCTCTAAATGATTAATATTAAATTGTTCTGATGAAAGCTGCATGCTTTCATAGGCCGTTTTAAGTGAGGCAACAATATCTCTCTCCACCTGGGGAAATGAATAAATCCCGTTTCCCAACTGTGAAAAATCTGTTCTTTAATGTGGAGCACAGCTCCTAGCTGGCATCATGTGTGTGGGCCTGTGTTCTTCCCACTAAAATTCTAGGATACTTTTTTCTTTTTTGCCTGGCTGTGAAATGCATTGCCTCGCCAAGATGGAATAAGGCTTCAGAACCATTGAAAAGGTATCCCCAAGGAGACTAGTAATTCAAAATATAACCCAGAACTCTGAGCAGAGATGAAAATATAAAGATAACAGTTTGATTTGGTGAGGAGGATGTAGATTCAAATAGAATTTTGTTGTATCCCATTTGACGCTGTAAACATTTATTTCAACATTTTTTAAACATAAATATGTTTTGATTATTGTTGATTATAAGTGACATTAACTGGTACAACTGAATTGAACTACAGTGTAAAAGACAAGTGTGCAAATCTTTCTGCCTACAACCATACGTGGTAAAATGTAAATCTATCAAGTCAAATATATTTTCAGGTACACTACCTGTTGAATGTTTTGGGGCATGTTTCTCATTACTTTAAAACCTTTTAGCTCAACAATTTAACATACAGCACAGTATGTAGTTTAAAATTATTTTATAAAATGTTTTTGAAATGGATGACTTGAATATTAAATTGAATATGTAAGAAAAAACAGAATAGACACAACTTCTTTAAATTTATTTTAAAAAAACATGTCAGGGTGAGACCTTAAGAAGCTCTTTGATAAAATGACAAGAAAATTTTTTTGCAAATTCTGTTCAAAAGTTGACTACAGTGAAGATGAGGAACTATAACATGTTTTTTCATAATTCCTATTATTCCTATAGTGTCCATGTTTTACTTCATAATTTTAAAATTATTTAAATTTAATTATTACTCTAAATGTGGAAAAAGTGATTAATGCATAATAGAACCAATGTCCCAAAGGTGTAGATTTAATATATATAGCACATTTTTTAAAGTGCATATTTTACAACAACAGGCCTCATGTAGTATTGTGGCTTAAGGAAAACATGGTCGAGTTTTTGGGAATTCGCAGACTGTGTGTGTGTGGGGCACAAAGAGCATTTCTGGATAAAAGCTTCGGATAATTGTGCCTTTCACCAACACCTCTATTTCGGATACGATAATGTCCTTAAACAGATCCCTATTTCTGCCGTGCTATGGAGAGTCTTAAACGTGACTAGTGCTCTTAAATCTATTCTAAGTAAAAAAGCTCGAGCTCTTTGAGATCGCCCATTTTAAGTGGCAGATTGTTTTACAACAATAAAACTGGCCGACTGCTAATTGGAGCCTATAGTGAAATTAACAGAGCACTGATTGGAAAAGAAAGAAGAGAGGAGAGAGAGAGAGAAGGGTCCTTCATGCACTTGCTTAAGAGTGCGCCTTGAGTGTCTTCATGCTATTGAAAGAGCGGCGGTGGCGCAGCTCCCAGGCTGCTGCTTTGGGTGGGTGCACGGGTTGCGCTAGGTTTCCATTTTCAAAGTGTTTATTCCTAAACTTTATTCTCAACATTTCCGGTCAAGCGAGACGGAAACAGAATAATAAAAGATGGATTTCATTCACACTACCATCTCAAAGCCTAACCCCATTTTCTAAACCAAAGTAGTAAAGCAACAAGTATCTCTTGAGTTTGCGGGGTGTGCTTGGCTAAAGGAGGAAAGATGCCAGCATGGTTTAGGAATTAAATGCGGCGTTCCCACCTTCCGTAGATGTCGCATTCTGCTCCTATAGTTTATTCCGACATCTGGAGTTGATCAAGCGGTCACTTCCTAGTGCTTTAAACCACCCCGCACCCCCTGACTTAAAGGGGGTCGACAGCTGTTAAAACACCTGAGCACGCTTGCCAAAGAACCTCTTTCCCCCCACCTCCCTACGGAGGTGCACACATTACATGCTGGTGAGGAGAAAGAGAGCCACATGCTAACTCAGGTGGCCTGGCAACCTGACACCACCTGGGTTCCATAGACTAAAGTTCTGGCCTAATTTACAGGGCATCCCAGTGTCCCCTTGGGAATACAGCCCCGCAGCCCTTTTTACAGCAGGGAACTGCTGTCTATGAACAGATTGTATCAGCAATTTAGGTCCTGTCGGCGGGTGATCTTTAAGGTTGCAGGGCAAGCTGGGGTTCAGACAGCTGTAGCCCTTTTGATCTTCCAGTCTCCCACTGTAGCAGTCCAAAGATAGCTGTCACTCACGCACACCTAAAAATAGTGTAGATGGAAAACAATACGCATCAAAGATACCTTAAAGTGTAATGCGCGTTTACAATTATGTGACCAGCTAAATGACAGAAAAAGAGTGTGCGGACAAAACAATGGCTGGGTGCTGAGGTGATTCAAAAAGTAGTTCATGACCCAGCCTTTCTTTCTACCGCGACTGAATGTAACAGAATCAGTGTTAACTTCTAGCATCCCTTGAGAGAGGGCATTATGGCTGCTGTATTGTTGGTTTACCTCCTGCCAACTGTGCAAGGAACAAAAGGCCGAGCGTTTATTACCAGACCCTGCTGTGTTAAAGGAAGCCCAGACCAGCCCTCCTTTCCTGAGGATGGCCTTCTTTTAGCTACACTTTCATCAAGTGTAGCTCTTGCTAATAACCAGGTAGATAGCTTGGTTTGAGGAATAATGCGTCATTTAAGGGTTGGTGTGAGGTGGATTACTGGTTTAAATGTGTAAATAATTACAGCGAGTCTGCACACTGTTGCTGGTTTCAATTTTAGGTTATTTCTACAGTTCGGTCTCTTATCTGTGTTTTTAGAGAATTATTTTGAAAACTTACCATTTTAGAATAAGTTACGTATATTTAATGTTGTATAGGATGTTCTTGTATATTTGCATAAAAAATTTTCTAAGGAAAGGTCAATCATAAAAAGAAAATATTTTCTAAATAAAATTTATTTAGTTATCATCCATGAATCTTTTCTTTAAAACTCAAACATGTTTTAAAGAATGTTGGTTAACCAAACAACATTGGCTCACATTGGATTCCACTGTAGACTCAAAACCACAGTGACACCTCGTACATTAAAGTTTGTAATGTAAAAACATTTTTCCAAAGATAGTGAGGCCAATAATAAAACTAATTTAATTATTTTATAAAAAATGTCTAGAACACAAATTAAGATATGTTGAAGAATATTAGAGACATTTTTCAAAAATGTTTTGCTGTGTTTCTAGAGTCATGTGTGGATTTTGAACAATAAAAGGGTTGAATTAATAACAGAAACACTTTTCACATTAAAACCAGTTTCTGCTTTTTAGCAGTCTTGTGATAGAACAGGAAGTTGCATGAATACAAGCATAGTGACCTTGCTTGTATGGCAGATACCTTCGGTTTCTTTAGAGCATACTTCTTTATTGGCAAATATATAGACGTTTAGATTCAGTGTAGTCTGTTTGCTGTTAAATATGTGCTTGTTGTTCATTACACCGAACACTTTGTTCCAAAGAAAAACATGTTTATATTACGCTGGACACAAAATGGCAGCCCAGAGCCAAGAGGTGAGCTTGCTTAGTTATCCCTGTCCATCCCTGGCCGCTAGAGAACATTTTTGGCGCTCGCCCTTGAAATCATCTCCACCTGGATGTTGTAGGCCAGCGTCCAAACACAATAAGGAAATAAAATACGAGTGTGAAAAGCTAGCAAGAATGGCTCTTCCCCCGCTGGGACCCGCTGCACTCCACAATGCACTCCGATGACAGGAAAAGTTTATGGTGATTTGTTGAATCAAAAGGAGGAGAATGGGAAAAAATGCTATGAGCATGAGCTGTCACATTCCACACCCATGACGGAGACATGCGTATTTTTCTCTAGCTTAGTCCAGCTGCTACATGCTAGCCTGAGAACTAATCGGCGATGCTGGCCACCGGCCCACGGGGATAAAACCTGGGTTGTTGTTAAGTGGAAGTGAAAACTATTTCCACTGAGATTGATCCAGATTGCAGGGAACTGTTGTGTGATCTCAAAGGGTATTTTAGTTTGTGTGTATAGGGTAGCAGATCAGAGGCGCGTTTATTCGTGCACATGGGTGCCGCTAACTTCCTTAAGTTTGTCTTTTTTAAACTTCAGCCTTGTTGTCAGGGGATAGATTAGCCGGTTAGTCTTGGCCAATTCGCTTATTAAGGCTGTGTTTGACTTCTGAGATTGTTGGGAGACGTTACGACAGGACGGCGTGTGGTTTGGGCTCATGTCATAGCAACCCATTTTTTTCAGTTTAACACGTTTCTAAAGAAAGTAAACACTTGGCTATGAACTTTTAGAATCACTTCATTCTCTGCTGATTAAATTAAAGTTTTAATCTCATACATGAGAAAAAGGTACGTCTCATACCGCTTGCAAAATATATCTTGCCAATGAAGAGACAGACTTTAATAGTCCCGTTAAATGCATGTGGGTGTGGAACAGGATAAAGATGTTGTAGGGTTTTTTTTCGGGGGGGGCTTATAATGAAGACCAAATGACTACTCAGAAGTCATTTATTCGATTTTTTTTAACCTTCAGCCTACCGATTCACTTGGGTGGAAAGTTTTGCCCAGGGGGGTGCATGGCTGTCAGTTCCTCTTACCTCAGACAACCATCGCCATCGACGGTGTCGAATAGGAACAGTGGGACAAATTACCCGTACTGTGCCCAGGGGGCAGGTGGCTTTTAGGGGTCGTTTTCTCAGGTCACATGTAGGAGACGTACATCTGTCACTGTGAAGGTAGCACTGGGGGACACACGGCTCGCCGTTCCCTGATGTGTAAATTGATTCAGATTGACATACGGTGGTACCTTTTGCTTCGTTACTCCATGTGCCCCTTTCAAAAGGGGGACCGGACCATAAAGCAGGGTTTGTTAGGGAAATCCAGGTCTTTGTCCACTTATCAACATGACAAATGGTCTGTGTAGAGCTAGACGACGTTAAACATGGTTCGGTTGAAGAGCAGTTTATTTGTGAATAATTCAACACTTGTATTAATACCATTAGAATGGTTTACACGTTAGCTCTCCGGGACGCATTAGTAATCAGATGTATGTATGTAATGTGTTCAGGTTGTAATTCCACACAGGAAGGTGTTTGCAAAAAACATTGTGGAAAATGTACTCATTTTTGTTGTACTGAAACTGAAGGCTCCAGGAAAGATATGACCAGTGTAGATTGTGTGGTTCACTGGTCTAAACAAACATCCTATCAACTTTTATCTCTACTTCACCTTATCTAAAACAAACATCTGAAGGTCTAATTAGGTGTGTTTGTGACACTTACTAAGACATTTGCTCGAACTGTTAGATCAGTTAGATTAGTTGTTTTCATTTATTTATTATATACTTAAAGGAACCCCGAAATAGAAGTTATTTACTCATCCACTTCTGTATTACTTTGTTTCTTTTGCAAAACACAAAAGAAGATATTTAGAAGAATGTTGGTAAAAACCATTTTCTTCAAATGCAAACCAATTGGGTCATCAAGTTCTCTTTTACCAATTTTTTTTATATCTTCCTTTGAGTTCTGTGGAAGAAAGTCTTACAGGTTTTAAATGTCAGGTTTAGATTATGACAGAATGTATATCTGGAGTAAATTGTATCTTAAATAATAGGAGTAATTTAATAATTAAATAACTGGAGACATTCTGACTACTAACAAGCTTTGTAAAATAACCTCTATTGATTTTTTAATTCTTTTTTTTAATTACTAAATTTGTGAAATATATGTTTTCAATTTACAAGTGTGCATGTAGTCTTTAGTTGTGTTTGTCATCCAACATCACATAACAATATGCAGTGATAATGTACAGTAAAAAATAGCTTTTAAGGGACTGACCTGGTTAAATTGGGTAAAGAACAACATGCAGTCATGGTCAACATCATGTCCTATAGTGGACAACATCATGGCCAGAGGTTGTATTTGGATAGTCGGAAAATGCAAGTTATTACTGAATGGTGATGTGGGCTTAGGTCTGATGAGCTGGATTAGTTTCACTACTGCAAAAGTTTGGCACAGGAAATGAACAAAGAGGTGGAAAGACACATGTGATGCTAAAATTGTAATGAATCTGTATATGAAAGAAAGGGAAGATGTACAGCAAACCAAGTACAGCAGTTGGTATGTTTTTTGGCATGCATGCTTAACTAAGGAAAAAGAAGTATAGATGCACTCACACTGTTGTGCATGTTTTGCTACAAAGAGATTATTTCTTTCCTTGCATTTGTGCGAATATTCATGAGGCACTGGTGATATATGTAGTGTTATTTATCATAGAATAATTGCATAAATCCTGTTTGGTATGAAAACCCCATATGCCCCAATCATTTAATCTCAGATATTAAATTGCTCTCTTGATCTGCTCGAATAACACTTGCTGGACTATCCACGAAAATGGAATAGGAGCAAGAATGAAAGAATTTGCAACAATTTATTTTGTATTTACATTGCGGCAATACACTTAAAATGGGAGCATTTAACACACACATAGAACCCCCTCAGGTTGCATTATCATAGATATGTTTATCAATTTATATTTCCCAACTTTTTAAACATGCCACCTGTGCTCAGAAATGTAGATCCACGGATGAACTCCACTAGCAGGGCATGCTTCTGTGCCAGCACGCATATTTAACATCACATAGAAACCAGTTAATATTTCACCGGGGAAAACAAAAATTGTCTGCCCTGGACCAATGCAAGCCACTGGCAATTACAATGCATTGTAAGGTTTGAATTGCGTAAGATGTGAAACAAAGGGTTCCCTGCAGTCAGTTTCTCAGGGGTGAAAGGTCAACTCAGCACATCTGACATATTGCACATTATGATGTATGGGCCAAGGACCCTTAAGGTACTATTTGCCACCTGGCAAAGAACAAGCCGTGTGTGTTTTGAGGGCACGTAAATGTTTCGGCTGAGAGTGTAAAACAGGAATTATAATTTAGTAGCAGATTCATGATTATAAAATGATGTATGGAGAGAGTGACGCTGGTGTATTTTAGATTTACTCTAAAACAATAGGAATAAACATGTTGCTTTCTGTTGTTGAAAAAGGTTCCAGAGAGCACTCCCACCAAGGTCAATAAATTATTCAGGCTTTTTGGAAGTAGGCCTTGCATCCCCCGAGAGGCTAGCGGGCTGCTAAAGCCAGAATGGCTTCATCACTTCGAACATTTACACTGGTATACTGTACGCTATTTGACTGAGACTAGGAGGCAACTTTGCTGGCTTGAAAAGCGGTTCGAAATGGGGAGATTCCCTGAAGCAAGTTTCTTGCAAATGAATTTAATTTTAAGTGTGTAAAAGTAGAATTTGTTACAGTTTAAGGTGCGACGGCTTTTGGCTGGTGTATCGATTTAAATTATCTTTGAAGGAGAAAAAACGGCAATACCATCTCGCAAACACACAAATACACATTTATTCCATCACAGTGTGAAATTTCCGTAGACCTTTATTATTTTATACTGACTGATACTTTTTTACGTTCCTGTTTCTAAAATTTCAAATCAAAAGAAAACTTTGAAATTTTATTTTACTGGTGCCCATAATGTAGGTGATTTCAGGTTATCTTCTTCTGTATGTTGGCATAACCTGACACACACACAAAGCAGTTCATATCTTCGTGTTTAAGTCTTATCAGAGAAAAACAGCTACATAGCTTTCTTTTTCCCTCTCTTTTGGCAAACGGCACTTTGTTGCACCAACATTGCCAGTACGATGAGGTGTTTTCCATCTTTACTCTTTTGTCTGCTGTTTATCTAGGTTAAACCTACCAAAATATATTGAACTGATATTATTACTAACACAAATCCTGCATTTTAAACAAACCAAAGAGCTTATACACAGTTTTAAATGTTTAGCATGTCTGAATCTGATACAGGGTGTTTAAACTAATATTATGAACGTTGGTTTAACTACTGAAAGCAAAATAATAAGTAAATCCTGGGGGTGTATCTGAAGATATGAAAGCTTGGACGCCCATCAGCTGCTGATGCCCTTCTCCATTTTGCAGTGAGGAAGTCAAGCTCAAGTGACATTGCCTCTGAAGTAACTTATTTTTTTGTGATCCATGGTAACACAACAAATCTTTTAAACAGGCAGATCTTAAGAAAATATGCGAGCGGACATGTGTGTGTGCGCGTTTGCGTGTGTTACATCAGTGGCCTGAACATCACATGCCTTGTGATTATCTTTTATAAAGTTCATCCAAATTTTACAGTGACTCACCAAGTTATTTACACCAAGGTTATTTCCTTGGATCACAAGAAATATGATTTTTTTGGCTCGGATAAAAAGGAATTATTGAAATTACAACATAGACTTTATGATAAGAGTCACTCTTTAATATTGGTCTTAATGCCTGAAATGATATGATCACTGTAGAAACTGTAGTTCGTTGCATGTGTAAAAGAGGTACAGCTGCCATTTCCGTTAACGTCTGCTCCGCGCCCATCTCAAGGTGTTAAAGGCTGATTAAGTTCCTATATAAGGGCGTCTGGCTCAACTGCTGAGCCCCAGTGATCACACCTTTGAAAGTGGAACTTGCCATCCTTACCAGGTCACACCTTATCCCCCTCATGAGTGATAAGAGCTGCACAAGGACAGAAAAGAGCTTGTGTTAGCAAATATGTGACAAACAAAGCGGTGATAGTTTTTTAGCCACAATGTCACAGTGACATTCGCTGTACCAAAGACAGTTGCGGTTTAATATGTACTTGAGAAAAGGGTATTCCAATTCTTTATTTTGCATGCATCTATATAGTTTTGACGGCGCCCGAAGAGTTAACAGTCTTCTGCGTACTCTGAAAAGGGAAGGCATCCATGGGAGAATGTGACCTGCAGTCCTTTCACCCTTGTTTAAATAACAGGTTTTGAGAGCGTGGAGGTTTTTCTTGGCACCTGTTGAAGTCAAAACTCCCCAAAACGGACAGTTTCACAGGCTTTCGTATTTTAAGAAAACATGTATTTTTGGCCACTGTCTAGCTCCGGTTTCCATGGAACTCTGGGAGAAGGTCAGAAATCGTCTTTCTTCCAAGGTGACCGTGCAAAGATCTAGCAATTTATCGCTCTATTTATCTAGCCATATTTAACTGAAAGGTTTGAGTTGTATTGCATTTTAAACACACGGTTGTACGGCTTACATCAACAAAAGCAGAGCCAACGTTGAAAGTTTATGAACATAATAGGGATAATTATACAGTAGAGTTGTGGGGAACGAAAAGAACAATAAACATTGGGGTGTGAAACGAGAAACTCGATGTCTTGAGCGAGCCACTTTTAGTCCTTTTATTTGCCATTTTAGAAGTTTGATGGCAATATCCACATAGCTGAAACCGAGAATCTGCAACCTATCAATTGTGATCCGTAGCATTGCGTGTAGTTACAATAATCTGACTGATGTTTTAAAGCACGCTCAGATGTTTTTAGTGGCGGCGAAGCGTGCAAAAAGTTCCTGGTGATGGTCATTACGGAGAAGGATTCAGTCACAAATCAGGCTGCATTGAGCTGCCCACACATTTGTAGAGACTGTCTAGGGTACAGTAACTCCAACACCAATAATTCAGCCTGTTTGCAAATGGCCTCGGCCAGCCTTTATTAGCCCAACACTTTGCCACTCCCTGCTTTAAATCATAGATGATTCCCTAACAAAGCAGCGAAAAGAGTTTTTTTGCTCGCGAGTTAACGTGGGTCTTTCCTGTTCTTTGAAAGCCCTGCGGTCCTCAGCATTACGAATGATGTGGCTTCTGAGAGCCTTAACACAGTCGACGGAATGAATACGACTTCCGTTTAGACGATAATATGATCCGCCTGTGCTCCCTGGAGGTGTCATCAAGGGGAAAGACGAATCCTCCTTACTGAACAGAGGAAGTGGAGGGAACAATGGCCCCCTCAATATTTACTGGTTTTCCACTCTAAGCCTGTCTTATAATCGCCTGAGCCAAGGAGATGTTTATGACTTCCCTCTGGACTATTTGTATGTATGCTTGTGAGTGTGTGGGGAAGATGCTTTAAGCTCTGCAGTACCTTTTGATTCCTGTAATCGACATTCTAATTATCCACTTGAGCAAATAAGCATCTTGCTTTACCCCAGGTGTGTTATTGTAAACATTATCAGAGTATCCCACTTTCACTCGTTTTGATGTGCTTCTAATCCCACATCCCATTACAAATTATTTCCCTCTTCAAAGTTATTCAATGCTTTATTAACAGTTGGTTTCACATCATATCTCATTTTGCTAGAGATACCCTAGTGGGATTAACTTTTTTTTTGTTTAGTATAATAGTTTGTCTTGCATGTTCAACACCTGTTGCTATACTACATTTGCATTTACATGTTTTATTTGTGCATGCAAATCGACTTTCTGCCTTTTTATAACGTTTTAAAAGACAACCCAACACTCCGATCAACACCATTGTCAGCATTGTGAATATTGTGGATCATTGACTCAACACTCCCTTTTATTCTGACAATACAGAAGGGCGTAATATAGGTCCATGGTGCACCCCACGGGTCATTGACCTCTGATGGGAGTTCTGGGCAAAGGGCATGGAAAACCTTTACAGGGGGTGAGAGAATGACCACATAAAGGCCAGAATTCATCTCTTGTGTGCTACCTGCTGGGCAAACCATTCAGGTGACCAAACTCCCCACATAAGTGTGTATGTGTGTGTTAGGATGCATGCGTGGGAGGGGGGTGAACAGATGTGTTTTACTCCCTCATTAACATCAGAAAGAGTCGCTCTGATTGAAGGTCCTGGACCAAGGGGGCTCTGTTTCTCATTGGTGGACTGTCCCCATTCACCAGCGCACACTGACCTCTTTAAAAGGCTCCCACCTACACTGCCAGCTGGCAGTTGGTAAGGTTTTGCGGCGGTGCACACCGCAGATCCGTGCACACGATATCTTCGAGCACCTCAGTCGCACACACCCATAAACACACTTTCGAGTGTAAAGCAAAATCCGGCTCTTAATCCTCAATCCCAGCGATATTGTGTGCCGTTGTGAAGACCTTCTAACTTCTAACTAGTTGTGAATACAGCAGCTACAATTGTCAACAAAGTACTTAAGTATCGATTTACGCATAGGTTCGAGCTTCGGCTCGTTGTCAAGTCAAAGAAATAAGGCTTACTGTAATCTGCACTGGCAGTGCCGTAGGTTATTATCGTGTCCTAATTAATCTTACAGGAGGTGTAATTCAACCTCAGATTAGGCCTGCACCTCACACAGATTAATTAATGCCTCTCATCAGCAACAGTGAAATTAATTTTGCCCTGATTACGCGCATTTAAATCTGCATGTGCTTAACGCAGGATCTTTATTTCATTATGATTTCCAGCTCAGACAAACACACACACATTGTCACAAGCTGCCACGAGTGGACGCGCACACACAACTGGATGCAGGCAATAATCTGTGTTATTCACTCGTGTTTTGGCACACATAGCACACAACGCGCATGTACACACACGCTCGCAGCGATAGCCAGGAGCTGTCTGTAGTAGAGTGTTATTGATGGGGCTGTGGGAGTGATGCAGAGAGAGAAAGAGAGTGGCTATAGAACAGCGCAGCAGATGCGCTGACAGTTGTTCACAGGCAACCTTGTGCATCTTTAATGCCACCCCAGCTGATCCTGGGCCTGCCAAACACAGGAGTGCACTGCTAGTATGCTGTGTGTGTATGTTTGACAAAACCATCTTTGCCCTAGAGCAGTATGTACATGTGTTGGAGGTCAATGTATATGGAGAGAAATGCTGAGGAAGAAGATCACATTCTCTGCATAAAATGGTGCAATAATGCATCGCCTGAGAGCAAGACGCTGCAGTGTCAACTGTTATACCTTGAATTAACCTCTCTCACTGTAATGTAGTCTCTCGCTTTAACTGGGAATCAAATGGAGAGTATATGTATTTGTAATTGTACTTGCCATTCGCCTTTAAACCAGACAACCTGTTCAATTACATGGGTGCTGGTGAATTTTAGGAATTGTCGCTTTCCCATGCACCCCACCCCTTGTGAAAGTAAAATTAGCCATCACACATGCTGTGAACAATTGCCAAGATTCATTAAACAATGTCTAATAAGAAAAAGTTTGGAGATTAAAGATGCGAATCGCAAAATTCTCAGAGGGTTTAGACATTAACGTCCGGATAGTTCTGCTTTGTGGTGCCAATGAAAGCGTGTTTTTGTTGTTGCTTGTTTTCTTTTTTCTCAAATGAAATGTACCATAAAATGGCAGAAGAAGGAAGTGTGGGAAGGTTGTGGGCAGGATGGATGGATAGGACCACTCCTTGCATGAATATTTCATTAGCAACCTGTCTCCTGGTCTGGAGCCTTCATTTAAAGCCCCCCTTTGAGGTCTTATTTTTTGCTCCATCTGGACCTGTTAGCTTTCAGAAACCCAACAAGCACCTCTGGCAATGCCACTGAGAAGTCTTAGCGGAGCCCAAGCTGTCTTCTTTTAGTTTTGGTTGTCTTGATGTAAACAGGTATAAAGGAACGCAGATTGTTTCATTAAATCCATCTTTAATAAAAATTTAATTGGGGTTTTTGAGAGCTATTTCAGTTAGTGGAATAAAGCTGATTATTATTACCTTTATTGTATTTCAATCATAAATCTGTCATTCATTTTTATAACTGTAAAAAAATACCTTTTGAATTTATTATATTTCAATAGTTGAAATGCAAATGTTCCCCCTTTTAATACAGTAAAGAATAGATCGGAAAAAAGCGAAGGTGTCTCTTCTCTCCGAGAGGGAACCTGGTGTTGTTTTCCTCGTGAAACTGTTTGAACAGCTAGTGACCGACGGGCCAATCGCATGCTGAGAGCCACCGAGCATCTGCCGGGAGATTTGCATATTAATTGACCCATATTAACTTCCAAAAAAATTGATAGACCCCAAACTCGGCCAAAAGATTCATCTGCCCGCCACTTCTAAGCTCTCACCTGCCGGTTTTATGGTAGCATATCACCATACAAAGAGAAGAAAAGGCAACCTAAAATTGCAGGTTTTGTCGGCGTGTGTAATTTGTGTCGTCTCCTTTTAGCTCTTTCGCCCGAGGCGGTTTGAGCTTTTTGTGCTTGTTTCTTTTGCTCCCAGGATCCAACCTATCTGATAGTTTGCCTGAGATATAGAGGTTGACTTCTTTATCCTCCCCAGCACAGCATATTGTGTTCTCCACTCCTCCTGTGTTCTCTCGTCCTCAGGGTAGCCCATTGTGTGTTTCCAGCCCTACGAATTTAAACACACACACACACACACACATACGCACACAGGCACTCCGAGGCTGGTAGAGGCCCAGAACAGTTGTCGAGAGAGAGGGGTAACATGTGCATGGGGTGGGCACAGATGGTGGGTCTGCGTGGGGGAGGAAGGGGGAAAGGTGGGCCGTCTGGCGGCATGAGCGAGCCTCAGAGATCTCTCTCTCTCTCTTTCTCTCACTCCCTCTCCTCCCCTTCGCTCCTTCTTGCCTGTTGCGTTGGGTCCTATAGTAGACAAATGGGAGTTTAATTCAATTAGGGCCAGGCTACTGTTGCCGCTTCACGGCAGGGCCTGTGGAGCACCGCCACCCCTTTACAGATGGGTGCTCGCTCGCTAGATAAGTGCACACACACACACACACACACACACACACACACACACACACACACACACACACACACACAGATGCTCTCACTCTCTTACTTTTACATTCACAAATATTGGCAAGTGGTAAAATACTTAAAAACAAGGAAAGCATTGCCACAGCACACACACACACACACATACACACTCTCCAGGTTTGCTGTAATGGTTCACGCATAGCTGAGTTTTTACTGAGAATCATGGCGACACAAAAGCGGCCCCTCTCTTCCTGGGCTCTTTGTTCCCTTAGCACCAGTGTGACCTCTCCGGCTGCCCGGCCTTAAAACAAACACGGAGAGCCTCATCTCCCATCAAACACACACCGTAAACAAGAGCACTTTCACCAGCCGATAGCTGCATGCTAACGGCACAAGAAAAATAGACCAATCGCTATCTGTCATGTTCAAGGCCTCCAAAAGCAGACACACATAAGCAACCTTGCGTGGGAGTCACTGATTCATTGTTGAATAGCGTCTTGTCATGTTTTTACAGAAGTGAATTTAAAACCCCCATCAAGTCAGAATGGAAGTATTTGGTCCATATGTGTAAACCTTTCTACCTCTCTATGTTAGTCTATTTTTATATGTTGACAAAATGTACTATTAGCAGTTTCTCGCAACTGTGTATGAAAAAGCAAGGCCTAGTTGTTTTTGGATCAGAATAATGTAATTGATGTGAAGTTCACACTGAAAATTAAAATTCTGTCATTTTGTAATCACCATCTTCTTATTTCAAACCTATGTGACTTTCTTTATTCCACAGAACTAAAAAAAAAATATTTTTTAAATATTGGTACCCCTTCACTAGCACTGGTTTAGTGGATGCCATTGTTGTATGGTGACCAAGTTTCTGCAAAATATCTTCTTTTGTGTCGTCAAACCAGGTTGAAATGCGAATTTCTTTCATGTGCAATGTTCTACAGTTAAAAATCATATCCAATTCCTTTCACATCAGGACAATCCCGACATACCTTTAACATTTTAATATTACTCATATTTGTTGTATTTTAGATCAGCCTGCTGGCTCAGCATGTACGTCACCTCGGTGCCGTTTTCTGTGACTGATTCAGCAGGTAAAAGGTCACCCTGGTGCTTTCGGCGCAGGATCTGATGCTGCCTGATATGATTTATATGGATAATTTCCAGGCTATAGCCACTAGGCAGCGACCTCCTTTCGAGCGTTTAAAGCCTTACCTACTCGCCCCCTCCCCTTTCACTTGCTCAGGTGATGCGCACAGGAGAGAGAGAGAACAGAGTGCTTATTTTCCACCGTCTGTTCAGTCGGGGTTTCATTACCGTGGCAGAGAGGCACCTGGAAAAGACCTGCGGCAGGCTGCCTGATTCCAGACATGGATATGGAATACTCTCACACCTTTGCGTTTATTCAACACTGGGCCCTTGGAACATATAAAGAAAAGAAAAGAAAAAAGGATAAATAAGGGAAATGGGAATACCTGTGAACAGGGAATGGTTAAAGGTGTGAAGAACAGGATGTATCATACAGACCAGATGGATGTGATCGATGGGCATTTGGTGTTGAAGCTTTTCCTGTGTTAAAATATGAAGTGTTTGATTTTTTATTCGACCAGTGGCTACAGAGACATGGTTTCAGTGGACGACATGGATTTGCAGGTGTGTCTGCAGTTTTTCCCATGGAGCTTGGAACAGGCTCTGCATAGGAGATTAGAGGATTGTGTTACACACATACCTGTCTATACAACTAAACTGCTCAGAACATGTGTGTATGTGGGTGTCTTTGTAACCTCAGGCTGTGAAATGTGTGAACCTCTCGCAGTAAGTGGAGAGAGGAGTTCATTTATACTGGAGAGATAGAAGGTATTGTCAATTTTTAACTTATGGTTTTATAATGTGTTTGCAAACATATTTGTAATTTAAATGATTTGCCTGTAAAGCCTTTGCTGACCAAATTCATGAAAGATATGTTGGCTTTTAGAACCATTGTAGAAAACATGATGCCTTATTCTCAAAGGAGAACTAACAGAGTGATAGGTGGGGTTGCTCGGGAATACGAAACAGCAGAGAGAGAGAGGGTGGGGAGATGGGAAGAAGTCAGAGAGAGAGAGAGGTGGCCTCTTTGTCTCTGGGGTGAGCACAATGGGCCGTTCACTGCAGGAATTATACGGCAGGACAGCTGCCGGAATGACACACTAAAATGGCAGCCAATAGAATCGCAGATAGGGTGGTGCTACTTGGGAAAAGTTAATTTGATTATCTTATCGAAAATAGTTTGCAAAGATATGTTATTTTATTGTTAAAGATTTTTCTTTATATTTTGTATCCATTATTTTTTATCTACCATAAACACACATGCGCAAGACCTGTGACCACAAAGGCAATCAGTTTGATGGATGACCATTACTGGCTTTTTAACACACACACACACAGACGCACAAACACACACCCCCCTAAGGGGTAAATGCATAAAAAATTACTGTTTTTACATGAAACAATTTACACTCAAAATAATGAGTACAGTTAAAAGCTTTGAAATTAGTATGTATACCGATAGTGCATATATAAAAATTTTAATAAAACAAATAAGTAAATCTGGTAAACTCAAGTATTTTAATTCTCCAAAATTATTGGTGTATATTACGAATATATATTTGTTTAGTAAATGCTTATTTTAATTACATAAAATATTTGTACATTTTAGAGAAATTAACTGTGGATTTTTTTATATTTTCCACTCAGAAAATATAATTTTTATGTCTTCAATAGATTTTATTAAGTAAATGTAAGCGCTTATTTTTGTGACATTAACTAGGCCACATTAAACATTTTTACAGTGATATTTACTTTATTTTTCACCTTAACCTAACTTCTATATCATTTTTTTAGACCTATAATAGAAGGAACCATTCAAAAGTCCCGGTTGATGTCATACTAGATTTTTTTCCAAACAGTTGCCCCCTAAAAGTTTAACCAAACCTGTACACACACGTATGCCAACTATGTTTTGTCTTGATCCAGGATCATTTTAAAACCTCAGCATTTTCTGTTTCTATCTTTGTCATCAGTGGGCAAAGATCCGTGCCATTATAGGTAAATTAAAACATGCCTTTAGACGAAACCACACTGCCTGCCTCTATAATGCAAAAGGAAAAAAACATGCAGTGAAGTATTTAAACTATGTGAATTGGAATGTGGATGGCTAGCATATGCTGTTGAAAAACTGTCTCGGCAGCCAGAAGAGGAAAATGTGATGTAGATAGTTTCGTGTTTTGTGTGGGCTTAAAGTCAAACTACTCAGCAGTTCACTATTATTAATATTCAGCCCTGACCTCTGTATTCATCCCCTTGATTCTTTTCCCAGTCCGCCCACTTCTTTCTTTTTCTTCAGAACACTCCCACCATTGAAACTCTGAATGATTGGCCGCAGCTTTTTAACTTTAAATTCAAGGCTGAGTTTCTTACGGTACCTGTGTGACTGTGTAGCGATGCTGAATGATGTGCAGTCACTACCGGCATAATCATCCAGGTTCGTGTGAAACAGACCCGCGAAAAGCGGGGGAGGCAGTAGAGGATGAAAAACAAGCAATGGCGAGATAAAGTTGCAATATGTCCAAGGTATACCAGGACCACACAATGAGCCTCTCATGTCTTGCTTTCAACCACTCCCCTTATGTCTTTCTTTTGCTCTTTCTTTCTTGCCTTCTCTTTTTCATTCAAGAAAGAGGGGGTCTTTACCCGCGGACTGAAGTCGGCCTTAAATAATCCCGGCGGTCACACCTCTTAGTTCGAAATCTTTTTGTCCCACGCCCCTCACCCCCGCCATACCACCTCTCCTCGCTCTTTGGTATTCAGCCCGGGTCAGTGCATTTCGACCATCTCTTGTACCCGAGATGGTTCCCCTTTTAATTTGCACCTGTTGCGCAGTTGTTCCGGGGAAGCAAATGCAGCCCCACGGAGCAGACAAAGATCATATTATGATCAGATACGTACGGCTAATCTTCACGTCTTCTGGCGAGAGCCGGCGAAGGGAAGTGCTTGGCCTTTTTGCATGGGAACCTGAGAAAAAAGACGTCATTGGTATTTTTTAAGTGAATGGGCTCCTAGGGAGAGATTAGGGGTAGTTAAGGTGTGAAGGAGGGAACGAAGCGTTCCGTAGCCTAGTTGAGTCCATTTGACGCCAACTAACTGGGAAATAGACCACGGATGGAAGGGAAAGTTTGTTGTTTTTTAAACGTTGTGTTCTAAAGGGGGATAAAATTGACCTGAAATCAGCAATTAGGTTTTAAATCTGACCATTAGAGTAACTTCCCACTTGTTCTCACTGCTTTGGCAGCGAGCCTCAGAGATAAGGTGCTGTGCAGATTGCTCTATTAGGCAAGGAAAGAACATCAAATGAACCTGAACAATAAACTGCCGTTCCCAGGATGTGAATTTATAGTTTATCATACTCTTACCACCTCTTAAAAGCTTTAGGTTTCATAATCCTTTTAGTTATCAGGAGATTGGGGTAGTTTCAAACTTCAAAGTTCTGTAGAACATTGAAAATACAGTTTGCTACAAAATGAAGATTCCACCATTTATTCACCATTTTGTCATTCAAACTTTTATTTTTATCTGCTAAATAAGATATTTTTTTAAGGTAAGAGAAAACCGTTTCCTTCTATCACAAGTGACAAAAAAACACACCAACATTCTTCAAAATGTCTTCTTTCTTCTATGAAACACAAAATAAAGCAGCATAGGTCTGAAATGTGTGTAATATGATGACAGAACTTTCATTGTGAGGTGAACTAACCTCTATAAAAACACTGTCAGCTATTGTGACGACATGCCCCAAAAGTGGCAAACAATTTGTCTGTGATAAGTTGACTTACAACAATTGGACAGAGGGAAGACCCAAATAATAACAATTCTATTATCTCTCTCTCCTCAGTCCTGAGCTATGAAAATGTGGCGGATGCTGGTTCAGGGTCTGATGAGGAGGACAGACTACTGGGTTCTGAGGGGGAAAGCAGTCCAGCAGGAGTGCCCAGTTTGGAGGCGTCACCTCGGGTAGCACATGCCCTACTCTCCTGCCGGGGTGATGAAGAAAATGAAAGCCAGGATGGAGCAGGGGCTCACGTCTGGCGTCACGGAGACCTGAATGGATCAGGTAAGAGTGTGAGCCAAGAATACGAGCGAATAGTGTGATTTTTTGTGGTGTTGATATATGAGAGACAGCCATAATTCAAATTTTTTGGGATGGTTGTGATGTGGTTCAGACACTATAAGGTAAAGCAAATTTAAGTGAGATCATAGGGCACCCAATCTTTAATGCGTCATCGCTGTCTCTACCTTTTTTTCCCGTGATTCATTCAGCCAAAACCAAGAGCGATCGAGTTTGTGGCCGAGACCCTGAGCTAGTGAGGCTTTAAAGACAAATTCTCTTAATTAGGATCACAGAGCTATCATTAAACATGAGCCTGCCCTTCTGAAGACTCATTAGAGGTCTTAAATGAAATTTTGAGCATTATGATGGCCATTTACATACATAATAGGCCCACAATTCCCAGGGCCTGGATGACAGTTACAGAGTGAAGGGAGAACTCATGCAAGTCGCCCGGTTCGAAAAAAGCGACCCCCAATAATCAGTCTCGGCTAATGACTTAACCATATGCGTCGCTTAAATTCGGTGATTGTCAAAGTCCCAGAACTAAGCAGGGTCTTCAGGGATGTGTCATTCGCTTGAGTAGTGTTTTGTTTAGTTGATGTTCGCGCGGTGATGTGCTAGATTAATGAACGTCTTCTGAGTTTATTCGAAGGCCACGCCTCTGGCTTGATAGCATTATTCGATCTTAGTGATTAAATAAAGGCATTAGTCCACTAGCTGGAGAACATATTGTGGTATATGCTGGTAAATGTGAAATCTCGAAAGCGGTCTCATGAATCATCTCGTGTGGTTCTTCCTCTTTTCTCTGTGCATTATGGTTGCCAGAAAATTACACCTCAAGTGTGCAGCATATGCAGTGATGACTTGTATTGCAATACAAACAAAGAAATGCATATGTTAATATAAACAGAGAGAGTTTTCGTGTCTTACGTCTCATTCTCAGCTGCTAGGTCAGATTGACCATTAAAATAATGTATCTTTTAAATGGGACTTCTCTTGCGTTTCAGTGGTCAAATTCTCTCCATAACCTCAAGGGACGACAGCTACCACAAGCAGAACTGAGACTCTAATGTAGTTGCCATTTTGTCCCTCGAGGAAAACTAAAATCCTTTGTTCTTCAGTACATTGATTTGCTCGAAATCGAAAACTGCAGCAATTGCTGTTTATATTGAACAGAGTTCTCAGCGCACCACACATCAGGTTCAGTCCTTCTTAGGGCCTGGAAATATCCCCATGCTTATACTGCTAATCGCATACCCAGCCAAAGAAGTTTTCAGCCGGTGTACCTCAAAGGAAAGCACAATGCCGAAAGCTCTTTAGAATATTTTCACTGGCTTCAGGACTTGCACTTTTATCTGTGTGGTGCAGGAGACAAATTTCAGTTAGCAGACCCCTTCTGCTTCAAAACTGTTGAATCTAAGTCTGAATAAGCTTTTCGTTTGTTGGTGTTCAGAATGTTCATTCTCGGAGAGGTTTCTTTAAAAATACATGTCTTAATGTTTAAACAGTGAAAGACTTCATCGACTCTCAGAATCTCTTTTTGTTGTCATACTTAGAGAATAAGGAAGGAAGTGAAACACAGTTTTGAAATGAAACAGTATGATGCAGAGTATGCCTTGTGAGTAAGTAAGTGTTAGTGTCAGGAGCGACTTGTACCCTTGTTTTCTCCTTGCATAAAGGTGCTGTCTATCCTGCTTTTGTGGGGGAAGCTTATGATACTTGTGACTGCCGGTACGAGGTCACATGAGGAGGAGGAGGAGGAACAAACACAATAGCTGCAGTATATGAGCAAACTCCTCTCAGACCCTCCTTTCCTCCCTTAAATACCTTGACATTACTTCTTAAGCCACGGTTACAGAGCAGTGGCTTTTTAAAGTTTATCATTCTGAGCTGCTGTTGAGAGTGTTTGAAATGTAACTCTTCTTTGACGGTTTTTTGTCATTATTGAAGCTTTTGATGAAGTGCTGTACCTTACACTTTTGAGATGTGATGTCATGGCAACAAATATTAATAAGTTTAATATTAGGCTGTCAAAAGGATTCGCAACGAAACACATCCAGAATAGGTTTTGTTACTTTTTTTTAACAAAAGTAATTATTTAACAAAAAGTATTACAATTTCTGAAATAAATTCAAGTATGTGTATGTATTTATATATACAAAATTAACATACACAGTTGTACATTATTTTAACACTCTGGATACTTTTAATTGAGAATAATCCTTTTGACAGGGCTGGTTTATATATTTCTTTTGCGATTTGTTTTTATATATAACATAAACTTAAATATAATCAGTTTTTAAAAGGATGTTGAAATAAAAAAATAGAACAGGCCATTTTATAGTACTAATTATTATAACCCAAAAATGTTTCCAAAAGACTAAATTGATAAATGCAAGTAATGTGCTCTGACTTCACAGTTTTGTATTTGACATTCACTTCTTACATAGTAGTTCATAAACAAAATTTATTTAATTTAAAAATTTGTTTTATATTTAAGTTCAATGGTTTTCTTTTTTTTTTTTTACTTTAATTAATTTCAAATTTAAATGTGCTTTCAGACTTTCAGACTCCCGTTGTATTTCCCATGTACATAATACAGTAGTACACCCTATCTGGTAATTGTTATTCTTAAAAGTATATGTTTTTTCTCCCTTCCTTGGCATTCTTACAGAGGAGAGAAAATCTGAGTACAATTCCATGAGTCCAGACATCTCCCTCCCCGGAATTGGAAATGGTACAGGTGAGCTCACTTCTCAAGATTTTGATCTAAATCTTTGCGTCTAAGCTTGTTTCATTTATCATATTTAGAGTATTAGGTTGACAGTTTTAAACGTTTGTGGGTTTACAGTCGTTATGACTCTTGCGACATTGCTCTGTTAATCTTCATGAATTTCTTGATAAGTTCGTGTGGAAGGCCTTTTAGCACCCTTTGTTAACCATGAGCACAAATGTTCTCAGAACATATAGATGTGGACGATGTTGTATGAGAACAGGGGATGAACAGTAAACATTTTCATGTTAAAAAAGAGTGCACGACAAATTACATTTTGCGACTAAATTGAATTTAAGTGCAAATCAGATTTGTATAGTGTATGCACTTACACATTATAAAAAATCGTAATATGGAACATTTGAATGTTTTTTGTATAAATTATCTGTTTACATTACATAACATGTAGCTTTGTTTTCAAAATAGCATTTTTCAAAATTATAAAGAAAAATCCCTTTCCGTTCAAAAATTCGCACATTTGTATGTTCTTTAGAACTTATCCACAGCATCCAAACATCTATTGTTTACAAATCACGTTTGAACCTTGTTCTGTGCAATTACACATAACGCATGATCCACAATTAGATTATTGGGTCCGATTTTATGTATATGATGAGCAATACAAAGCGAGATCAGTTACCCTACCGCACCTAATTGCCGAATAACCCAATTACCCGTAATGGTGGAAATGTTTAAAGCATTTTCGAACATGCAAGAGGATGCTTAAAGAGTGCTTGATGATCAAGCTGGCTCCTATTAGTCTTTTGAAGTGGCCATTATGTTGTAACTTAAATAAATACTTCCACCTTTAAGGGCCTTCTAATGGTTCGGTCTCCACTACATCACACTTAGAGTGGCCGGTGTCCTAATGCTCAGCTAGGTCTTTTCCAATGACATAGAGCCCCAGCCACTGCATTCATTTTAGCTCTTTCTCCCCACTTCCTGTTTGCAGTTAAGGGTATTGATGCCACTTCAGAGCTGGAAAGCTTCTTTGCCAAGAGGAAATTGGACGACATTGAGGGACACCCAGGTAGTATTGCAGACTACCTGCAGGACACTGTTATCATTTATCCAGAGGATCCAGAAGAGAGCACACGACTGGGGACACCAGAGGCCAATGGACAAGATGAAAATGAAAATGGTAGGGACCCTACAGTTTGTAATTCTTTTGCATTTTAAACTATATGATATAAATACACAATACATTTAAAAGTCTTTTCTCACCAAAATCTTCATATTGTAAATGAAAATGTAGCCATTTTAATAAAAGATATTGTTTGTAATTTAACATAATTATTTGCAAGACTTTATCCATCGTTTTCCCAATGCTTGATATGGCAACTATGTTGCACATATGTTGGCGTTTTTCAGCCCCCTCCTCTCTCTTTTCACTTTTGCCCAGATCTGGCACTGAGGACGCCAGATGCCTTTGCCCAACTGTTGACCTGCCCCTACTGTGACCGGGGCTACAAGCGTCTGACCTCCCTAAAGGAGCACATCAAGTACAGACATGAAAAAAACGACGAGAGCTTCCCCTGTCCCCTGTGCAGCGACACCTTTGCCTACCGCACCCAGCTTGAGCGCCATATGGCCACACACAAGCCTGCTAGAGATCAGGTGAGACGCGGCCCACCTCAGTCAGTGCTCTTTCTTATGACCTACTACTCTTTTAGAGATGGCTGTAGAAATTCAACTGGTGATATATGAAAGATATTGCATTTGTTTTAAGTCCACAAATACAACAGAATTCATTGAGGCCTATGGTTTTTGCTTACAGACATTCTTCAAAATTCCTGTTTTTGTGTTTTGCAGAAAATAGAAAGTAATTTAGGTTTAAAACGATAAAAGGTTGAGTAAATGATGAATTTGTATTTTGGGATGAACTATTACTTTTTAAACTCAGAACTGAATTTTTTTATTTGTGCATATCCAGCATTGAATAAGCTTCTCTGGAGCCTCACTAAAACTTGAATTCTTCACAGCTGTGCACTGTCATACTCCCGTGTGTCCACCCACAGCAGGCCATGTGTGGGCTGTTCTAGGACAGTGAATTCTATAGGCCTGTTGACTTTTCGCATCAGGTGTTGGAGTGGAGTCAAGTCAAAAGATGCATAAAAGCTCATGTTAGTTCTGCCTGTTACTCAGAACTCAACACAGCCTTTCTTTTTAACACAAGTCTCAATATTTTCTTTTTAAAAGGAATGAGTCTCTTTTTGATATGGTAAATGGGTTCAAAGTGGTTGGATAGGATGAAAGGTGGTTAGTCTACTTTAATGCGTTCAACTTTGAACCTGGGCGCATTGGAACAGAACTAAGTGAATACTCGTCGTACTGTCCGATTGACGCTCACATGCACACGCACACATGTGCATCTCTCCAGACTGATTTAAACATTACCAGATGGCTTTTCTTCCGGTGATCTAGAGTATCCTAATCCTTAAATGACTTTAAGTGTTTGTTTATTTGCTCTCAAGGGGTGTTTTCCTGAAAGGCTTTGAACTTTAATTCCTAGATCCACCTTGCTAGGTTTTAATAGTATAACATAGCGTAACATAGTAGAGTATATGAATAGTATATGAATAGTTTTGTATATCGGAGTTCAGATCTTAAGATGGACTTTGTACACAAGCATTACCCAAACTCCTCAACATCTCGAATCTGAACTTCTGCATCATACTGTTAGTTTTAACTATTAAACGTGCGCTTACGAACTCCTACACGTTTTTCGCAGACCTTTTGTGTCTGTGTGTGGGGTGCAGGGTGAACGCTGTTGTTTTTGTTGTGCATCTGGGGCCCACATTTGAATTTCAAATGCAGGAAGAGCACCTACATAACTTTGAATGGTGAATACAGATTTTGCCTACACTGTTTTAATCAAACCTAGACACAAACGCTTTAAAGTGTGATGCTCTAGTAAAATAGCACACGGAGAATCATTGATTGAACTTAAGGGATGGTTCACCCAAAAATAAAAATTCTGTCATCATTTATTCCCACTCTTATCAATTTAAACATGTAGGTCTTTCTTTTTTGTAGAAAACAAGGGAAGATATTTTGAAGTTGGTAACCAAATAGCAGTTGCACTCTTTCACTTCTAGTGTATTTACACAAAACCAATACAAGTGAATTGGTGGCAGTTACTTACTTTCATTAAAACGTACTTTCTTGTAAGAAAGTCTTACAAGTTTTAATTATCACTTTAATTGTGATACTCTTTTCAAAATTTGCAACCTGGTCACAGAAGGGACATGCCTTGCATTGTTTATGTGCTGCATGTTCACTGTGTTTCGTTTATGTGAATTTATATACATTTTTTTGGATGACCTGGCATTAGAAGTACTGATAAACTCCCCTGTTGACTCCTACCTTTTATAATATTTTCTTATCCTTCTCTCCCAACAGCCTCAATTGCTGAATGAAGGAGCCGGAAACCGCAAGTTCAAATGCACAGAGTGTGGCAAGGCCTTTAAATACAAGCACCATTTGAAGGAGCACCTTCGCATTCACAGCGGTAAGCACTGAATTTTATGTTGAGATCCTTCTTACATTAGTGCCACAAGAAAATGGCAATAAAGTATATAGCCTTGGCCCATATGTCTCCAATTTACCTAATGGTAATTCACTGCGGTTTGGCTAGTTGGATAGATGATGAATTTTTAAGGCCATAATTGTATAACTATGCAAAAATTATTTATTTATTCAAACATCCTCTATTCATGTAATTCATCAAGTAGAATGTTTATTCTAATGTAAATATTATCTTTTAATTTTTTATCAAGGTGAGAAGCCCTACGAATGCTCCAACTGCAAAAAACGCTTTTCCCACTCTGGCTCTTACAGTTCCCACATAAGTAGCAAGAAGTGCATTGGCCTCATCTCTATTAACGGAAGGGTACGCCAAGGAGTCAACACTAAGCCAGGCTCATCCCCAAACTCCACTGCATCCTCGCCAGGCAGTCCTGCCTTAGCTCAACTCCGTCACAAACTGGAGAATGGCAGGTCCATGAGCCTCTCATCTGACCCATCTGTCCACCCAGACATAAAATCTGAGCCCATGGACTTCAACGAGTACCGCCTTATGATTGCCTCTCAGCAAGATTACGGTGGGACAGGAGTCTTTCTCAATGGTGGCGGACGTGGAGGGAGTCCTCCAGGGATACACAGTTCTAGTCAGAATCCTCTGCAACATCTGGGTATCAGTTTGGATTCCCACTCATTGGCTTATTCAGGGTTCAGCAACAACATGAGTGAAGTTCAGAAGGTTCTTCAGATTGTGGACAACACAGTTTGCCGACAGAAGATGGATGGAAATCCTGAAGAGATCTCTAAGCTCAGAGCATACATGAAGGAATTAGGCTCCCAGATGGAGGAGCAGAAGCTGGCATTGGCTTCCCAGCAAGGCTTCCTTGGCGTTGGTCACAATAGTCCCACCAAGACCATCATTGACTATACACTGGAAAAGGTCAACGAAGCCAAAGCATGCCTCCAAAGTTTAACAGAAGATTCGAAGAGGCGAATCGTTGATGTCAAGAAAGAAAGACCAAGCTTGGATCTTGGATCTGAAGACACAAAGCAGGAAAGGGATGGGCAGTATGCTCTGTTTTCGTGTCAGTACTGCAAGGAGACGTTTTCTGGCCCTATTCCATTGCATCAGCATGAGCGCTATCTTTGCAAGATGAACGAAGAGATCAAAGCCGTCCTTAAACCTAACGATACAGTACCATCCGGCCGAAAGGGTGTTTTCAGCTCAGAGCAGACTGGAGTGATGTCCTCGTCCCTTTCCGAGAGGAACTCCACCAGCCCGCTCAACCCCTACAAGGATCACATGTCCGTACTAAAAGCTTACTTTGCCATGAACACTGAGCCCAACTCAGAGGAACTGAGGAAGATTTCCATAGCAGTGGGCCTGCCTCAAGAGTTTGTGAAGGATTGGTTTGTTCAATGGAAAGCTCAGTCTCACCACAGCTTGTCTAGAAAACGAACTCCCCCTCCTGAGCGAAACAGTGGAGAGGTCAACCACGGCTTGGCTAGAGAGTCAACGTTTGCACGCTCACCTGTTTCCATGAGCCATTACGGCGACTCGACAGCAGAGGTTCAAGCCATCACTAATGGGGACTCAGGACACAAGTTGTCCAAGTTTACAAGCATCAGACAGACCAATGAAAAGCCACTTGACTCTGTGGACCACTTAAGAGGTGAGACGCCATCACCTTTGAATCTTACATCCTCATCATCCAAACACTCGCATTGCAGTTCGTACACCCCCAACAGCCTTGCCTCCGAGGACGCCCACGGAGAACCGCTTGACTTGTCTTTGCCGAAACAAGTTTCCAAGGCAGAGCGAAGGTCCAAATCCAATGGTTTCTCTTTTGACCACAGTAGCGACTCCTCTGTACGTGAACAAGGAACAGAGCCTTTGAACTTGGCGCACATCAAGAAGGAGTTCAACGGACCCAACAGCATGGGCAATGAAAGTCAGATGGATAAAAGCCCAAGTCCCATATTTAGCATAAACCCCTTCGGTGGAGGGCACATGTACACTTCGCTTCCACCTCACGGAGCATTTCCTCCACCTACGTTCATGTCTCCAGCCCAGGCCACCATCCCGGGACTGAGGCCTTATCCAGGGTTGGATTCCATGAGCTTTTTACCACACATGGCTTATACTTACGCAGCTGGGGCAGCCACTTTTGCTGAGATGCAACAACGCCGGAAATACCAGAGGAAACCAGGCTTCCAGGTACACTGAATGTTATGAAAACAGGAACAAGCATCTTTTTGCAACAAAACTACTTGTTTTAGAATTTATAGTGGTTTACTTTGATTTATATTTTAAAAGATCCTAAAAAACTCCAATATTAATACCTAGAAATTTATATTTTTCTTCCTGAATGCTAGTTTCTTTGTTACCAAGATGAATAGACTCAATCCATGAACATATGTCAGTCTTTTTGAGACAACCTCAGGAGATAAAGGCTTATCACAGGTTACAGAGATAAGCTCTGTCCAGACTTGGGATCAAACAGGCGGTTTGCTTGTCTCGTCCTAGTCGACAGGTTAGGATTAGGATTTGTGGCAGGTTAGCATTGTGCAAAGGGTCTAAAATCGTTTTCTTTTGCAGGGGGAGCTACTGGACAGCGCAGGGGACTATATGTCAGGGCTAGAAGACCTGACAGACAGTGAGTCGCTGCTCGCCCGGAAGAAGATTAAGAAGACAGAAAGTGGTATGTACGCGTGTGACTTGTGCGACAAAACATTCCAGAAGACCAGTTCCCTCCTAAGACACAAATATGAGCACACAGGTATATCACATTAAGACAACTCTTTTTTTTTTACCCTCGTCCACCCCACCTCTCCCAAGTAATCCCCCTTTATTACCACATTGTGTTTTTTCTTGTTTCTTTAATTTCTTTTCTTGATTTAATTTTTTTTCTTCTGTCCACTGCCATTTTTGTTGTACATTTTAAACCCAAGTGTAACGGTTTCCTTCTTGACAGGCACAAAAGGGATCTAGTTTAAATTTAGTGGGTGACACGAATGATATTTTAAATCCTTCTTAGCAGTGTATAAATATCACTATAATTTGTTCGCTGAACGGCCAACGTAGGCGCAATCTCTCACATTCACGTTTCATTCATTTTCATTCTCATAATGCCTGAAAATTGAACATTTGGAACGCTGGTCAGTATGGAAACACATTCTCAATGCTATTCCCTGGCATGCCGATATGGCACAGGATGCCAGGTGTGTGAAAGCCTGATGTGTGCTTGGCATTTCTACGGCACAGTTTGACCTCCCCTCCTGGGGGACTCCTCTCTTTCACACGTTTGCATCATCCTCACTTACATTCTTCGCTTGGAATGCGTAGAGAGGAATCTGCCATCTCGTCTATTTTTGAATTTGATGAGGGGAGGTGGAGAAGGGGACCATCTCAAGTATGGCTGCTATGGAAGGTGCATGCCAGGGCTATTCATGGCCAAGAATATAGTACATCTGTTCATGCGCTCGGAGATGATGGCGAGTGTGTGGGTTTTTATGGCAAGTATGTTAGTGGTGAAATCGCTGAATGCCAAATGGCAGGTCCCACCTACTTGACTGATTAGACAGGAATTTATTTCCCTCTTTGTGGGAGTCACCAACGATGTTGCAATTTGAGGCGCGGGAGGAGAGGCGTTCAGCGTGAGAGGCGTCACGAGGCAGCTGTCTTATCTAAGCATTTTTTAATCTAGAGACATGATGTCATATCGCTCTGTTAGGGATGCTGACTGCCTCACTTTCACCTTGTGCGGCACGGAGCGATAATCACCTGATCCTCTTGGCTGCATTCAGAACAGTCACAGACGGCCTCAGAATAGCACCTCAGGACCGTGGCTTTCCCCTCACCTCTCTGCACTGTTTTTGGTAACATCCAAAATAAACCGGGGGTGGCTTGACATGAAGGGGATTTTCAGTCCTTTTTTTTGTTTTTTATTATTTGTTTTCACCCTTTTCCCCAAATCATTTCCAAACTGATGAGATAAACACAAGTCAGGAGGGTTTTGTGTGGTTACTTAAAAAATGTGTGTCTCTGAAAAATGTAACATAATTGTAATTCAAACAATATCTCAAATATATTCAATATATGTTATATACAACAGTGGTGCGCTGTGAACCCTATTCTAATCCTCTGTCTCTTCTCTCCCTGTGTGTCCCCAGGAAAGCGGCCTCACCAGTGCCAGATTTGTAAGAAGGCCTTCAAACACAAGCACCACCTCATCGAGCACTCACGCCTACACTCCGGCGAGAAACCCTACCAGTGCGACAAATGTGGCAAGCGCTTCTCTCACTCTGGCTCCTACTCCCAACACATGAACCACCGGTATTCCTACTGCAAGCGGGAGGCGGAGGAGCGTGAGGCTGCCAAACAAGACAGCCACGAGAACGGCGGACCCCTGGAGCCCACGGAGCTCCTTATGCGTCGAGCTTACCTTCAAGGCCTGGGGCCCTTGGGGTTTTCTGATCCGGAGGACCAGGCTGAGGACATTATGCGAGAAAACACCATCTTGAGAGATGGAACTGAGGGCGGGGCCAGAAAGGCAGAGGAGGTGTATCCGGAAGTGACTGATAGACAAGGGACAGGGTTGATGGAGGAGGAAGAAATGGAAGCGGAGGAGCAGAGATTTGACACTCCTGATGGGATAGCAAAGGACAAGAAAGAGCGAGAAGGGACAGAGGACGAGAGTTCAGAAAAGGGGAAATTGGCAGGCAAAATAAATTCTGGAGGCGAGAATGAAGATGCTGATTAACTACTGCGTTTCGGATTAAGCATCCTGCATTCTTTGTTGTATTTTTTTTATCAAGCTTGTAATGCGCCCTTCTTCCGCCCAATCGGAGGGACTTTGAGCCAGATTGACATTTGTACCACACTGCCACGTCTTGGTTATTCGAGCGTGTGCCTGAGGCTTGCACTCATCAATATTAAGAGTCGAACTCTAAAAACAGCCATCAAAATCTGGGATGGATCAAGGAAAAATCCATATTATGCAAAAAATATTGTCCGAATTCAAAAAGAAAGGTTTTTAAAATGTACAGAGTTTCAGCGTGAAAGCTGTGCGGTGCTGTGTTCCATATAACTCCTGTGTTTCATAGTGGTTGTAGCACAAGCCTGGGAATTGCACTCTGAGAAAGTATAACAAAAAAGGAAAAATAAAAAATAAAACAAAAAAACTTGGGTAAAAAAGATATTTGCCTGTACGTACTTACTATACTGCGCTTGAAGATGCAGTAGCGTGTCAGTGTTATATTTCGTCTATCACTTACTGTGATACCATTGGTTTTACCTTTCTTTTCCTGACCAGCCACATGATGTTTGGGGTCTCATCCTTGGCTTTTTAATGAAGCGACTTCAACTAAACGAAACCTGTTGTGATTCTTAAACATACAAAGTCTTAACGTTGGCCAGGGGGATGGAAAGAGAAACTGTAATGACGCCGACTCATTGTATGAGACTGTGTCAGAACCCCTGTGTTTTTTCGTTCGAGAAAAGCCTTATATGCAAACCCTTTCACCTGTGTTTTCTGCAAGTGCCATCCTTGTACAGTATAATGCAAAGTCAACTAGTGTTCTCTTTGCACCTGCTTTAGTATTAAATGAAATATTTCACCTTGTCGTTTGAAATACCTACGTCAGTATTAGTATATATAGACTGCAGTTGTTTAGTTTACATATTGTTTGTGCAATTTTCTGTATTTTTTTAAGGTCATCTGTCAGTATTACCTTGGTTTGTTTTTGTTTTGTTCAATACAAAATTCATTTTTATTTTAAACTACCATTTTATTTATGTGACTCATTTTATATTTCCTAATTATATTTATTTCATACTGTAGTGTACAGTATTATAGTTCCTTGATATAGATATATTTTAGTAAATAAGGATCCTTACAAGTGGAGCAAATTTTACGTAAAGAGAGCATTTATTGTATCTGGAGCGATCGCTGTGATTTGCTCTTCATACTACACTTACCTGATGAAGGAGAATCTACAATTTGGGAACTTTTGATACAATATTGTGAAAACACTGTATTTTTGACTGAAAGGAGAAAATTCCACTTTATTCATCTTATTTGTTTTTCCTTTTTCCCTTTTTTTAGCTAAAGAATAAATAAAGGGGGCTGTGGTTGTTGGGATTTTTGAAATGTCTGTTGAAGTATAATTTAATTTGTAATTTGTAATTTCTCTTGAAAATGAACTTGCTCAAATAAATGTAGCCCAATTTAATTTTGAAAGCTTGTGTAACTTGTCACTTGAAGGTTTCTTGAAATCACTCACAAACTGACAGACATCTTTTTGACACAGTGAATATTCTTTAGATATTTCAAGTATCTATTCAGATTGTTGGCTATTCAGTATATTCAGTTTAAAGTATGCATGCACAAGTGAGCTGCTGCTGTTAATTATCTTATGAATCACCTCTATGAATTGGAGAAAAATAGCTATCAAGCATCAGACTTTAATATTCCTAAGCATCAATTTCTCTGCTATCATTTAATTAATTACTGGAACCTTTACCTTTTGATGTGAATTACACATAGCAATATAATCCACCTTATCAAAGTCTTTCACAGTATGATAGCTTTCTATTAGTCTCTTTGAAGTTGAATGATGTTGGGTTCGCTAAATTAACATCGGCTGCAGGCTGCCAAACTGTGAAGTCTCGAGGTTGGAACTCTAAGGAGTTTCATTAACCATGACCTTGCTAATTTTCTCAACTCACATACTCATCTCAAGTTTAATTTTCAAGGAACTATTCAAGACCGCTTTCCCTGCAGGGTTGTACAGTCCATTTGATTATGGAAGTTAGCATTACTGTATAAAGTAGCCCATTAAATAGAACAGGGAAACCACATTTTTCGTCAATGCACAGAAAATGTACATTAGGGTAACTTTTATTAAAAAACTAATAAATGCATGAGTAGAAAAATGTATTAAAATTCACTTCACACTGTGGAACATCTCATTTTGCAACTTGCAACATGCAATTAAAATGGAAGTGGACTGTAAATAAGAAGATCATCTGTCGAGGATGCACTTATTAAACATACACAACTTTTATATTCATTTTAAATATTATTTAGAAAAATTATGCAGTAATCAATCTGACATGAAATATATAAGAAATCACCTTTAATCATTGGTACTAGTTGCATATGTGCAGTGCAACTAGTCTTGCTTAAAGTCATAGTTTGCCCAAAAAATAAAAATCAAAATCTCAAATTCGAGCTTGTATGACAAAAAAAGTATTTTTAAGAAAGTTGGCCAAAGTTATCAAACAGCACCTATGCAATTAATTCAGTATAAAATTCCAACATTATTCAAAATATCTTCTTTTGGTGCCTTAGAATAAAGTCAGGTTTAATGTATCAAGATGGTAATGATGTATGAATGATGACACTTGTTTTTAATTTTAGGGGTTTTCAATATTTTTTGGGGGGTTGAACTAATGACAAACATATATATCACTATATATCATATATATAATTTGCAATGTTGCAATGACAAAAGACAACAGTATGATTTAATGTTAAAAGCTACATATTAAAAGTAAAAGCAAAATAAAGTTACAAATAAAAATATTTGCTCCAAATATTAAACATTTTTTAAACTGTCAACATTAGCTTGACAATAAAATGATCATACATACACAAATACAATAGACTGAATGCATCTCACTCTTATTTATTTTAATATATTCAGTTTCTTTTGTAATAAACAATTGTTATAATGATCCAGCAATGATCCGCCATATTTAAATATTAACCCAAACGATTAAAAAACAAGCTTTTATAGCAATAACACACGAATAGTGAACATTGAGTGTGTTTTTACACAAGCGCACGTGGGTGAGTGTGTAAAGCGCTGCTCAGGGATTGCACGGCTGACGCAGCCTTCCCACGCACTGACGTCATGACGCAAACTGACGCCGCACGTCCAGGAAGAGGTAAGAATGAACTCCACATGCGGGGTTTCTAAGCTTACAGAGTCATTTATTAAATAAAGTTGACGAATATTTATAGAAGAGTTAATAAACATGTCAGACATGATATGGGCTGTACAGCGACTTTTTAAGATATGTGTAAGCTTACGTCATTTAAGAGTTAATGTGTTGCTATGGGTGATGTTAAGTGTGCACTACATCCTCTGTGTACTTGATTGTGTTATAAACTAACAATGCTAATGACGTTTATTTCATATAAAGTTACTTAATAAACAAACATATTTTTATAGTAAAGTAAACTGCATACTATTCCTAATAAAGGTATTGTATTTCTATTTTAATGCATTTTAACTGCATTATTTTTATTTTAATGTGATCATTTTTTTGTAGTGCATTTTTATTTTTAATGAATAATTTTTATTTTTAGTGCATTATTTTTACTGTAGTGCATTATTTTTATATTTGGTGCATTATTTTTACTGTAGTGCATTATTTTTTATATTTAGTGCATTATTTTTATATTTAGTGCATTATTTTTATATTTAGTGCATTATTTTTATATTAAATGCATTATTTTTATATCTAGTGCATTATTTTTATATTTATATTTAATGCATTATTTTTTATATCTAGTGCATTATTTTTATATTTAGTGCATTATTTTTATATTTAGTGCATTATTTATATATTTGGCGCATAATTTTTAAATATAATGCATTATTTTTATTTTAGTGCATTATTTTTATATTTAGTGCATTATTTTTATATTTAGTGCATTATTTATATATTTGGCGCATTATTTTTAAATGTAATGCATTATTTTTACTGTAGTGCATTTTTTTTATATTTAGTGCGTTATTTTTATATTTAGTGCATTATTTTTATATTTAATGCATTATTTTTATTTTTAGTGCGTTATTTTTACTGTTGTGCGTTGTTTTTATATTTAGTGCGTTATTTTTATATTTAGTGCATTATTTTTACTGTAGTGCATTTTTTTTATATTTAGTGCGTTATTTTTATATTTAGTGCATTATTTTTATATTTAATGCATTATTTTTATTTTTAGTGTGTTATTTTTACTGTTGTGCGTTATTTTTATATTCAATGCATTATTTTTACTGTAGTGCATTATTTTTATATTTAGTGCATTATTTTTATATTTAATGCATTATTTTTATATTTAGTGCGTTATTTTTATATTAAATGTATTATTTTTACTGTAGTGTATAATTTTTATATTTAGTGAATTATTTTTATATTTAGTGCATTATTTTTACTGTAGTGCATTATTTTTATATTTAGTGCGTTATTTTTATATTTAGTGCATTATTTTTATATTTAATGCATTATTTTTATATTTAGTGCGTTATTTTTATATTTAATGCATTATTTTTACTGTAGTGTATTATTTTTATATTTAGTGAATAATTTTTATATTTAGTGCATTATTTTTACTGTAGTGCATTATTTTTATATTTAGTGCATTATTTTTATATTTAGCACATTATTTTTTATTGTAGTGCATTATTTTTATATTTAGCGCATTATTTTATTGTAGTGCATTATTTTTATATTTAGTGCGTTATTTTTATATTTAGTGCATTATTTTTATATTTAGCGCATTATTTTTATATTTAATGCATTATTTTTATTTTAGTGCATTATTTTTTCTGTAGTGCATTATTTTTATATTTAGTGCATTATTTTTATATTTAGTGCGTTATTTTTATATTTAATGCATTATTTTTATTTTAGTGCATTATTTTTATTTTTAGTGCTTTATTTTTACTGTAGTGCATTATTTTTACTGTAGTGCATTATTTTTATATTTAGTATATTATTTTTATTGTAGTGCATTATTTCTATATTTAGTTTATTATTTTTCATAGTTATGTTAGGGCTATTTTCAAGATCGTCACATCCATAACACTATATTTTACTCATAAACAAACACATCAATATTAACATATCATATTTATCTTATAATCGGATGTTTATGATTCTGGTTTGTACATTTTAATGCCCATAAATATCAAGACGTTTATTGGCTTCCAAAAAACGCTGACCTTTTTTGTCACATCCATAACGCGTTTATTTAACTTTTTGAAATACATTTACATTTAGTCATTTAGCAGACGCTTTTATCCAAAGCGACTTACAATAGTCGAGGAGACAATGAAGCGGTAAATAGCCGATACAACAATAGGTTAACAAGTGCTACAACAATGCTACCGAGTTACACAGAGAGAGAAGTTACAAAAGTGTTTTTTTTTTTTTTTTTGATAGAGTGAGTAGGTTAGAAAAGAAGTGAGTTAGTGAGTTAGATGTAGCCGGAAAAGAAAAAACGGAAAATAGAAAACTTGTTCATAGACTGACGTTTTTCTGATGTTTAAACACTATCAACACGTGATTTGTGTTATATAAACAATTGGTACAGTTTCCTGGTCACAGTTGTATTTTAATAGTGTTTTTATGTCACGACCATAACGCTGGAATTGCCCATATTTAGGTTTTTATGCCTATTATAAAATGTATAGTGCTTGTAACAGTCGGAGCAATAATATTTTAAAGTTTGGTTTGACTAACATGACTTTGCTGACTGACCGCATAAAATACAAATAAATAATAAGAAGAATAGGATACATTCAGATATTGTGACAGGTTTACAAATCCTTTAGAATAGCACAAAATATCACCAGCCGTTACTCTAAATGCTACAATATGATTCAGGGTACTTTTTCCGGGTCTTGATTCATTTGCTTTCATGTGGACCAGCTGTGTTTTGCTTGAAATGAGTCTGAGAGCGGAAATATGCAACCTTGAAATGTCACAAAGCTGACTTAAATGTGCACCATGGTGTTTGATCAATGTTGTGACATAGATGAGGTTTTCACTTCGAGACATTTTCTCTCTGCAGTCAGGATCCTGGATTTTGGGATGTGGCTGTTTTGTGCAATTATTGTTATTGTTTATAATTACTTTTTAAGGTTGGCTTATTTTGCTGACAACATTTCTGTTTATGCTAAATATGGTGTTATAAATGATTATTTATTCAGTAGATGACCTATGATTAGGAATACATGCATTAAAGAAGATTGAGTTTATTTTCCTAAAAAAGCTATGTATTAAATAAACATATAGGACATTTTTGATAACCAGTGGTTTTAGTACTTATCTTGTCTTGAAAATAACTTTGTTTGTTGCACTTGTTTTCCCAACTTCAAATATTTAGGAACAACCTCCTCAAATTAAAAATACCATGGCGTATCTGAATACTTTAAAAAGTATGATGAAGAATCATAGGATGACTACTGTGTTTTATCTACCATGACTATGATTTGAAAGCACATTTTTAATCACAAAACCACAAACGCCCAGCATGTTTTATGCATTAATGAGATGGGTGAGAGGAGGGGTGTCCCTCTCAGGCCGCATCACACTAGCACGACTGCTCCCAAATATATTTCCAGGTCACACAGTTTACATTTTGGCAGCAAATGCAATCAAAATGGTTGCATGTTTTAATTCCTGCTTATCCCTTTCAAAGATGACCATCTGATTACTTTTACTGTAACAAGACACAATTTTCTCTAGTAGAGGCTTTAAATTAGTCCTCCATTAAGCCACCTTTTAAATGTCGAGGAAGGGTTGGTTGCGGTAGACCATTTTCTTTGAAAAAGCCAAACGATCTGTACGGGAACCAATTTAGTTGCCTGTGCCTTTGTCTTATTATATCAAGTCTAATTCAAAATGTTGTAGTCTGTCACCTAATTGTCGCCTTTAAATGATAAAGAATCAGGTTAAAGTTCTCAATTCATGGCACATGATTAGCGTGCCTGCCGCTCGCCCGCTTCATCTCCCTCAGCCGAGTGTGCAGTGATTAGCATGTAAGCGCTAGCATGTAATTACAGCGCAGCTTCCTTTCCTTTAATGATTACTGTTAACACAAAGCCTCTGCCGAGGTGAATGAGGACACGGCTCACTCTATTAAAAGACAGCGAAGACACTTGGACGGACTGAAAATTTAATTCGTGCAAAATGTGAACTTCCTCTCGCTTTTCTAATGTGGGATCAAAGTCGTTTATGAATGGCACTTTGTGCCCTCGGTGCGTGTGGTGAACCTTCTGAAAATGGCAGCGTCTATCTGAGCACTTGGAATTAAAAGGTTTCAGGAACAAATGACTATCATTTCACAAGGCTTAATAGTGTTTTAGTTGATTGGGATGCCACTCAGCTTGGCACAGGCTGTCTGGAGGTTGAAGAATGTGTGCCCGCAACATTCATTAAACCAGTTTGTTAAACAGTATCGGGGTAGAAAAGCATTTCTGAGACACTTATTTCACGCCACTTAAGCCGAGAGAATTTATTCCCCATATCAAATAACAATTCAATGGAAATAGAGCACAGGTTGGATGGTAGAGCATTGTTTGGTTCATTTTTTACAAGCATTAGGTTGTGCCATCTGAAAGTTTTTAGATATTTGGCATACTTTTAAATTTGAAATCATCTTCAGTTTTTTCACAGCTTAATTACATAAGTAAACCAAATGCAAACATAGAAACAAACTATAAAGGTTTGTCAGGTAGCCCACTGTCTAAAACTAGAGATGATGAACTTTAAAAGGCTCAGTGTGGTCGGCCCACTCATTTATAACCAGAAAATATGTGATGGCTCAAATAATTTGTTTTCCCCCTTGTAGGTTTCACAATTTAATTTGATCAGCAAGCCGTTGGAAACATGATGTATCTCCTATTTTCATTTCATCACAAAACACATCTAGCAACACTCATGTATCATGACTCAGAAAGAAAGTCTGTACAAGGTTGTTTTTCTAATTATTAGAAAGGAATAGCAAATTTTAAATTCATAACAGTGCTACAGTAAATGTGGTTCTTTAAATAGTGAATGTTTTACATATTCTAAAAGGATGTTAAATTGAGCTTTTTGAAGAATAAATAACAATAGTTTTAAACATCATTGTTTTTCTAGTTTTTCAAAACTGTTTTACTGCTTTATTTGGGGTTTGATATTCTGTGTTTATATTGCGGAAATTGTTTGTTTTGTTTCTGAAAAAAAACAGTTTTTTTTAATTAACACTCTATAGGAAAACCTAATTTACTTAATTTGTTATGATGTATTTTAAGATAAGATAGATAAAAAAACATATATCATATGATATACATTTGAGATATTATTTTAAGATTCCTTTAGAAACATCTGTATGTATTTTTTCTTTTCAATTCACAATTAACTGTTATATTAAATGTTTACTACTGTCTTTTTTATTTCAGACCTTAATGAAAAAGAAGTTATTTCCAAGAATGTTGGTTAACACTATTCAACATTATTGAACATTATTCAAAATATATTTCATTGTGTTTTGCAGATGAAAGAAAGATTAAATAAATAGTATTAAATAACAAGAGAATTGATGACAGTATTTTAATATTTAGTATTTAATTAAAAAAATTAAAAGAAGTCAACATCACAACAAATCTTGATTCCAGGACAAAAAAAAAAGTTTTTTTGTGATGGGTCTGTAAGTTAAGAATCACTGATATGCATACATTCTTTCAGAACCCCACTTTATTATGTTTTTTAGATTTGGACTTTATGCAGCTTGGTTGAATCTTCTTCTCGATTTTTTTTTCCTCTCGCCACTCGAGTCTAATATCAAGTGATCAGCCGTGGCTTTGGTCTGCTGTGTAGGAGTACATAATCTGATGTTTCATTCTGGCCGAATTAGCCCTCCAGAAAGACCACATCACTTTAAGGACTCCTCCTGCCCTGTCTGAGTCCATCCTGGGTGATGACGCACACACACATGCACATTTGCACACACACGCATACACACTCAAGATATCCACGGATGGCTAGAGGCTGTTAAAATGAGGTGTCGCGAGTTGGCTCACACGCTCGGATGCGCCATGTTTCTGGGTGCTTGTCACTGGGCAGTGCCATCCTATCCGCCCCCCTGTACAGGCACTGATTGGTGACATTGGTAGAGTCACTTTTACTGATGGGTTTAATCGTCAGGATTACTGGCTCTTGATATGACGTCTTTATGTGCAACCCTTGCGGATGTATCAGCTGTATCCCTGGTTTGTTGTACTCTGAGGCCGTGTCTCTCTAAAACAGCCTCTCCCCTAGTATTCTGAGAGCCAAAGGAAATCCGGCATTTCATCTGGAATAATGCAGATTAGATAACGGCCTGTCTCCTCGGGGAACAAGCATGTTTTTTGCTGTAAAAAAGGAGGTAATTTGGTTTATTTTTATGGGTAAATGTATAGAGGTAAACATGACACTTGTACACTGACCTTGAAGGTGTCAATCAGAGTCCATTTTATCAGGCTTTTGTGATATGGAATTCAGTTTAATTCTTTAAAATTGAATTTATGAGGTATTTTTGATCTTTTTTAGAAAAATTATTTATATCATATTATATATATATATATATCATACATATCATATTTCACAGGAATTTGGTATTGTTTTATTCAGGCGCTATTTGTATAAATTCATACAATGTGAATTATACATACAATAAGAATTATTAAAAAACAGCATAAAAGCCCCGACCCAGCCCTCAACTTAATATTACTTGCATTAAAGCAAATCATAAAGCAAAATGTGAATAAAATTGTTCGAATTCATACAAACTAAAGATTATGGGCTTTTCACTTGGTCTATTTCCTATCCACTTTATTGCATGAATGATGGAATCAAGGACATTCTTATAAAAAGACGTTGAGTAAATATTAATACAATTTTCAACTTTGCCTTTAATCTGCCATTCTCCTGTTGTTGTTTTTTATCTTCTTGTCTGCTCATTCACTCTCCCTGAAACACAAAGAAATGTATTGAGTGCTTTTGTGGCCAAACAATAGAAGTCAAGAAGCGTGGTTACCAACATTCTTAAAACTACCTTTTGTGTTGTGCATACAGAATAACAGAATTTTTTTTAATATTTGGGTAAACAATCCCTTATGTCCTTCAGAGGGTGTGCTTCTAAAATGTAGCAACTCGGGATTGAAACTCTTGATGATGCTTTTTGTGTCATGGGGTTTTCCTTTCACATAAACTTGGCAGAATGCTTCGGCATTAACCCCTCACTTTCCACTCCATTTTTTCGGTTGAATGTTTTCACGCCTTACCTGTGTAACAAGCAGTCTTTGAGGTAAACATGTAGAGGTAAATCACTATGCGAGAAAATCCCACTCAGTGTATCCAGCGTTTGGAAAACCCCAGCCTTTTAGGTTACATGCTTAAACCTACAATACGTGTTATATTTCCAGTTCAAGGTTTTGGTTCAATTTTCACAGTTCTACATGTAAGTATGAAGTGCTATGTTCAGCAATGTTCTAATCTGACTATGAATGAATGACTCTGCAAAAATGTATCTATGTTAAATAGACAGCTAAAAAAAGCGAGATATATTTTTTAAGCATTATTTGGTTCCCGTCATTTTCAAATTCTGTTTTGCTCTGCATATCATTTCACATTGGATGTTTTCTTAGTTGCCGACACAGCAAGGTAACTTTCAGCTGATCAGCTGAAGTATTGTATTTTTTACTGCCTTGTTCATTTTGCACTCCAGCTATGACTTGACCCTGCATTGTGACATGTATATGATGAAATTCTAGGTTACCTGGAAAGTACTGTACGTAGGTAAATTTTTTTTTTATTAACACCCATCTCAATATGGGGTTTTTATTCATAAGTTTTTATAAGTGTATTATCATTATGAATGTTTGTGTCACACTTTCATGTGAGTCATAGTAAGAGGTTTATTTAGATTTTAAGCATGAACATTTCATTCTTTTGAAGTCGTTTTTTTAACTTTAGTTTTTTTCTCATTTCTTCTTCTCACACTGCAGCTTTCTGCTTCGTCCTGTGTCCATGAGTGTGTTGTTGCTGGAGGCCTTCAATGGCGGCTCCCACAAACAGCTGCTTGATCTTCTCCAGGAGAGTGTTGAAGACTGTGTAAGCTTCACTCTGCCTGCTAAGAAATGGCACTGGAGGGCCAGAACTTCTGCCCTATACTTTATGCAAGCAGTTCCAGACAGTTCCCAATACAGGTCAGCACAGTTCAATGAAAAAAATACAAAGAATAACATTATTATTGTTTATAACAATATTATTGATTTAATACTAAATAATGTTTTTGTTATTATTATTATTATCATTAGTAGTATTAGTATTAGTCGTAGTTGTATTATTGTTATAAAGCTTTTAATAATGTAGTGTGATTTATATGAAATTATTTATTAATGCTTTAAAAGGCATGACTATATAATATTTTTGTTATTTCTTATATGAATTATATTATTTAGGTCTAATCACAACTACGCATCTATTAACATGTTACAACTAAATAAACTACAAAAAATAAGTAGCTTAAAAAGTATTTTAAGCTAGATTTTAGTTATATTATATATCAAGTTTAAAAGTTGCTGTTACTAATGCAAGATAAACATCAACATTAACCAAAATAAGACCTAGATTATCTTCCTCACACACATTATTATTCATTTCAAAATGCAATCCACGAGGGCGGTTTACAATTCAAATGATATACAACACTTACAAACCCTCCATGAAGTGTCTACTTATGTTTTATTTCAAGATTTGCAACACAAGGACACAAACACATGTAGAGAATAGGATCCGATGGGGACTTTCTTGCTTCCTTTTAGGGACAGAGAACCGCAGGTGGGTGGGGGAAGCCCTGAACATTCCTTTAGCTGCAATCTCATCTTGCTGCACCCGAAGACAAGCATAAGACAAAACATGCGCTTTATTCCTAAAGCTTTCGAATTTGCACTGTCATAACCTTTCACATGTCAACAACCTCAAAATATGCTCTGTGTTGCCATGTCCTCTTATTTGAATCAGCTCTGGGCTTTAACCATCCATTAAAGGATTGGTAATCCCAAAATGGAAATTCTTTCATTATTTACTCTCACCCTGTTGTCATTTGAAACCCTTACAACTTTCTGAAAATAGGAAGATATTTTGAAGTATGTTGGTAACCACAAACATTGTTTCCCACTGACTTCTATTGAATGGACACAAAACAAATGCAAGTCAATGGAGGCTATAAGTCTTCTTTACCATCATCTTCTTTTGTATTCTGCAGATGAAAGTAAGTCATCCAGGTTTTAAATGTCAAGAGGGTAAGTGATGACACAATAATCATTTTGGGGTCAACTTTTCCTTTAAGTATTATATTTATTAATATATTTTTAAGGGGCCTTTAATAATCAGATTATCATAGATTTACACAAATCACTACATTATCTCATCTGCTCCTGCATGCAAAAAAGAAAAACGTAGGCTACAGAGTGCCAAAAGCAACGCTTGCTTTTCCAGTCCAGTACCTTTGATCAGGAAACTCCTATGCGGTATGAAACCTGACAAAGCAGAGAACAGCTTGCCCACCCACTGTTGCCTCTTATCTTACATGCACCCATAATGTCTGGTTTGGTTACGGTTAATAGTTTGTGCTGGAAAAAGTCAATAGGCGACAGTTACGGTCATATCACAGTGCAATGGAATCCATCAATGGGATGCCAGAACCAAACTATTGTGAAGGTTATTTATTTATACACCTCTGTTATACCCGGTTTATCCACCCATGGTGTTATGTTGAGGAAATATATTTGAAAGATCTTTTAAATAGCCTCATATCGTTCTTTCAACTTTGGTGGAACTGCAAATCACAAATCAATTTTATGTAACCTTCAGTAATACTTCTGCATACTCGCCCACAACATTAACCTGTCTGACCTAAAAACATGCATCAATCTCTGGCCTCACCTCCTGTTCAAAAGAACCAACGTAAGTCCTCCTATTTTGTTAGTATTGGATGCCCTTCACTTGATAATTTCCATCAGGCACAGGAAAGCACAGCTAAAAATAGCTACTTTCATCATCTGGTTCAATTTCAGAATTGCATGCGGGTGAGGATCAGGAGGTGGCGTTTGGAGTCCCTGAAGGAGATGCGAGACAGACTAATCCTGCCACGAAGATCCTGGGTCGAAGGACGGTGGAAGCCGTCCATTCACGCTGATGCGAGCGCAGTCTGATTGGTTTTTCGTGCAGTTAAGATTAGGAATTGGTTAGGGGAAGCTGGTAGTAGATTAGCATAAAAGGGACACTTCTGACAGCGGTGGAGTCATAGTCGCAAGGCCGCGGGCTTGCGACATCAAAGAGGCTGTCGAGCGGGCTGCAGGGGTTAGAGTGACAGGCGGCGGGGGCTTCCGAGAGGAGACCGGGTTCATTTAGGGAGACCAGAAATAAACTTCAAAGCTGTTGTTCCAATGTTTCTTACCACGTACGGAGAGAAAAAAATTGACGGTCCACCACTTGTGTATAAAATCTTAAAACAGTGTTCATTAAGAACAGTTATGATTTATAATATGTGTCTTTATTAATATATGGTTTTAGATTTTTGTTTGAGTACTGTTGGGACAGTTTAGCCTTTCTTGCTACTTTACTTTCTGAACAAACTGATTCTTGAAACCAGTGCTTTAGATGTATTAACATGCTGGGGTCAAAACTGTTAGAAATCTTATAATAACTTTACTAACTAGAGTTTTTTTGCAGAACACAAAACAAGTTGTTTTGAAGAATGTAGATGATGAACTGTGGCAGTGCCCATTTCCTTGTATTTTATGGACTCAAAACCCATGCAAGTGAATGGGTACCGCTGTTGTTTGGTTATCCATTCGGCTCCATAATGCCTGTTTTTTTCCATCTCTGCCACAGAGTTTTGTTCACCAGCTCCGTCCTCAATCTTGCTGAGCTTGTGGCCCTGCGACCCGATCTTAGCCGTCTGAAGAAGGTTCTGTACTTCCATGAGAACCAGCTGGTCTATCCAGTGCGCAAGAGCCAAGAAAGAGACTTCCAGTATGGCTACAACCAGATCCTGTCATGGTAACAGCAGAATTTCATCAACTTTACAGAAGTACAGTTGAATGAAGAACATGCATATAATGTTTTTCATATGTTACTACATTTTGTATATAGCTCAAACAAATCCAGGGATGCATTTCAAAGCGTACAGAGCTGCTTAAATAGCAATGTTGCCTTTAAGACTGCATGATGACATCATGAAATGTCATCAGTGACTTATTTAGAAAGCTCAACATGCACACAAAAATTGGGTTTCACTCGATTTCAGTGTAGCTTGTGGTTTGGATTTTGATTGTAAAATGACCAATTACACAAAATGTTTTTTAGAAGGCAGCAAACTAAACTTGACTTCTTGAAACGTCCATCGAATCTCTGACATCCTGAACTGATGCTTTGTAGCAGCTGACTGAGATTTGAAGAAATTTAGTGGGTCTGAGAGAAAATAGTTTATCATGTTCAGTGCTTGCCATGATGGGCTTGGTAATTATGGGATGGTATAATGGTGCTCTAATACAGTACTTAAGAATTGGATGTTTTAAACCCTAATGTCATAATCAATCTTGATGTTTGAAAGAAAGAGTTTTAAGCGCTCTAATTGGAATACATTGTGATTGTTGTTTGTCAGAGTATCAAGTCAATAATTCAGAGGCCCTTTGCTCGCTCAACTTTATTAACATGGCAGAAAGCAACACAAAAAAGAGCCCAGCTCCTTTAATTCACTCTCTAATTGAGCGCAATGCTGTGATTGATTTTGGCAATTGGGGTTAATCAGCACGCCATTTAAAAACATGGTGTGTTTGCGTCTGAAGATTCTAATCAACATGTATTAGTTATTTTAAATGACTAGTTACTGTAGACGTTCAGCATGAGAGTGAAGTTTGCTTTGCAAAACATGTTGTTTTTAAATTAACGTTCATTTTCAAGAATTAATTTAATTAAGGAGCATTATTGTGATAAGCTTGACAATTTGTGGTTGCATTCAATTATTTGAAAAGTGGCCCATTCAAGAACATGCCATGATTTTAAAATATTTTTTTTTCTTTGTTATCCTATGTGCCTGTAGCTTGGTGGATGACTATGCTAGCTACACACGTTTTCCCAGGGAGCATGTTAAAAAAGAAAGTGCAATTAAAAAAGGGATAGATCACAAAAAATGTAAAATCTGTCATCTTTTACTCACTCAACCTCAAGATTGCTTTGTTTCATTGCATTAAATAATTTGCACAAAAAATAGTAAATTTAAAGCTTTGAAATTAAGTAAACTTGATTAACTCTAATAATGGTGTTTATTACAAATATATATGCTAAATAAAAGGCTCTTTTTTTATAACATAAAATGAACAAATATATGTAAATTTTAGAGAAGTTTTCTGTTGTCTTTGTTCTTATTACAAAATATTTTTTAAAGGAGCAAAATAAACTTGACTTATTGAAATGTTTGTAGCATATCTGATGTCTTAAACTGATTTCTCTGTAGCGGCTCACTGAGTTTTGGATGAATCTTGATTAAAATCAAAATAAAAAATATTTGTAAATTTTTGTTGAATTAACTGTTGAATTTTTATTTAATTCTATTTAATTTTATCCACCCCAAAAAATGTTTTCATTTTTTATTTTAGGATAATAACATAAATAAATGTAATGTTTATTTTTGTTATATTTACTAAGCCACATGAAACATTTCTTAAAGTACATGTAATTTCAAGCCTGTATGACTTCTCGTTGTTTTGCAGAACACAAAAGAAGATATATTCAAGAAAGTTGTTACTGTAACTGAACCACGGTGCTACCCATTTACTTCTAGTGTATGTGTATGTCTAGTGTAACAATGAAATCTTAAGGCGCCACCGTTGTTCGGTTACCAACATTCTTCAAAATATCTACTTTTGTGTTCTGCAAAAGAAGTAATACAGGGTGAGTAAATTTTGACAGAACTTATTTTTGGTATACTTTCCCTTGAAGTCATGTTGTTAAAATACATAAATTGTTTTCGTCCCCAGTCTGGTTGCAGACGTGATTGCGTTCAACTCATCATTCAACATGGAGTCATTCCTGTCCTCCATCTCTACCTTCATGAGGATCATGCCAGATCATCGACCCAAAGACCTGGACCGGCTCATCCGTCCCAAGTGCCGCGTGCTCTACTTCCCGATTCGCTTTTCCGATGTCACAAGGTCTGTCATCCCTCCCTCAAGCCTTCTTGGGATCTCTGATTAAAAAAACACATGCAAGTTCACTCTTAATCTGCCCCCAAAAGCTGATCATGTATGCAAGCGTGGTTAATGGCGTGTGGGCAAAGTTGTGTAAGAAAGTGATTAGAATAGACATCTTTAATATCCTGTGTGGATCACTTGACACGCTCCGGCAGCAGATCCACGCGTGCTCGGGTAAACGCACACGCGCTCAAAATGCCCAGCGGTTTCTTTGTCTTTTTTTGATTGTAGGTAGTGTAAATATTTGTTTTATTTCTGTGAGGATGATGAGGAAGTTGAAAACAAATTTTGAAGATGAGAAATATTATGAAATTAAAAGTGATAGTTCCCTGTTGTTAACTGTCTGTAAAATAGAAGTGAATCTAGATTGAAGTGAGAGTGCTTTATTTTTTTCTTCAAAATATCTTTTGTTTTTTTTTCTTTGAAAGAAAGAAATGCTTGAAATTTCAAAAGAGTAATTAATGACACAATTTACTTTTTGGGCAGAAATTAATTGGAAAGATTATTTTAAAACATACTATTTTCAGTTCTTGCGGTTTACAGTATTGTGATATCTAATTGGTGATTTAGCCTTTTTGCATTTTTTTAATCAAAAGCTAATAACCTTTTTAAATCTAAAACGTTTTTAATTCTGATTGACTAAAGAACAACCCAACTAAAACTAAATATATAAAATGCACTACGCTTGCAGGCTTACGTTCTGCTTGATGTACTTGTGGTCTCAATGGTTGATATTTTAACAGTTGTTTATTATTTTCACCCGGGGTCCTGGGCACGCTGTAAACCCCCTACCCCCACCCCTTACAGCTTGTGAACCTCACAGTGCTGTGTACGTCGTGTTGACTTGCCCAGTCGAGATTGGCTTCAGAATTTGTCTCCCGAACTGTCGTCTTGGATCAGTAAGCATTGGTTGGTGCTTTTCTCAATGCCCTGTTCCAAAGCAATGTCAAGAAAAAGCAAGCTACGAGCAGCTTTATGGAGGGGCCTGCTTCTTATTAGACTCCTAATGAACAGCAAGCAGGATCGGTACGAGTGAAACAATATTTTTAATTCAATTTGATATGTGGATTTTTTTTGGCTGATTTGTGCAAGCTGGTTTAAACATGAGGGACTTAAAGCATGTTCTGTGTATGTCATTTACATCCTTCCTCTTTTTTTTCTTCTTTGTATATTGTAAACATTTTTTTCCTGCAGAAATTTGATTAATTTGAATCAATAATTAGCAAATTGTGTCAGACAGCACTATTGTATATAAACATATTATCCCCTTTTTATTTAAGCTCAATATATTCCCATAAATATGAATCCCATGTGATTCGGGATGTGTGTTTGCTTGACATCAAAGATTCATGTTGTATCTTAGACAGCAGCATTCAATCTTTGTTTAATATGTTTACAGTCCATTACTTCTGTCTTTTTCCCCATGAAAGAGACATGTTTCCTATTATCCGTCTGATGCATGATTTGGTTATGTTAGTCGGTGGATTCTTCTTGGTTGACAAAACAAGATTTTTAGTGCTTATCCATTCGTGTTTTAAATTTAAAGGACCGTGCGCACCACGAGGTCACATTGCAATGTTTGTCGCTCCCTAAACAGCTGTGGTTGCTTTATTTTATTTTCAATGAGTGCTACATAAAATTGATAGGTAAAATATTAAAGATCTGTCATTTTCCCCCACCCTTTTATTGATATAAACCTGTATAACTTTCTTATGCAGAACACAGAATATAATTTCAAGAAATTTGATCACCAGACAACAGTGATTTTACTTGATTTTACTTGTACAAAAATGTGTACAAACATCTGCTATTCAGTTGCTATTGTTCAAAATATATTTTGTATAAGTAAGAAAACCATAAAAGAGGGTGAGTAAATTATGACTGAATTCAAATTTTAAAGTCAACTGTCTTTCACAAATACAAAAGCTACATGTAAATGAATTTGATGAAAACGGTTCCGTGCCAAAACTAATAGATCTCTTTTTGGATGCCTTTGTGTTTAGTTTGGATGAGTATGGATGGATGTGCCCCTATGCTCAGTTGGATGACAAATTTGCCCTGTGTGTAAAATGTGGGTTAAAATGACATTAGTAATGTTGGTCCACACTAGTGTGTGTGTATCACGGGTAAGAGTTACGCTGTAAGTAAGCCGACACTGATGACGCAGGCCTCTCGCCTACAGTGTTTCTCAGCTCATTTTCAGATGGTAATTCGCCCCTTCCAAAGCAAACTCACAGAGTGTAAGGAAACGATTATATGCATGGTCGGCCATCCGTCAACACGCCCTGGGTTCTTTTCGCAGCAACCAAGTTTGTCCGAGCCTTTAAAGAATTTCAAAATATTCCCAAACGGAGAAGAAGCAGAGCATCTGAAATGAAATATCTTGCAGGTGGACTCTTGTTTGTCTCTATGTTTGCGTGACATCTTCTCGTGGCTGCGTTTAATGCGTTTAATAATGTAGTAGTACTATTAAGGAAGGGTAAAATATAGCATGGAGAAGAAAGGTTAAGTATATAGAAACTCCTCTTAAAGAAATAAAACGCAGAGTTAGCCCACATTCAGCAGAGAAAGAGAAAATAAACAAGGTAAAAGTAACCTCGCAATCAAAACATCTTTTGCAAGGTCCAATTTAATGTAAAATGCTTCTACTCTCCCACAGTGTCTTTTGGATCAACTTCATCAGACCTCACTTATTAATTGGCTTTCTGCGTACAGCGGTAATTCAATCGTGATTGACCCTAGCAAGCAGGAGTCCAGCTGAGTGAGGCCGTACCACATCATCAATCACCGAAATCCACCACGCTGGTGGCCCCTATTAAAGACCGGTCTTTGTATGAAAAAACACAACAGACCGACAGGGTATGTTTGCACAGCGTCACGTGACAATCAGGTGTCCTTTCAAGAGCTTCGGCCCGCCGAGACGCCACATCACAAAGCCACTCCTGGAAGACTCAAATGTATCATTGCTTTGATTTCCATTGTTCTCCTCACTTGCAGAGGAGCCAATTTGGTTTCCATAGCACTTAACTGGCATCAGATGTTTGCACAAGATTGATGGCCAGCACTGTATTGATCCAAACGGCATGATCAAAAACAATGACAGTTCCTCCTTTGCAGGGACCACAGTGCTATCGGTCTCATCGAGGGGAAAATCCATCACAGGAATCTCTCGCTAGACTTTCATTGTCAGGAGGGACAGGTTTTCATTAGCCCATTTAACTCGGCACAGATAACTGAAGCTACTTTTCAAAGTTGGTGGGGAAAAGAGGGTATTTGGCCGCTTTTTAAAAGCAGTTCAAAGGCATGGATGTGACTCCGTACGCCGGTCTGCCGCCAATGACTGACTGGCGAAGCGATTCTGTTACTGAAGCAGATGGCAGGATATCCTGCTGCAGAGATTGTCTCAGAACGGTTCAAAGGGAAGGAGGCAGTGGAAATTATGCGCCTCGGTCCCATATCGAAGTAATAAAGTCGCATCAAAGACGCCGATCACCTTGTTACACAAACCAGCACAGCGGCTTCGTAGCTGTGTGGGATACATTATTTAATTGAACATTTGAAAGAGAGGAGTGCGTGTGATTTTGAGCTTTTTGGTCATTCGTAGAACATTGAATCGATGTTGCATTTTTGAGTTGATCTAGTAATTTCATCCCTGGACAGTTGAGGAAACCATTCTTCAGTGTATTGGAAAATTGTTGATCCAGCGCAAATATGTTTAATAAACACTCATAACTAATACAATCTGCTTCGCCTGGCATCGCAGTCCAGATCTTTTGAAAAACGTCTTAATAACATTGGCTTCCTCGATCCTGGTGCTCAGAAACCCATCACTTGGCACCCAGGCTCCAAATCCTCATACGCCTTGCTACTCATCCTGTAGACCTCTCTGTTTTGATTGCTGTTAAGCCGTAATGTAGGCAGGATGGAGCGATGTGGAGATGGGCTTTCTTAATCAAACCGCCAAGCGTTTAATCTTGTCTGTGAAACATCTGGCGGGCACCTTTTCTCATTTGTTTCTTTGACATTGAATTCCACCACCTCGTGCTCTGAGGACATTTCGAAAAGGGATATCCGTCCTTATAGCACGAGGACTCGTAGTATGTGCCCTGTGAAAATAATCCAATGGTTAAACCCAAAGGTATGGCATGCGTCTGATCTTCAGATCACATGTGCCAGGAACGAACCACAATTGAGTCCATATGGCGCTTTCAAGTGCTGGGAGCAAACCGTGATAAATAGAAACGAATCAAGGATAAATCCCATGGCTTCAGAGATTTGTCCCAAGCAGCTGGATTGTCGCCATAAGTTTGGGATGATGTAATCAGGTATCTACAAAACAACTGCAAAAAGTAGGCGTCCATAGATTGTTTGATCCAGAAGGGGGAGAAACATCAAAATCAGGTTGCCAGGTATTAATTGTTAAAAAATGTTGCATCACTCATGACTAGATCATTTTCAATGAATATGAATTTTTCGTCATGCTACCACCTGCTTTTCAGCAATATTAACAACATGAAGAAAGCAGAACATGACATCATAGCATATGGCCGTGTGTAACTGAACTATAGTGACAACTGCTTCCTTTGATTTGTCTGTGAAGTCCTGAAGCTTTCTATTTTCTAGTTTAAACTATGTATGTAGTTATTTCCATGATCGATACAAGTGTTTTAAACAAGAGATACACTGCATTTTTCTTAAAATGTTGTTAAATGTAACAAACAGCTATGTTCTCACTGCACTCTGAAATGTTAAGGTTTTGTTTGAAGGGATCGAGCTGTTATGTGCCTGTCTCACATGACAGATGTCATGGCTTATGCAGTTGTGTCAAAATCTGCCCGTTCCATGTCAGATTTGTTGAGCCATATGCGCATTACGTAATACAGAAAGTCTGTCATCCCCTACACGTTCTAAAACTCGATACAATCGCATCCGTCATCAGGGTTAAAAACATGAAAATTGAGCAGCGCTGCACTGTTGTCGGAAATCTCTAAAGGACTTTAGTTTGGATACCTCCCCTGACCCGCTTTTGTCAGTCACTGTCATTAAAAATTTGGAAGTCCGCTCCCCGCTGCCTCAAAGGTACAATATTATATTTCAATGTCATGTAGCGTCGCATGAAGTCTCGGCTGTGTGCTTTGGCTGGGGCAGTGGATTTGGCATTTGACTATGAGGTCAGTTGGTAATAATGAATGTAGATGTTAATGTGCAGTAATGACCTTCTCCGTCCACGTCTCAGAGGCTCTCTTCAGGTCTCCTGTGCCCATCGCGCCGGACCTCTGTCAGGCCACCACACCGATCGCCCACACTGATGAGTTAATGCTAGTGACGGTGCTTCCAGTACGACACACATTTGGCTTCATTAAAGTTTTGATTTTGCTCTTTGGACAGGAGTTGTTTTAAGAATGTCCTGGACTCAATAAAAGGAAAGCTTAAAGGGATAGTTCACACAGTAAATTAAAGTTATATCATTATTTATTTGGCTTTATTTGGCTTAAAATCTGTGTATGACCTCTTGTATTTGTTCTTTTTTTCTAAAAATACTTTTTTTGACTTTTTATTTTATTTATGTATATTGAGTCAATTTCACGGCAGTACTGTGTGGTATCCAATGTTTTTTCAAAATATTTTCTTTTGTGTGAAATTGTGAAAAAACAATTGAACTAAGTTTTGAATGACATGAGGGTGAAATGGGGTATTTTTGAGGTTACCTGTTAATAAACAGAAAAACTGACTCGACTCTTTTAGACAGGTGTAATTATATTAGGCCAGGCAATAAACAGTAAGACGTATACTGTTTAAAGCAAGAAATAAAGCTGACAATAAAGCATTTGGTTTTATTTATTTTAGAATTGTAGGTTATCAAGAAAGGAAATTATTATTTACATGGAGCTAAGCAGGATTACAATAACGGACAAAACAATAACATCATCGCCTAAAGTGTCATTTACATCTTTATATTTTTGCCACTTTTTGGCATTATGTTTAGGAAATAGAAACACCAGTGAATTCAAAATTGTAAAATTGATAAGATGATATGTCCTGAAGTTATTGTTTTGAATTTTTAACTAACAACATAGCTCCCAAAATTATTTGTTATTCACATTATATTATTTAAGTATGTTGCGATATTCAGAATTTACCATACAATTGTTTAACCCAATGGTATAAAACACTTCAAAACTTCAATTTGAAAGCCATTAATTAACAATAATAATCACAATTTAAATATTATATGAATAATACACAATTACAATATTTGTCCTGATCATGCAGCCTTACATCTTATGTAATGCGTAACTCACTTTCGGCTCATAAACTTTACTCTTACTGTAACCGAACTATTGAAGTGACAAGTAAAAATTGTTATCTGTGATAATTACCAAATTCAACAAATCCTTTTGACTAAGCCAAGAGCAAGTAATGCTGCACTTCCTATATAACTTCCCCAACTGCAGAAGTTGCTAAAGAAACTTAGCACATCTCACACATACAGAATCTCCCTCCCTTCTCAGCCATCGCAGCGGCCGACCTCAAGATCAATGGAATTTTTCATTAGCCTGGGAAAAAGAGACTGCTTGTGATTATTGCCAATAAAGAAAATTAGATGAAATGATTTTTGACTTTGATTCCCCCCCACTTTCCTCCAGCCCTCCTTTCGCATTTAATCAAAGGCAAGGTAAAAGTCATCACTGAAATTGCGTCTGATTTATAAATAAGCTAATTGGTGGCGTTCTCCCTCTCCTGCCGGCGGACACGGCTGCGTTTTTATTGCCTAGTCGAAACCTCCTCATGTAATTTTCAAAATGGCCCTCGAAATGAAATTTTCCACCCGGCTCCATCGCTCATACCTTGCTGAACCCACCTTCTTGTCATCTCTTTAGTGCGGCTTAATGCAGCCTGACTCCCCTGTCCACATCTGTTAGTTAATTCATCCATTGCGAAACTCTTCCCTGGCACTTCTATCAATGGCTAATCTAATAGAGGTGAACTGTTGAGTGACTGCTTTCATTGATACTCTGTCGTTCTCAGGGACGTTTGAAGAATGATGATGATGTTGTGAGGTTTCGTATTTTGATGGCCATTGATCGCTTCTGAATGCGTATTCACAGATATGAATGCAGGATTGGAGGAATTACTTCTTCAAAGGGCCAGGCAAAGGCTAGGTTGACATTTAACAGTTTTCTTTCACGGTTTTTGTGTACAGAACACAATTTACCTGTCTTTGTTTGACTAATGCTTTTCTAAACTAGATGAAAGGGGAGTCAGAATGAATAAACATGCATGCGTCTGCTGAACCTGGAAACACTTTCTTTAAGGTATGATCTCAACACGGTTGAAAAAAGAAAAAAGTGAACTGCTTTCACTTTTTTTTTTGACTGGTTACGAATTTGGGCATTAACATGTGTCTAATATTTTGGTAAGGGCAAGCGTTTTTGTAACTCTGAACACTCAACAGACTTGAAGATCTCCTGAAGTCGATGAGTTCTTCAGCACTTGGAAGGTCCACATATATATTACAAACATGTTGTTGAAAGCCGTGATAAATCGTCACTTAGTATTGAAATAAATGCATTTTTAAGATCCAATTAGACGTCTAGTTTGGTTAGTTCGAATTAATTATTCTGTTTCATTGTTTTGCAATCTCGTTTTGGAGTGGTTACAGCATAACACATTTTAAATAGACGAATGCCATCTTTGCACTTTTTGTAAGCAATCCTTAAGTTGGATCTCCTATCATTCCACAGTTAAGGCAGCCACAGACTACTTCCTTTTGGATTTAAGGAGTGCCTACAGTTATGCTCCAGTGCAAAAAATAATAGAGCGTCAGTAAGCATGAGGGAATATCGCTCTCAAGCAGCTAATTGGCCCGTGTCCATCATGCAGCCTACAATTAGGACTGGCGGTGCCATGAAGGCAACACACGGGCTTTGCAGTCGCAGAGAACTGAGAAAGTACTTTCTGTGCTTTATGGATTGCTTTTGGCAGAGAATTACGTGAAAATGTGACTTGTTTTAACTTCTTTAACTTGTAATAATCGTGGTGGTTGCAGAATACATCACTTAGGCTGTGCGCTCAACATATTTTAGGGCCAGGGAGAGAGAGAAATGTCACAGGAGGCCTGTTTCCTTTTTTAAAACGAGGTATAAGTTACCCTTTGTTTATTTTACTTTAACATATAATGTTCTGACTGGTGTAGCTTATGAATTATTTGCTGGTGTGTCGTTTTTCATTATAAAATCAATAAAGGTTAGACAAAAAACTATTAGTCTCTTACATTTATCTTTACGTCTCTCTCTCCCTCTCCCTCTCTTTGATTTTCTTCCTTTTTTTCCATCATTCTTTCTTTCTTTCTTTCTTTCTTTCTTATTTGGTTTCTTATATAATATTATAGGATTTTTTCTCTCTTCTTTAGATTCCTGCCTGCACACAAACATCTCAGGCATTTAAAGGGGCATCAGAATATCCACAGTCCGGCTGCTCAACACCACACATCAGTTGCAAGGTAACATAAAATTGTTCCATTGAATAGGATTTAACTAGTTTGGTAATACAGCTAAGTCAGTTGTACCTTAATATTTGGGAGCTATTTGAGATTGTTTATTTTATAAACAATACGTTTGTATTCCTATAAAATAGATTAAAATAATCTGTTACAAATTGTTAAAAAATCTTTAATGGTTTTATTAACACGTTTTACTGATAATGCAAATCAATAACTGAATCAGGGTTATGTATTTACAGAACAGATTCACATAACTTAAGTTAAAAAAAAGTTTTTGCTATCTACATAAAGAATGCTTTTTCAGCACTGGCATACATAAGCCTGGATTACTTATTGGATCTGGATAACACTTTACAATAACATTATTTTATGCACCTTATACTAACAACTATCAATGAAGGATAGGAGGAAGGAATAAAGGACAATATATGCTAAAAACTAAATTTTGTTTGCCAATGTTAATAATGGTTATATATTTCCTTTACCCTCTTAAGAAACATTTTGAGGACAAAATAAGTGAAAAGGGGTGCCTAACCAACAATCTTATATGGACCCCAACAGACCTTCAGATTTCTCATTGGACAGTGAAATTGAGTCTCCTGAAGAGAAACAGCATGAGGACGGACTACAGTCAACAACTTTGGCAACAGATCTGGTAGCATCACAAAATCAGCCAGTGTTTCGTCAATGTAATGAGGGAGAGAAACCCCGGCCACTCCACATAGTCTGGCCACATCGCTGGTAAGAAGTTTATAACATCAAAAACATGATGCATGAAGAGTTAACTTATTACCCATTTTTGTATAGAAACGAAAAAAAAATGCCTGGGGTACTCTTTCTTTATGAGTGATTTACGTTTAAATGAAACATTTCTCAAAAAAGACCTCAGATAAACTTTATTGTAATGCGAGAGTTTTTCAGCAAACATCAAACATTGGCAACATGAAAGTTCCTCAAGCAGCAACCTGTATACAACTACCATTCTGTAAGTTATTTGCTTTGGACTGTCCAGGGAGTTGTTTGACAGGCAGATTCATTGTAAATGGATAACATGCTTGTTTTGCTACAACCGCATTAAACATGCATAGACCCCTGGATTTATTCGGAGCATGAAATCTTTCAGCCGACCCCCACAATGCTTGTGCGCAATATTTGTCGGCGCCCTCACAATATTTCTCCAAGTCAATCAAGACAAAAGTTTTCTAAGTTTGTATACACAGTACAGATAAACTCAATCACAGCGGCAGAAGAAAATGTCAGAAGAGTTTTGTTCACAGGGGCCATTGGGGGAGGGATGAGAAAATATTTTATTGCCCGCAGGATCGCTCTGTGGTTTTTGTTGAAGTTTAAATATCTTCCACTCCCCATATTTTAAGGCTCTTTCTGGCATGAGTGGAAACCAAACAGCATTGTATCTCTACCTCATCTGCCATGGACCGAGGAAAAAGAAAAATAGAAACTGTTACTCCAGCCACATATTTTTCCCATGACTCTATGCTCATCTCTTGGCAGCGATGACATGTTTCCTTACCAAAAAACACCCGTAAATCTGATTAACAACCAAAAAGACCACCAATGTCGAAGTTTGATGCTGGCAAAGGGATTTTGCAATGTTTGTTTGTGTTGTGTCGCTGTCATTCACCTACTCTTGTATCAGTAACAAAAGCACCCATTGTGTAATCTCTTCAAAACTGAGCAAAACACAGATGGATTAGCGCTGTTAACATCCATGCTTCATAAACGCTGGCTTTGGTCCGAGTTAAATTAGGATTTACGCTGGGTGAGAGCTGCTGGAAAAATAAGAAGGGGCTTGGATTATCTCTGACAGTGTGTCCCATTTCATCCTTTTTCCAGCCTCTCTTTTTGTCATCACTGGTTGTGGATTGTTAATCTCCATGTGGCCTGGATAGGTCTTCATCTGTTGGATTACAGGACTGTCTTATTGCAGGCGCTGACCAGGGCGGGTGGTCAGGAAGGGCGGTCAGGGAGGGCTGCTATTTGCAGGTGCTGGTGTAATGAGGCTTAATGGCAAAGTTCATTCCAAAAATTCTCATTTGGAAGATTTATCCAAAATGAGGCCCAATGCATATTGATTATATTTGCGATGTATCCTTGTGTTGTAAAGACATGCTGACATATTGTAAGGCTGACTCTTGAAATGACAACAGGGTAATGATGTAAAAGATAACAGAATGTTCATATTTGTCCTCTTTAAATGTCTTCTTACTAAACAGAGGCTTTTTCAACCAACCTTATTTGTCACAGTGACAAATGGGCGCATGCTCTCATAAACACCCAAACGCCAGCGAGGACATTCGTCAGCCATTATTAAAAGTCATCATCACTACCACATCAGACAGTCACATGGGCTTTCCCTTCTGTTGGACCTTTGTCTCTTACGCCATCATTCTCCACAGGCAATTACACGATGTAATGCTCTTTTTTCTTTTTCGAAATCCAGACATATTTGTGTATTTCTCAGACTGCGCAGTGGGCACCAATCAAAAAAAAAAAGATGCAGGCACTGACGCATCACCACACTGTGCTGGCACGGATCATGCGCGTTTCCCAGACTCCTCCTGTGCCCTGCTCATCGCCAATGCCAAGCCACAGAGACCGACAACTGCGCCACAAAGAAATTCGACCCGGCAGAATTTCATAAAAATATTTTATTTCTGATGTTTGCACACAATTTGCTGTCAATTTACGGAATTACCGTCACATGACTGTAACACAACCACTAAAGTTCTTAGATGAATCGGTCGAAACAATAATCCAAAAGTCACATTTTCACTTATATTCATGTATATTTGTAATTCCCCCATTAGGGTTGCACCACGCAGAGAAACAGCAGGAATGCAATCCAATGCTTTCAGTTTGTTTTGTCTTGTATTGCGAAGGGATCTGTCTCTGCTATTTTCAACTGACCCTAATCAATCCCCAGATAACTGAGTCCAGGGCTTTCAAGAGCCCGATTAATTAGCCCTTTCCCTTCCTTCTGATTTGAATCTTTTAACGTCATGCTTTTGCAGTAAATAGAGTTTGAATTTTAAAACATGCACCTCATGGGTGCGACTTAAAGGGGAATATTTAATCATAGCTGTCTAAATGAGAGGATCATATTCTTTTAAGTGGTACTGGATGACTGCTAATGAGGATTCTGCGGGTCCCTGCAGAACCCATTTTTCTCTTATTTGTTTTATTTGGTTTCTGTCTCATTGCACTGTAAGGTCAAGGTTGACAAAACTCAACATTTTCTTCGTAGCTGGTGCCAAATATATTCACACTGAGTACAAAGTGTATTTTGACACCCAAAGTACACCTAAAAATGTGTGAATGCTATTGCATTACATGACAAAAGGCATACCAAGCGTCTGCAAACAAATAATGTCCTTGTTAATTATTCATTTTTTTCTCAAAATTTTTTATAGGGACTTTTATTTTCAGTCTGGGTGAATTGTAGAGATATATAATAGAATATATAATTGATTTTAAATTTATAAATTATACTATTTGAGTTTGTGTGAATGAACACAAAGGGAGTTTTATTTTGGGACAACTTCTTAGAGAAGAAAATTTTTTACACCTAAATTCTATTATTTTTTTATTTTTATTCACATACAAAGATTTGAACAAAAATATACAGTACTTTTTTCTACTATAGGTAGTCAATAATCCCCCAGAAATCTCAGTTCTTAAGACATTCTTAAAATGTCTTTTTTGGATAGTTTGATTTCGAGTAATTCATAATTCATAACAATTCCTTTTAATGTTGTATCATTGTTGAAATTTTTAAGTACTCACTTTCTATTGTCCACTTTCGATAAATCACTTGTTGCTTTACTCAACTGTAAATCACTGAGAAATTGTCTACTAAATAAATAGATGTAAATGTAGAAAATATTTTTTTACACTGTGGTTGGCACTCAAAAGTTTGTTCATGTTTTCACTATACATGTGACCCCCATTTTCATTTTGACTAGCATTAAAATATAAAAAATTTAGTTTAACCTTGAAAAGCCATAATAGTATAAAGTCTCCCTCTCTGCCCCCATATATTTTGGCCAAATAGGTTATTCAAAATGCAGTAAACAATGAATTTCACTGATCATTCCAAAATCATTTAAGTAGATGTCATATTTAAGTGATAAAATTAGATTACATAATTCTGACTGCATAAAACATTATTTTGAAGCTTAAACTTGATTCCTAATCTCTAGAATATTATGTGGGTCATGTTTTAGTTTTGTATGCTTCATTATGGCTGTTAAATGTAGCTGCTTAGTACTAATAAACTTGTTTTGTTTACTAATCTCTTTAATGCAGTCTTTTCAAAAAATAACATTCAAACAGCAGCTGCGAGCACATTTCCGTGAACCCACGGTTGCGTGTTAGCCCAACCACTGGTCTTCCTTCTCTCAGCTTTAACGCGAGAGACATGTTGAGCCCTGGAAATCCCTGCATAAAATAACTGACATATTAATTAACCCTCCGCTATGCTGTCAGTAGGAAATAAGGCATCACGGGCTACAAGCAGTCTGTTTTAGTTACTAGACTGACAGGCTGGGTAATAAGCATCCCTGTAGTCGCCATGTCACCTCCCCGCAGGTCAACCAGTCTTAGTCCAGAGGTGGTAGCAATCACATCCACATTGTAGCGAATCAAAGAGGAGGCAAAATTAATGAGGGAATCAACGTCAAGCCATGGGGGAAAAGGCAACATAAAAGCACCGGAAATGAGAGGAAATAAGCCTTCACTAATACCTCATCTGAGGAGATTCCAAGTGGGAGGTGTCTTTTGTCAAAGAGTTTCTGCCCCCAGTAATTGTTTTTGACCTTCAACGTTTGTCAGATTTGTTAGGAGCTTCTTCTCCGATCGCATACAGAAAGACAGTGATTAGAAGTGCTGAGATTTGTCAAAAGCCCTTTTGTGAGCACTGTAAGGCCGTTGTTCACATGCATACCTCAGTGTCTGGTGTGGATGAACCTCGCCACTCAAGTGTCAGAACTTTATCTGCATAGGTTTGGGTCAAAGACAAGCTTTAGAAACTCAAGGGTTGAGAGTCATTGTCTTATGATGACAGTTTTTCATTAGCCCTGGTTTTAGCATGGGCTAGAGATGCAAGTAGGCTGTTTTGACCCCAAAATTAAGTTTAATGAGGGATTTTGTCTCATGGCGATGGTGGGACAGAATTCAATTCACTGGGGAAATCAATAGGTATCTGAATATATGATGTTCAATTATTATCTAGTTCAGTTTAAGACAGAAATGTGACAGTTTATTGGTACCCATCAACAATTGTTGTTTCCTTGTATGCTTTTTGATTCTTCAGTTTTGGTTATGAATTTGGTTTTTTTACTGAAGAAGAGGATAGTTTCTGGTTTCCAAAACATTCAGGGAAAACCATTTGGTTCCAACAAATAACTCTTAAGGTACGTTAGGGCAACATTCTGGGTTTGCTTGGCACCCCTTTGACTTCAAGGCCCCCCCCATTGTATTATTGTAACATTATTCAAAGGCCACCCTCTTCAACTTACAAAACCTCAAAAATTCTAAACAATAAGATATTTTAAAGTTTAAAATTTGGTCATCCTTTGGCCTCTTGGAAGTCAAGGGTCAGTTAGGGTCTTGTGGTTAGAGAGTTGGACTTGACTTGATAATGACTGAAGTACCCTTAAACTAGGCACCTAATCTGTATCACTCACATTCTTTTGCATAATACAAAAACCAATGCAAGTCAATGGGTAGCGCCAATGTTTAGTTACCTGCATACTTTGAAATATCTTCCTTTTTGTTCTGCACAACAAAGTCATACAGATCTAAATTTGGCAAAGTGTAAGTAAGTACAATTTGTTTCATTTTTGGGTGAATTGTAATTTCTCAAAACTCTTTTTGATCAAGAATGATTATTGTAAAATAGGAGTAGTCTGTTTTTTTCAGTCTAATAAAATATAATTCTTGTCTAACAACAATAGAAATCACAAGCTTTTTTACACACAATGCACATCTGAAAATTATTTTCCCGGTTCGATTAGTCCCATCACATGTATTTGGGCAAGAAAGTTCAATGAGATTTCAATGTGGGGTAAAAGTTGAATTTCTAGTGCATTTAACGAAGCATTATTTTTTAAAGTACTCCACATGTAAGGTTATTAGATGTGAAGGAACACTTCATAGAGAGCTATTTTTGTAGAAATGAAGCATTGCCAGTGATTGACTTTGAGAAAGCTGCTCACCAGATCTCTTGGCCGAGCTCAGAAGTTTAATGGAAACACACCAGCAATCAGTGGCCTGGCTGGATCTGAGCGACAGAACATGTGGCCTCAGCTTTCACATGTGTAATTAAGGTATATGCTGTTTGTGGATCGAAGAAGAAATCTCAGAAACTCATAACAGGCCCTTTACGTGTAAATAATCCTATTAGTGACTTTTTTATATTTAAGAATTCTGAATTTCAAATGTCGATGATATAAAAGACATCAGGACTATTGCTTTTAAGCCTTTTATTATTTCCATATTGATATGATGTACATATATAGATGTAGATGTAGATATAGATATAGATATATATGATTGTCACAAGTACGGGTTGTTAATATTAAAAAAGTAGTCGGTTCCTCAATTTTATGCCACCCGGTAGCATGACGTACTGGGTCTTCTAACCTTAGAACCTTTCCAAAGAAACAATAAAACGTGACCAAGCCGTGGAGCGCTTCTCCAAATCAACGAGACGTGCGCTGCAGATTGCAGAATTAATCCAGAATAAAGTCAAATTATGAAGAAAACGGACAAAGTTTTATAATGAAACAAGAAGAAATCCCATTACTTTAAGTCCAAGTGGTTTGGTTTAAATTCTGTTAGCGGTCATTTATGAAAGTTTATGAACTGTGGAATATTACTGGTATCCGTACAGACTGGTACTGATACTATATAAATATATATATATTTCATCACAGTCCTCCTAAAACCAAATTCTCTGATTTTCTGGGAATGGTTTATTGATTTTTCTAGAAGGTGAAAATTTGTCTTGTCATGGTTGACAGGTGCTTTTTGATACCTTTATTGGTTTGAAATAAGTTTCAAAGCAATAAAAATTTACAGGGTCATCATGCAGGGTCAATAACAATAGTTTTTAAAAAACACAACATTTAGAGAAACAAGGTCATGGTTAACAACAGGTATTACAAGTTTTAAGTCTATACAAACATATTTTTTTCTGTTAACACTGTAAGTTCAGTTTGTATTATTATAAATTAAATGATACATTGAAGTAATTTTTATAAAAAAAATTCCCCTTCCACCTTTTGTCCACGATTAAAAACTTTTTCTCTTACCCTGTAAAACATCATTGCTGCCTTAAACTTTATCAAACTTTACAAGATATTTCAACTTTTTATCATTATGTCAACACATCAAAACAAGTCAAGCAATCTCAACGTACTTTTTTATGATATATCAACTCAACTTCAAGTCACGTAGATTACCCACCAAAAAAAACCTACTCTGGTTAAATGTTTAGCTTGATTTACTTAAAAAATATGATTATTTATTTTGCAAAATTTCACTATGTAGCACAAACAAAACTAGTCTTTGTACAAACTTGCTTTTTATGTTTGTGTTATGAAAACATAATATAATTGTTCATAAAGCAAACTTAATTTCTGATCTAAATTACTTTCTAATCTGAATTATTGATCCATGTCAACTTACATTGGACAAAAACGTATCACTAAGTTTTGTACTTAATTGTAATATAATATTTTTTTAAACATAGATCTATTGAGAAGTGACTGGTGGTAGTGTGTACTGGTGTTGGTACAGTTACTGCTCAACAAATGATGTAACAAACTTTGTCTAATATTATGCTTTATTTAAACCTTACACACAAACCATGACCTTTTGAAAAATGGTAACCATTTAGAAAATACATAAACTCTACTTAAGAATAATTATCCACTACAAAGATTAATTAACAATAAAGAATAATTAAAGAAAATCTTTTTAATTGAAAAACACTTTAAATTACAGTAATCTGGCATCGTCGTAGTCAGATGCAAAGATTGCTGGGAGTTACAGATTTATCGCTAGTTAGTTAAAAAAATTAACATTCTCTCAACCCACAAAAAATTGTCTTGAACATAATTAAAGTTGCATTTACATAAAAATTAATTGTTTACATTTACTCAAACAAAATAAGTTGAATTTAACAAAAATTGTAATACGATCTTTCCCAAAAATGTTTTGTGATATTTGATTTTTTGGTTTTAGCTTATGGTTTAAAAACAGGAAAATTATTCTATTACGTTTATGTTAACATTTTTTTTCTATAAAATACTATGTACAAAATCATTTTTTTCTGTGAAATTTGGTAAAATATTTTTTTGTATTTTGACTCTACTTAAAAGGCACCAAAGACTTTTTAAATGTTTTAAATAAAAATCTGTGTGTGAGACTCCTTTCCATTTCTGATTCCTTTCAATTTTATTTTTTCTTCAAAATGTTGCATGGTCTGTATATTCCCCACTGATAGGATGGTTGTGATCTTTCTGCTATTAATTAATTAGGAATTAAGTTATTGTTTCCAAATGTGAATGTCTTCTGTTTCTGCTGTGCTCTTTCTGGCTAAAGGGAACATGACAAAGACCCACAGCTGTTTTTCCAGACTTTACTGAAACTCAAAGAACGACAGCTGAGCTTTGAAGTTTCGGTCCTGGGAGAGACTTTCACTGACGTTCCAGGTACATTTTGTGCTGATTGGATTCTTTGAATGTATGAGAATGTTAATGTATTGAAATAGAAGCTTTTTAAAGGGCTTAAGTCATATTGCATGAAAGCAAGACAGGCATTTTTGGTAACACCATTACTTTAATCTTTGCATTTTTTTACAGAATGATTTAGGTGTTTTGACACGTCTAGTGTCACAGACAAATGTAATTAAATGCATGTTATTTAACTTTGAAAGAAATTTGTTAAGTGGATAGCTTTAGGTTCAAAGCTCATCTGTTTATCACACACAGTCACTGTTTTTATTGGCAAAATACACTCCCCATTAGTGGACAATTATGTTTTAATATCTTTCGGACAGTCTTGAGTATTTATGGCGTTGTGTTAATTTAATTTACGTCTATACACACTCCAACTATGACTAGCGCTGCCAAGATGAGACTTACAGGAAACACAATCTCTTATATTGAGATGCAAACTTTTATTGTGGCATAAAGAGCCACCGGACCATAAGAAATAAACAGATCGTAAAGGTCGCTCATGTTATGAAATTATGTTTACGATTGCTCGGAAGGCAATCACGTTGAAACAGTTTTAATCTATTTTGATTTCGCTAATAGAATCACGTTATTGATTATTTGTATGCCTTTTTCATTTTACATCCAAATTTATGACCTTGCTTATTTTATCTGCTTGCAAAATATGACCAAAATTTTAAACATCCCTCTCTCCACTAATTACTACACATCGATACTGAGGCCTGTCCCTTCTTGGTTCCTTCCCACTATAGACATCTTCGCAGAAGCCAAAGAACAGTTGGTTGACCACATCCAGCACTGGGGTTTCATGCCCAGTAAGGAAGATTACCTCAAAGCGCTGTGCCAAGCAGATGTCGTCGTATCCACAGCCAAGCATGAGTTTTTCGGAGTAGCGATGTAAGTTATTCTCTGGTGTCTGTCGTAGAAATATCACCTTTTTTATCTAAGTTATGACAGCGGTTGTGCACAGGTCTTTAATTTTAAAAAACATCAGTGTAAATAAGAGTGTTAATAAATAAAGTGATGTTTTATTAGATAAATTTAGTAACTAACAGTTTATTTTCCTTTCTTTAATACCTAATAGAAAAAGAACACCTGGTGACCCCAGATTTTATTGGAATACTTTTTTAAATAATTGCATTAGATATCAATCAAAAGTCATCACATCAAGTTTGCAAACTAGACCTTTCAATTTTTATTAGTTATTTTTACTTGATGTGTAATCAAATGTCTTAAGAGGCACTCAATTCGTATCGCATTCCAAACGCAATCGCAATTTTGAAGGTTTTGGTTTCGATTCCAGGTCTCATTAAGATTCAGTAAAAGACATGTATATACTGCTATGTAAGTCATCTTGGAAAAACGTGTCTATCAAATGCATAAATCCACTATTCGAAAACTTTGGGTACTCTTGATTGGGACGATTCATTTCTTTTTAAGCAACAGATGCAAAAGAGATAGTTCACCAAAATTGAAAGTTTCGACATCATTTACTCACTCTATTTCTATTTCAAAACCGTATGACTTTCTCTCGCAGTACACAAAGGAAGATGCTTTGATAAACATTGGTAACTGGCACTCAGTACTGTATGGACAAAAGATTGGTACATTATTCAAAATATCTTTTTTGTGTTCTATAAAAAACCCATGCAGTTTTGAAGGGAGAGTAAATGATGAAAGAATTGTTATTTTTGGTTGAGCTTTCACTTTAATGTATAAAGGATGGAAATTTGCATTCAAAGGTGGCACTGCGTGCTTGTCCCCCTCCCCACATGTCCTCCATTTCCAGTTTATATAAAAGTTAAGGTGATTTTGTGTATATATATATATATATATATATATATATATATATATATATATATATATATATATAAAATGTATTCCATATAAAAACAGCTTGTTTTATCAAAAAAGAAATAAAATAAACAACATTTATTAGAACCTTTCATTTTTAAAACCTTGACAGACCTAGAAAAGTTCTCAGCTTAATTGCAAGGTTCTTTTGAGGGGTTTTTTCAATCTGAACAGTACCACGTGTTTGTTGGTGCAACCTTTGAAACCATCCCCCTTGATGTTTTCAGCATAGCCTGAATCAATATCTTCAGTCACCTGTGCTTACTTTTGAAGAGTTTGTGAAATAATGCCGAGGGCCAAGATACAAACCATCCAAAGTAGGACTACACAGTCAGGATCTCCAGTAGTCCTACACTGGGGACTTCAATCGTCCAGATTTAAGATCTAAAACTCCTGTTTAATGACAGAACTGATGATTGTTCTGGGCATTGATGTCCATTGATTGAATAGAAACATCCTTTTCTTTGTGAGGTAACAGTTTAGACTTGTTCTCCCTTTGGACCTCTTATTACACAAAGCTGAAGTTGTTCTTGATTTCATTTGATCAAAGTCCAGCAGAGAGGAGACATAAGGAGACTTCTCAGCTGTGTGTTTTTTCACATTCATGTCCTCAGGCGATGTGTTCAAACAATGATCAAACACCTGCTGTCTGCCCTCATAATAATGTTTAAACTCCTGAAACATCCAGTCCAGACAGAAATAAATAAGCGTTATTAATACTTACTAAATCAATAAAGAGCAACCTAGATCACATGTATCAGAACTTGATTCAACTGCCTGGTGCTTTTAACAATTGGTCCTCGCGCCTCATTGGTCGGCTTTGCGCGAGGGGACTTTCTTCATCGTCTTCCGTCCTCGTTATTGTGGAAATTAGCCTAATCTGATTAATTGTCAGCAGACGCCCATGCATGCCCTGCAGAAAAACAGTAAGGCAGCCAAGCAGAATGATCGCCTAATTATATTTGAGATGAAAAGCCCGATAAGCATTTGCACGCTCACACGTTAACTGCATTGACATGGAACTGACCTTAATCAGTTTCATACGACGAGCTGTCGGTGATTCCAGCCGAGCGTCTTTGATTTACTGTGTTCGCTGTGAATTTGATCTGGGAAGGGGATGTTGACGTTTGCAGAGTAGGTAATACTACACTAAACCTTCACTGTCTGGTGTTTGCTCAAGGCCGGCGACTATTGTACTCTTGTTATTCTTTTCCTTTGTGGAGAAATTATAGCACATGTAATTTTTTGTGCATTTCTTAGGCGTCCAATGGTTATGGTTTGTAATTTGTTGGAATTTTAGAAAGTATGCATTGGACAATGTCTACAACCGGGTGATATACAGTACATTATGACCCAAATCAAAATCTACATATGAATCATTCATTTTCAAATGTTTATTTTCAAAAAATCTTTGTATTTTTAAGGGTGCTCAAGATAACCAAAAGTTATTTCAAATAAACAAAATAAGCATTTAAATAATCTAAAGTTTCTGCATTTGTGTTTAGTTAGTTAGTTATTCTTTAAAACAAAAAGTTTTTGTATTAAAAGCTTGATAAAAAATAATATTATTTTTTGAAGAACAACAAATACTGTTTTTGACATTAGTGCCTTGGTGTAAAAATGTTAAAAACCACTGTTTTGTCAATTGTTTTATTTTATTACAAAAACTTAAAGTAAATCCAAGACTAAAATAAACAGGAAATAACATTTACTGCATCAATGTGATAAATATAAAACTAACTCAAACTAACTTAAGCTAAACTTCAATGTAAAAAAATAATAATAATAAGTCATACATTTATTGTGTTTGGGTTGTAAAACTGATTACATTAAAATTGAGTTTTAAGATACAAAACTTACAATAAAAAAGTGTAAGGGTGACCATTAAATATGCAGCAACACAAACCACTTTGAAACACCCAGCTTGACACCCAGCGCTGTTTCACTCATCTACAGGATTGTTCTGGAAGATTTGTCCCATTGCTCAATCAGAATCGTAAAATCTCATCTGTGAATGGCAGAGGGCTAATCGGATATTAAAATATGCATGGTTTTAGCATGGGAAATGAGATGAGGATCTGATGGTGAAGGGAGAGATGGATAGACGCATCAAATATTAATACTCATTCTACAAAATATTTAAACAGCCGGTCATTTCCACTGCCAGCAATAGGGGTTCAAATGAGTTGAATCAGTTGGGAGTAAAGTTTGCCCTAGATTGAACTATTTGAGGAAGTTAAAAGCTAGGGATTATGGAAAACTATTCTATAGTTATGAGTGTCTCGAGACTTCATTATGTATTTGAATTAGATGTTCATTTGGTACATTTAATTGTAAAACATATTGAAATTGATGATTTATCATGACCCTTGACCTGTATTTTACTATTGGTCAAAGTAGAAGGGAAAGTTCACATATTTCTTCCAATTCTGTATAAATATCTGTGTTGGTTTAACACAGAATGAGATGTTTAGATGAATGATGGGAACCAGACAGTTCTTGGACCCTGTTGACTACCATAGTGGGAACAATAAAGGTCATCAAAACTACCCCAGAATCTTCTGGTGTCATACATTGTTTAAAATATCAAATTTTTAGTTCAACAGAATAAAGCAAATTAAAATAAAAAACCTATTTGGTTACCAGCATTATTATAAATTTATTTCTCTTTGTTAATCAGAACAAAGAAAATAAATACAAATTTGAAACAATTCAAAGGTGAATAAATATTTATTTTTGTATAAATAATTTTGGAGTAGAATTTCCAAAGACATCCCTCCAACCGTGGGATTCAGTTATAAGGTGGAAGTGTTCTTTATGATAACATAATTTTTACATCTTCAATATAAAATATACTGGGTGGTTTTGGGTAAAATATGGACAGAACCATTAGTTGTTTCATTGTTTTCTATCTCTACAACAATAATATAAAAATAAATGTTCAGAATAGAGCTTTATCTGCATGGTATGCACAAGCAATAAACATGTTGAAGAACTAACTTTCTTCTAGCCAATTCTGATGGTTTTATATAAAAATGTCTATGATTAGAACTTCTGACAACTGTGATGCTGCTTCACAAATGCTTAATTTGTAAAAGTGAAGCGAATTGATTCCAATACATTTGTTCGATTCAATCCCAATGCACTATTGGATTGAAACTGTCATGCATTTTTCTTTCAGGTTAGAAGCAGTCCATTGTGGTTGTTATCCCCTTTGTCCGAAGGCTTTGGTCTACCCTGAAATTTTCCCTGGTAAAGAACGTTCGCTCTCATTTTATGATTCGCCGGCAATAAAAAACTGTCTTAATTTTGTATGCAAAGAAGATTTATTGTCACAGTCGAAGCTGTAATGCTCAACTTCTGTATTTGATGACTTATTCATCCAAAAGCACAATCGAAGAATTTGCCATAAACCATTTTGGCATTTTTATATAAATAAATAAATATAACCACAGTTCAATAGTGTACAACATCACCCAGCATGGTGTCATCTGCATTTTTAATGCTGAAAGTGTCTGCTATCTCATCCTCTCTTTGAGGGTTCTGACTGATCAAATATGTATTTTCCTCTTGTAGCGACATATCTGTATTCCACACCTGAACAGCTGTATAAAAAATTACTACAGTTCTGTAAGCGTCCACAATTAGTCAGACAACATGATATTCAGGTAACCCTTTTATTTGCTTTTTTCATTTTTTTTATTTAATTAAACACTTTAAAAATAATTTTATATTTGTAAATAAAATAAATTGGCTTTTAAATCTTTTTAGCATCTTAACCAAAATCTAAACAAGTTTTGTGTCGTAATTTATATAAAGAGATGGCATCACATGTTTTAACATTGTCCTATCATCAAACTTATGTTTATTTAAAGTTATTTTCCTCTTATTCTGGTTATCTGTCTGATTTCTAGGTGAACGTCAGTGCTTTCTCTTGGGACACTCGGAATGAAGAGTTTAGATCTCTCTTGAAAGCAGATGTTGATATGATTTCAACAGAGCAGCACGCATCATGACAGAACCCTTAAAAATACATATTTAACATTTGAGTTCATGATGTATTCCAAAAAAAATCATGTCCTGGACAAATGCCCAAAATGTGGTAGCACAGCCTTTTCATATCTACCACCAACCAAAAGCTTCTCTATCTGTCCAATACATAAGACAAACATCTGTATGTTAACTCCAATGCCTTCCTATGCTGGAAAATAACTTTTATATTTGTGGTTAACGGGAAAAAAGAGTAAAGTAAAAATAAACAATTGAAAAACCTGCAACCGCTCTCGTGTCACGCATAGGCGGGCCCACCTCATATTTCGGTTCATATCCATTTTTATCCTTTGTGCTGGAGGACTACAGCCTGGAATTTCAGAGTCTTTGGTTCCCACTCCGACAGAGCGGCGGCCAAGTTGCGGCTTTAGAAGACGTGGGCTCTCGCTCCACCTGAGGTTGCCAGGTTGTGACAAAGTCCCCCGAGGCTCAGTAAAGGTTGATGCAAGGCTTCCCCAGGACTGCGGTTCAATATAAATACGGTTCTTTTATTTTCCTTGCATCTAAGATCTGGCTGTACGCTACAGCTGGGAACCCACTGCATAATTAAGGGGGCCTGGTAACTAGCTATTTATATGTGTTTACAAAATGTAAAAATACTGGGCAAACTAACAATGGCCTGTCAGATTTTCCATCTTTTTTAAAGATGTGTCTGCTTTCACATCACAGCAAGGCCACAATCTCTCGACCCGCTTCGAGTCTGCCAACATGAGCGTTATTAAAAGAGGCCCAACTTTTATTGAAGTTATTGCGGGATTCATCCTTTATTATCACACATTCTTTGTAGTAAAACTAGAAATTTCAGCTTTATTATTTTAGATATATTTATTATTCAGGTGCACATAGATTATAATTAAAGACTCAAATATGGTCATCTCACCAATTAGCTACATTAGATTTATTTCTCTTCATTAGTTAGTTCATTAAGTGCTTCTTTACAGCTGACAGAAATATATACCTAATATCCTATATTCATGAACAACATGTTTAATATTTCAAGGCATTTGTGAGGTTCAGCTGTGTGCACTACAATATTATAACTAATATGCTGTTTAATATTGTTCTATAATGCAATTATAATGCAAAACTATTTTTCCAGACTTTTTGTAATATTTTTATAAAGCAACCTGATGCAATTGACCTGTTTGCGTATTTCAGATCTGGATTTGCAGAAGAAATACTCCTATAGTGCTAGATGAGTTTGCCATCTCCTTTGAGTGTGACCTCAGGTCAGGACCTAATGACGCCATAAAGCCTATATAACCTGCCGTTTCTGTAGTCGCAAAATGTCATCACACATATAAAAGCTTAATAGCGACCTCTATAAAACTCAGTGCACATTAAAACATTTCATTGGCCTGTTGCTGTTTTCTCACTGATGGTGTTCTTGGGATATGAAGCAAATATAATACTGGGCGAATTGTACAGGAAAACAAATGTCACGACATGAAAGTCACATTGACAGAATAATATAAAAAGTACCATTTAAGAATGAGGTCATTGAACTACAGAGATCATATGTTGTCCTGATAAAGTAATAGAGAACAGGCCGGTTATCATGCATTTGACTGCTTGTATTTATTCATCTCCAAAAGAGTAATCTGATACCGTTTCAGGTATAAATATTGATGCTATCGAGAATAATTTTTGTGAATAGACATACAATTCCATCTCTTTAATGTGATGGAATAATGGAATCACCATTAAATGATTTTTCAGGATGAAGTCACCTCATTTCTAAAATGTTTGCTGGAAGGAGAGCAGACTTCGGTAACAACTGTAACTGCAAATGAAACACCACAGAATCATCGCAGCCCTTTGAAACCAGCGAAAGGATTTAGGAAATGGAAAATGGAAATAGCACTTTAATGAAAGCACTCAAGTACTGACTTTAGTGGTCACGGTGCAGTCTGGGCAGGACTTGCAACAAATATGGAATAATTTATTTAAAATGTGTTCATATCAAAGCTCCACATATAGACAAATTTTAATAATTCCAGAAATTTTTTTCAATGATTGCCATTTGATGTACTATGTAGGTGTTCACAGATCATGTGCTGTCATTCCACCTGAACTGTTTTTATAGATTTTGTAGACACTTTTATCAAAGGCAATTATTATTTAATTCTATAAATATGTAACTCCTGGAAGATTTGTCTTGTTTACATCTAGATTTCTGTTCATTAATGTCATTTTTTCATGCTCACATTGTGGTATACAATTATATTGTAACCGAGATGGAAGTGTGTACTATGATATGTGCCCGTATAATACCCCAAGCAGGCATTAAAGGGTGTGTAATCTTTATATTGATTAGAAATTATAAACCTTGTCATTTTTAATTCATCTTCATGTGGTTCAAACCTTAAATATAACCAATTCGTCTGTATACACAAAATAAGATATTTGATGGAATGTGTTTTCTTTACACTGAAAAATTGTTGTTAGAATTACTTAATATGATCATGTGGAAAATTAAGTAATTTATTAATTATCAGTTTAAAAATTAACAATTTTTTTAATTTATTTAATTTTCGAATGAAATGTCCCTTTAAGAATATAGATATGTTTTCATGGTGAGTTTTCATCTTTTTTATCAAAACTTTATGGAAGTTCCCATGCTTGTTCTTGAAGAAAGAGCGAGAGTGACTTAGTTGTCCTTGTGTGACACAGTCATATGTTATCAATATGCTGCCATGTTCTCTTGGAGCACAAGGTTTTTTTAATGGGGCCTGGTGGTTAGAACATGGCAGGCATCTCGAAGGGACACTGTATTGTTATGCTTTCATTTATACGTTGAGCTCTTGTGTTTCTACTATTTTTTGTGGACTTACAAAGACACTCGTTTCCATGAAGCTCTGCCAAGAAGGATGGGAAAACAAAGTGTGGGGGTGGGGGTGGGGTGTGTGGGAGTTTGTCGGGGTTCGGAAAAGCGCAGTGGTCTCCAGTTATTACATGAAATCATTAGACGTGGAACGTCTTGGCTTATGAAGAGAAAACACTAAGGCCGCAGTTACATACAGCTCTGTGCGCCCCTAAGCCCACCGACCGCATGGCGTCAACGGAGCCCTTCACACTGGTTAGCGCAACTAATAATGTGATGAGTTTGTTGATGCTGTTGTTTCCAAATGTGAGGCCATGATTATATACAGAGCCATGTGAAGAAATATGATATTGTGTTGTGTTTGTGGGAATTTATCTTTGGCTAGTTGTAGTCATGCAGTGAAGAATCCGAAATACTCCTTAAATAAAAAATGGTCTTTTACAGGAAATATATTTCAATTCCACATAATCATGTTGATAATAAACCACACTTTTTTAGTCAATTTGATGTTAATTTTTCACATATTAATGAGCACATCACCACCTGCAATACAAGCACTCTCGACATGCGAGCTGTTCTACACAATACCCCACGCCATGTGACCGAAAGATCCGGCACTGAATAAATCTGGGCGTTCGCTGCGTGTACGCAGCTCATGTCTGCCAACATTCTCCCCTGGGTTACTTACCACTTCAATCTATCCACCCACACTTTTTTATTTCTTGTTATTTGAAGTATTTAATGCAAGATTGAGGTCTGCAGCTTGCCCTCTCCTTCCTGCTCAGGCTCCGTCAGCATGGCATAAAGTTGAACGCCTACTTTCGAACCCACATGGTGTGAAATAAAGCAGGTGTACCTGATGGAAAATATGCCATCGTTGTATCGTGACATTAGTGCTTTTACATTTCATTATCTTAGATGTGTTATATGAGAGGATGTTCCAAATGAAAGCTCTATCTAAGACCTAATCCTGGTTGTCTGTGCCATCTTGTGGGCTTTTTCTTCTCCTTTCTATTTCTTCAGAATTGTTCCCCATAGATGATTCTACAGAATATCAAAGCAAGTAAGCTATACTTTGTGTAATTCACATAAAGACAACTTTGACTCAAAGCAGGGTCCAGTTTCTCAAAGGAGCCTCTTGTGTAACCACAATTGCACCCATAGTTCAATTAGTGAGACATGATGTTTTCAGCATGTTTTAAATATATTTGAGATTTTTTTGCCTTTGTTTTAAGGGGAAAGTTGAGAGAGAAAAGAGGCTATAGGGCAAGCGAGGGTATGGGATTGGGAAAGTCAAACAAGCTGGGACTTTAATTGTTTCTTGTCGGATTACATGTCTGGAGTGATGTCCACACGCCGGTGAAGAAACTTGGCAATGCAAATGTCCTCGATTCCTAATTATAACAAAAAGTATCTTTATATTATCAAATATGAATGTTGGCTGCTTGACTCATGTAAAGTTTAAAAAAAAATGTAAAGCAATTTTCTTGAATTGTAAAGTCAGTTATGTTAATTGGCATATCCATAAAGGTATGTATTCATACATTCATAAATAGACACATTTACATCAAATATATCAAAAGGGTCATCCCTTGTCTATTTGTTGGGTATTGCTGCTTTAGAGTTGTGCTTTATTAATCAAGTATGTTGTCTCTTACATGTGCAACCTTTTTTTAAATAGAAAAAAGAATTTTCAATATACTTTACTGCACAACCAAAATTGACCCTAGGCTCAACTGAACTCAGAACATAAAAGTGGTAAAACTTGGCATGGTATTTATAAATAATGGTATTTTTGCATTTATGATAAGGGGACTGTAATGAGAGAAAGGAGGTGTAAGATGAGAAGGAAGGACAGGTAGGGTTGAATAATACAAGCACAGCCACCACACATGTTTGTCAATGTTCTGTTGTATGCTAACACTAAAGTTGAAAAATAACATTTATATCTACACTGGTCAGAAAAAGAACTTCTACTATTTTTAAATAAATAAGCTTTGATTGTGTTTATAGTGCGCAATATAACGTGTTCACTTGGTTTGTGTTAAAACAGAATTGTTCTTACAGTTTACCTTCTCCTATACTACTGTTTTAACTGTCATAAAAGTTATTTAAAAATTTGGAATAGTAACAATGTATAAAGAACAGTCCTTGAAAAGTAAATACTATAAAGCCCATATTTCATTAAACTTTGAGTTTTATAATTTTGCAGATATTATTGATGCTCTAACAGCAACATTACACATTATATTCAACATGTTCCTCAGCCCCTATCAAAAGCTGTCATATGAGGTTAGGCCTTCATTATGGAGGTCAGACCCTTCAACCCCCTATATTTTAAATCCTGACTAAAGGAGCCAAAAACTGAAGAACCAAGCCACCGAGTTCAACACACCATCCAAGATTTCTGTAAACGTTTTGCAGAGAAAAACAAGACATGCAAATTTTCAAAGGTTTCATGCGGCTGGTCTTGGTAGTCAGCCGAACTGTTTAGGGTCCCTGCATAAGGCACAGATGTGCCAGAGAGGTCACTAAAAGCTGCATATCATTTCACTGCCTTCTTTTCAGTCGAGATTCAGAAAGATGCTCAACCCGCAAATCTGGTTAATGTCGGCCTCCTGTTCTCCTTAGCACGCCTTCATCATTACTGCTCAAGATGCCAAACTAAGGGACGTGATACATGCTACAGGAGGGATGGATCTTTTCGTAATTACAGACTCTCTCTCTCTTATCTCTGGGATGGAATTAAAAACACATTCCATGCAGACAGTCTCGGTGCTGGCCTGCGGGAAGCAAATAAAAAGAGACTGCTCTTAGAGAATTGGAAAAGTCTATGGCAGTTTGATTAGAATATGATGTGATTGTGGTCTTGGTGTACGATATCTGTCAAGTCGAAGGGCCAAGTGACTTACTGTTGGGATGCTGCGTTGGGAATATGCAGATGACTGTTTGGATGAACCTTTCGGAAATGAGTTTGAAAAATTATGCTGAGCAAGTCGATCCATGAAAAATTGAGAAATAATCATTTTGACTTCATAAAAAAAAAAATTTATTTATAAATTTACTGTTGTACATATTTACTATTGATACAAAACACAAATTCCAAATACAAAACAAATACCTGTCGCAAAAATATGTGTTACTTGAAAATAACTGTACAATCTGTTAAAACCATTTAAAACCGAAGTGCAAATTGTTTTAAGCCAATGTATGTTAATATTTAAACAGAATCAGTTGTTTCAGTGCACTTACAAAAATATTTTTCTATAATGAACCAGTCATTACAAATATATAGATTTTCTTTGTCAATAATTCTAGTGAGGTATAATACAAAAGAAAAGTAACTGGGATTACATAACATAAAATGAAAAACATGGTTTATAAATCAATAAATGCATCATAAATTCTGAGAAGCAGGATTTTAAGGCAAACACTAAGAACACATTTGGAACAAAAGCTTAATTTTTTTGAATATTTTCAGTCACTTTACTTTTCCCTCTGGTCCAAAGATCTCCACACATTCAACAAGAATGAACTCCACTATTTGATTCTGATATACCATATTGATTTCCATGTTTCCGGATTCAAACTCTGGCCACATGAGCGTTGGTCCAAACACAATGCTAATGCCTTGGGTCGACATCAAATTCTGTCGTGACTTGGTCAAGACCCTGTAACATAAAAAACCTTTACGTGAGTCACATTTTTCAGATAAAAAACAGTTCTATTCTAATACCCTCTAAACTAAAGATTTCTGTCATGAGCTCATTGGTGAGAACCCATCGGTAGGTTGTTTTTAAAAAGTAGTGCCAGTTCCTTGGAGGCGTCTAGGCGCACTTTTAGCATAATCTATCTGAGCTGAGGTTTGGCTGTGGTGAAGAAACAATCAATACGGGTATTGGAGGAGTCTTATAGGAGTAGGATTGGAGCCCTCTGGCTGTGTTATGGGTTGAGGCCTGGAATGGAAGGGAGGGATTGTGGTGAAGGGCTATGTTCCAAGCTGTCAACAGGATCCTGACTAAGAGGTGGGAAGACGGCTTAACGGAGCACGCTTTGTATGGTTTAGTAGCAGCATGAATCAGAAAGGTACAGTTTAGGCGTGTTGGGTTTATTGCACTCACGTGTACGTCTACTCTTGCACTATGGCATCTACCGTTGTGGTCACATCTATCAAAATAATGGTCTATAATTATGCAACGTAATTCAAGCGTATAAAATCCCGATGTCATTGTCAAAATACCACTGGTATAAAATAAGGGCACAGGCTCCTTCAGCAAGATGTGTTCTGGTTAAGGACAAACCGGTCGAGGTGAATCTCTCCGTGTGCGTTTTTAGGATTTCGGAAAGCTGTTTGAGCAGAGAAACACAACTTAAGAGACAGGCCAAGCCCTCTCAATAATTCGGCATTAATGTGTATAATTAACCTCGGCCATTTCGCTTCCCCTGTACATCACAGCTAGACGCTTGTCCTGCCATGAGCATTTTAACCTAATTAGCGCACTATGATGTAAGGATCCCGGCTGCCATTGCTAATGGTCCGCTAATGATCTTAAAGAGAGAGACTTCATTTCCGAAGTGATTTTTCAAAACATTAAATATGAAGCTTTTTTGGCGAACCTTTTAGTGTTTTTTGGTAATTATGCCACTGTGACACCACTATATACTATGAAGCCCACATCCCCCACCTTAACGTTCATTTACGCTATCAGTAATGCCAGATCGATTCAAATTATGATAGAAGCTTAATTACAGTCATTATCATTTTCAATTACAGTAGGATCCTACGTTGGGTATAAGTGAAATATGAAGAGATAATCTAGAAGGGCAAAAAAAACAAGTTCTTTGGACTATAAACATGATTTCATCAAAAAAGACCATCTAAAGGATTTAGAAAAGATGGTGCTGAAACGTAACTTAATTAAAAAATAAATTGAATATATATATACAACTGGGATGTAACATAAACTATACCCAAGTGCTACACTGATCAATTCTTTGTTTTTGTTTTTTTGTGTATTTTTTAAAGCAGGAAAAAATCTCTGTTTTTTATACATAAGTTTGGTAGTGTACAAAAAATAATAGTAGGTCATTTACTCATTTTTAGAACAACAGTTAACTGTTTAAAATAAAATAAAAAAAGTTAACTATGAAAATCCTGGCTTAAAAGGTATAATATATTTTATAATCTTTAAGATATTCATAATTTGCCCACTATATAACAGAACTGATGGAGGCAAAATCTATTCTGCCCTGTTACTGGCTGCCTTTTCAGCATGCAAGTCATCAATTCAAATAAATAATATATAAAGGATTTAACAAATAATTTTTTTAAATCATATGATTTTTTTTATTTATATAAATATAATTTTTTCATTGTAAAATTTGTCTAATGGAATCAATGAGACATGTTCTTCAATCGAAAAAGTGAAGGATGCAATCTGTGTATTAAGGCAAAAAAGCGCTCATTAAACCATCAGTTGACTTGGAGCCCAGTGAAGTTACTCTGGTGTCTGGATAAGGGCCAGGCTGAGGGCAGCTTGACCGGAGGTTACTCTGTTACGCATGGTTGAATCTGACAAATCATTGATATCCCGTACATAAGCCGACGTGTACGACTCAACATGCCAATGGTTATTAATTAGCATCTTGTTTGCATGACAGGAAATGGAGGATAACGCACAATACCATCATACCCCGCCTAGGAGGCCCGGCTAATTGGGTCAGCCTAGCTGGCTTCTGAAGAACCATGGGACGAATAATAAATTGAGGTGGGGTGGGGGTAACAGAATGGCTCCAAGCTTTAAACTGTGTCATTTTCATGTTATGCCTTGATGAACCTAGGAACGGCTAATCTGGAATCAGGGGGAAACCATTTTGTGCTTTACTTTGAATGCGCTATTTATTTATTTTATTTTTTAATCTTACATACCTTTGAAATAAAAGGGCATGTATTCATACACCGTGTAAATATTGCACAAAAACTTGCACAAAAGAACTTTTCTTCTAATCTAATTTAAGAGACAAAAACATTGAACTTTTTTCTTGGCTTTCCTGATCAACGGTCGCTCCAGGTTTCTTTTCAAACCTTGAATTACTAACAAAAAACAAAACCTGTGGCCTTTTAAATCACTTGCGGTGCACGGGAAATATGAGCGGTGGTGACAAAACCTCCCACAAAAAGAGACATAAATAGCACTACAGAGCAAGTGTACGGTTGAGAAAATCTGGTTGCCTTGACCACATCATCACAATGCAAGCACACAACTGGTTATTGAATCCAGGCTCCACGGACCAGAAGAAAAAATGAACATTGGTTCCACGCGGGCATTGAAAGCACCCACAACAAAGAGCTTTTGACTTTCACCACTACTGCATGGGCCAAGCCAGAACAAAATATAACCCACAAAAGAAGCTTGACGGCAGGAGTTCAGAGACCCAATTTGGTTGAGTTTTACCTGTTTTAGATGAGGTAGAGACTGATGTCTGAGCACATGTTGAGCTTGTGCGTATCAGTACTTTGATATTGAAAAACAGACTCATGTCTAATGTCACATGATCATAATGTCTTACTCAGTCAATATTAAACATATGAATTTTATATACTTACAGAATGTTCCTTACAATATGTAGAATGATTTTTTTGTATAAACAAGTAAATAGAGAAAAAACTAATTTAGCTGGATTTTCACAACTATACTGTTTTTTGTGTGAAATATCTTACTTTGCATACTTTTGTGCAATTTTACCATCACCTAAACCTACAACTGTAGTGTACAAAAGAATATATAAACAAAATCCCAAAGATAATGGTGGGAACCCCTGAACCCCCATTCTCTCTTCACGCTGGACTATGCCGGTATTAATCAAAAAGAATACATTTGTCTCTGAAAACAACACTCACTTTAACCTAATTCACCATGACCGCACATTCCTTGTCTTGATTCATGGGAAAGCCATCCCGATATTTCGAGAGGGAAAGAAATAGACAGAAAGAAGTATGACTTAAGTGAGAATGTAAAATGTACTGAACCACATCACTTGGCCAGGGTGTGGTACCCACAAAGCAAAGTGTTACGCTTTGGATTCAAGGCATAGTCTTTATTGCTCTAATAGTGAGAGAAAAGAGCAGCGGGAACGTCGCTGTGGAGAAGGAACAGACTTGGTGGCACTAAAGGGATTTTCAGTGTCACCGCAAGTTTCACTGTAACACTGAATGTATTTTCTAATGCTGCGATTCAGTGATGTATTGAAAGACAGTGTTCTTACTACCATGCAGAAAAGTTTAGTGCTTTTACAATATTGACATTATTTCAATGCAAAAACGATGCTGGGTTTCCGTTGTCACGGAATGCAGGCCTAATTTTCATGAACACATTAGACATTCAGAATAACGTGTTCCTGTCTCAAAAGCTTTCAATGAGCATCTCTCTCTCTCTGTCACACATTAGTGTTTTCTGATTGGGAGACCTGGCATGGGCAACCCAACAGACTTTAGCACTAGTGCCAAAGGGCATGTTCCATTGGGGGAAGGGAGGAGGGGGTGCTCATCAATCTGAGATGAGTCCTGTGGCCCTCCTGTGCAGGGTGGTAAATGTGCAGAAGGGTAAAGTGGGATAGAACACCCCTCCTGGGAGATGGAGACTAGCCATATGGCCTTCTGGCTGTGCCAGTAACGCTATCACGGACAAGGGTTTGAGCGCTGACACACACACATTATGCTTCATATTGAGTCCTCGTTTCATGTGGCATGTCATATAAGGTATAAAACGTTAGCCAGGTTATTATTGTGGTAGACATCTGTCAAATGTTTGCATCCACTCTGAAGCTGACAGGTATGAATAAAACTGTTAAAATAGATCATCACAACAATACACCAAAGATTGAACGTCTGAGATGGAATAAGGAAATTTGCACCAGAAGTCAAAACGGGGGCCAAATATCCTCCTACTCTACTCCTTTGGCTTTTTATGCCATACATTACATTCAACTATAGATTTTTTTTGGAGAGGAGATTTTTTATAATACAGGCAACCAGTTAATGGAGGTGAGAAGGCTTTTGGCAAGTTTTTTTTTTATGTAAAAATACCTGCTTTCATCACAGTGTAATATGCAGAGGCATTTTTAAGTAAGGCATCCTTATGATTACAGACGAATTGCCAGGAAAAGTATAAACCTGTACTCAAAACCTGGGAACTGTCTATCCAGGAATAGCAATTAATTATAACCTGGAATGGCAAAATATGAAATTTTCTTTAGTTTGCATATATATACATGAATAGAGGGTGCCAAAATAATTGTACGCCAACAGTACGCCGAAGCCCCCGATGGATGCAGCAAATGTAACAATCATCGACTTACCTCCTCAGGTGATGGAAAAGCAGTTTAATGGTGTTGTGGTTGGGTTTGGGAAGTTGATGAATCAGTTTCTTTATCGCCTGAATCTTCTGTGTGGTCTCCTTAATTTCTGTTGGCACAGAAGACATGATGAAATGTTTTGATTTCAGTATTGCTCCTTCATTTGAGCTTCTAGGTTCACAGAGAAGTTAATGTCACTTCCATTACTTTTTCATTAACATAGCTCATCTAACATCAGAACTTTCCCTAATGCCGCATCATTACCCCGTTCTCTATTAATTATACAGACATGCTCCAGAACATCCCATTCAAAAGGCCTTCAAAAATGTAGATTTGTGACAAAGGAGATATGCAATCAAACAGATTACTCGAATTATCTCTTTATTTCATTACATTTGATCCCATAAGCCCGCAGATACAGTAGGTTTAATTTCCCTTAAAACATAACCAAACGTAATCCTCTTTTTGAGTTGACAATTGGACAGTAAAGTCCCAAGTGAATTCTTTCAAATCTGTGCCTGTATTTCAAGGGCAATTAAAACAGGAATTTAAAGCGATATTACTTACATTGTTTTTGTACAAAAAAGACTATGTAAAGAAAAATGTACGGTATTTTTCACCTCAAAAAGGCATTTTTGTCATTTAACCCTTTGGATCTTGAAACCAGTATGATTTTCTTTCTTTTGCAGAACACAAAAGCGAATATTTTGTTGAATGTTGGTAACCGAACAGCACCAGTGTCTAATTTTATATTGACACAAAACCAATGCAAGTCAATGGGCACCGCTGTTAATGACATAATAACATTACCCCAGAAACAAAAGGCTATCTGATACATGCCACTCCAGAAGTTTGTGCACTCTTGTTTTAAAGCATCTCACCAAAAGAAAGAGATGAAAATTAAGATCTGCTTTGTCAAACTGTACCACAGGCTTTAAATACACCCATAGGCTCATTTTTGGTGTTCAGGTTTGTCTTATGAAAGCAGATGTGAGTGATGCTAATGGTGTGTAATACTCCACGTCCATTAAAAGCTGTCATGCTGTAACACTAGCTGTAAACGTCGACCTCTTAACCCCACTGCTCTTTACATGTCAGATGGCTTATGACCTCATGGCTAACTCCTGAGAGGCACAAACCTGTGTGCTGAGCGTTCTTCATCAGTGTCAGTACCTGACCTTTGACACTTTAAAGTTCTCTGTATACATTATAATGTATGCCTAAATATAGCAACTCATTAACAGAGGATTTACACAGAGGCTGCTAGGATTTCCAAAATCTTGTTGAGTAAAATAAGAAATTAATTACTGAATTACAGGAGTAGATTTTTTTTAATCGATGAATTTGATCAATATCATTATGGAACCTGAGCAGATGTTGAAATGGAGCTGCTTTCATGGGGGCCACCTGTGGACATTCAAAGCCATCTCAGGTCAGATTTCACCGTAACAGATTTGTTTAAAAGAGTATTAACAGACCTCCAAGATTGTAAGTCAAGATTTCCTTACATATACAGTGGCACCCAAAAGTGTTTCAACACCTAAAACTATATTACAGAACACATCAAAGCTGATTCATCAAAGAGATACAATAAAATATCTTTTAGGATTTATTATTAGATTTATTTTAAGTCATAAGTAGTAGATATTTTAAGTCAGCTTCATTTAAGTCAGTGTCCAAGCAGAGTTACCACAGGTGGAGATCATCACTTAAAAGAGACATATTTCTCAATATGACAACCAGAAAATATTGTGGGTCTTAGAGCTAACAGTACCGTACGTCTGCCATTTTCTGGAAGTTACAAAGTCAAATTTAATGAAACGTTGCTAAAAAGTGAGCATGTCAAAAGTGTGGAAAATAAATACCACTTGATTTTTTGTTATCCGAGCGTGGTTAAAGTCTTCACCTATTATGATGAGTTTATAAACTACTGAGAAGTTGATACTGTAGGCTATACATTGCAAATATTTTTTTTCCATGTCAAATCCTTAAAATGCGTAAAATACATGCAAATATGTTGCATTACAAATAAATAGACAATATATTTATAATAAACATTCTAATAAACAACTAGTTATCCGTGAGAATTGATGAGAATACTGTTATTTTTTATAAAACTCAAATGCGTATGTCTATACATTTATAACATATTAAAATCTTCCTTCAGCCCCATGGCAGCAACATCCCCTCCCCAAACCGTCACTGTTTTTTCTTACCGTGGTTGGCTAACAGCTACACCGTCCTATTCATGGGATGTGCCATGGAAGGGAGCTGGCAGTAGTTTTGCCCCTGGTCTACTGTACTGCCCAGGATGCCCCCTGGGCACTAATGGAGCAGATGTCTCCGTGTATACACCGCGCTGGCACAGGCTCTGCAAGCAGATGCCCCTGTCAGATGCCAGGTCTGTCAATTGAGCACAGATAGAGACCATGTTCTAGGACAGAGAATCATTCTGACCCGCTCATCTAGGTAACACTAACATATGAACCATGTTTTCTGCTGTTTTACTATTGGACTGCGGAAAAAAAAATTCACTTCATACTCAAAAGAATTCCAAAACACTGACCGTTTTTAGACACAACATGCGGTAGAGGCAAGAATTCTTTTTAACGCTTTTCTTCATTATTTAGTCATTACTTTTTCCAAGCAATTTCTTTTTTTATGACTTTCTCTTCAAGCATTATCTCAGCGGAGGCCTTTCGCTTTCTTTTGGCTTTGACACTGCATGGCAGTCGGCCTGTAAAATATTTAATCTAGTCATTATTGCTGGCATTATTGCTGTCATTAATTACTTTGCCTTTGGTGGCTACCATATTGGAGATGGTCCCTTGTCCTGTATTTTGGACAGATGGTGCGGACAGTGTCATTAATATAAAACAGGTTCGAAATGCCTACACCCCAAATCAGCAGGAATAAGCATTACTTCGATGGTTATCACATCACAAGGGATTCTGCGATGGATCAAAGTCCTCATTCTTGCATTATGATTATTTTAAAATCTATGTTAAAGAGCAAAATTCAATTATTTTAAAAGTAACCATTTAAATGATCAGATGTTGCCAATTGGAAACAAATGTAGTTCACAGTATTCTGAAGTGATTCTGTATTCCCTAGCTTGCTATAGTTCTACACTACATAACAGAAGCATTGCTGTTTTAACACAAAGCTGAAGATTGAAATAGTTTTTATGTACCTGTGGTTGCACAAACGTGCCAAATTCGCCCTACTCGTGCACTTTGTCTAAATCAAACTCAGAGCATCATTGTTTTGTCAAAGGCACTGATGTTCGGAAAAGAATAGATGCACTTTTGGTTACAAAAATCTGTGAATATAATCCAATTACAAACAATGAGACCTTCTTCACCGCAGTACAGCTTTGCTTCTCAGGATAAGCCCATCTGCGAGCTTTGTCTGCGGGCTTCTTTAAGCCCCGTCAAGGCAAATATTAGCACACTGCAAATAGTCCTGCAGGTTATGATTAAGATTTTAAATGTATCCCAATTGAATACTTTGCTTTATGAATAACAAAGTCTTAGAGGATCGGCGCTGTAATTTATTAAACATGAAAAACTTCCTGATGAAATATGGAGACTGGGAAGAGATTTATGCATTTGAAAATATTTCTGCATGCTAGCTTTGCATGGCAATGAGGCCACGATGCACAAATGAGAAAAGCTCCATAGACTGAAAAGACTTGAGGATGAAGTGTCAGCTGAAAGAGCATTACATCACAATGGTCAAATAATGATGTTGTGAAGATGTATTGTTTGATGCAGCTGACAGTCATTGTGTAACAAAAAACAATACAACAAAATATCTTTATAAATATGCAACGGTCATCTTCAAACGCGACATCAAGATACAGTGCATCTAAATGAACTTTGGAGATTACAACACAAATGCTGGATTGTGTGTGTGGGCTCAGAGAACAAAGCTTCCATTTGTCAACAAGTATGTCTTCGCTTTGTATAACAAAGCGAGCTTGTCTTTTGGACAGGTGGCAGGACAATGTCGCTAAGATACCAGGCAATATGAATAATAGATTTTGGCCGTCGCCAGCCAAGAGCTGGTGCTTGCCACGTCCAAAACAGGCACAGAGTGCAAGAATGGAAAATTAGGCCAACTGTTCACCTGAGGATGATGGGAAGTCCAATGCAGATCCGTGGCGGCGATCGCATCGATTATTTACAAAATACACAGATTGCGAGAAGCAGAATCACGTGTGAAAGGGCCATAAAGTTTGGTTCAAGTTAAATCTTAAACCTCCAGATTCCATTTGAATAATTTCCCAGAGCATCCTACAAGCTCGAATTGACTTAGAGTTTCATAAAGACCTCCAGACACAGCGTGCTGTTGGGCATCTGTCCTAATAGAATGAATTCTTGTCCAAAGTAGCGTTCCAGAGACCTTTGGTTAATACCACCCATATAAAGGGCAGCCATGTTGAGAAACTGGACTAGAGGAGCTGTCCTTTTTTGACAGTGATCGACCAATATAGATGTCCCGATGCACTCAAATATCACCAGGTTTACTGAAAATGCTCGCTGGTGGCCTCGTGAGATCAATGAACTGGATGTTACGGTAAAAGAAATGTAAGACGAGCTGCAAGGTTCATTAAACCGTGCCAATATTACAGGCAGGGGAGGAGCTTTATACCCACATACTCGATATTTGAAATTATGAGCCAACAGGTTTACAATCCACATGGATCCTAGTTCTAGCTGTTGTCAAAAATGATAAAGTAATTTTCTTTGAACATAATATCTTTTTTTGTCCAGCAGTGTGATAAAATTCTATCTTACTTAACTCAATGAAAAGCACACTTTATAATTTTTAATGAATGTGCCATTATGTATAACAGATAAACAATGATAAACATTTCAAACAGTGCATGCAACGTGGTTCTTGAAATTTTGATAAAGCTAGTCCAATTTTCATCTAAAAAAATAAAGATTCTATATAATTCGAATAAATATTTACATTTTCTGTTGGAACATCACATTACACTCTAAAAAAATTTAGCTAACATACAGGTTTTTTTCACAGAGATGCCATAGATTTTTTTTTCTTTGTTAACCATTATTACGAAAAGGTTCTTTTATGGCATCATGAAAACATCTGTATTTTTAAGAGAGTAGTTGCGTTTCCGTTACCTTTCAAATTGTCCAACGCTTATTTGGGAAAGGATAAATAAATATTTTGCAAAACTGCAAGAGAAATAAAAATTTTGGTCACATTTACAGGTCCCATGGTGCAGAAAAAAAGTCCCATGATTATTCGTGTAAGATGATGAAGTGTGTTATGGAAGATGACAGGATGTAAGGAATTCACGTATCTTATTAAGATTTAAGGGAATCTTAAAATCTTATAAAGATGAACCAAAGGCAGCCATACAATAAAACATGAGCTAAACAGATACAGTGGGTTGATATAAAGAATATGGGAAATGTATCAATTTTTCTTCACACTTTTCAAATACAGTAGGCGCAGTATGTACCTCTAAATTTGGTTTACCGACCCGCCATAAAACGCAAAAGAAGACGGCAGAAAGACAAAATAAGTTGCATAACGTTGCTTGAAACCCAGCTACTAAGCGAAATTACTTGTGCTTATTTGTCACATTAAACATAGAAAATCAAGTAGGGTTTGCACTCCATTTTCATGTTTACCATGTTAACCATTACCAAAAATATTGCAATATCACACAAGGTTATCAACAAAACCGCCTCCGTTTTGTTGGTTAAACTAATTATACCTCCTGCTATTAGGGGTCTTTTATTGCTATAATTAGCTGTCTAAACACTATCTGTAAATGATCGGGCTCATCTACTGATTAATTGGAGACAAACAGTTTGCGGTACTCTGGCCTACATGCAGCGTAAGTAAATATTTATTAGCAATTTACAACATCACCTCAGGCCTGTTCCCATTCTGTCTCATGCACACCTCTTTTTATTCTCAAATCAATTCTCCTATACTAGCCTAAAAGGAGCAGATTACTTTAGCTTTCTTAAGACAAAGTTGACAATGTATCAAACGCTCTATTTGATTATTCCTTACACTCTGTTTACGCACACAGTATACAGCTAAGTCTATAGTTTAAACTGTGTTTGTTTTTGAACTAACAGGGTTTTTCAAACAATCCGAGTCATAAACCAACACTTAGGGTCAATGTTTTTTTAAGCGTACATATATTTCATAAGGTATACAGCTCTCAGAAGGTAGATTGCCCAAGAGAAACAACTTGGCGTCAGCTGGACGGCAGAGATGAGGCCCAGAGTTTGTTCCGTGCTGCTGGAGGGAGGTTACACGTGACACTAAGGCCGATCTGGTGACAGTTTCTGTCTGGACCACAGGCCCTGACTTTGCCCTCTGGCCTGAGAAATTCCCCCATTCCCCAGACAGGGAATTTTAATGATATTAGTACCTCCCTGTCAGAGAGCGACCCCTTTCGGCCGACTGATCTGCGGGAATGCTTGTAAGAGGGTCAATCCCAAATACCACGTTCAGCTGGAAAGTGGCTGCTGGTTTAGCCATCCATGCCTTAAATTACAGTCAATGGAACTCGGTTTAGTTAAGCTGTAAAGCGTAAGTGGAAATATCTTGTAGACCTATCCGTGGAGTACTTAATGCTCTGAAGCATCACATTTCTGCAAAGGTAATTCATTATTCCTTATAATGCATTTTAAAGTCTTTATCCCAAATATTCGCAGCAACAAAGCCAATTTGCTCACATTGTAAGTGTTTGTAATACTTACTTATAGCTTCTACAAACAGGTCGAAAAAGCGAAAAGGAAACAGGGGCTCTGGCAGCTCGCGGAAAAACATCTTTAGCGCTCCGGTGATGACATGGATGTCCTCCCATTGGCTGTCGCCCAAGTCAAGCTCCTCCTCTGGGGAAAGAGGCACAGTCGAGAAGCCAACAGAGAGAATTAGAACAACAGTCGTTTGATGAGGAAATTAAAAAATGCTAATCATTGTGTCAACTTTAATATGCCCCTTGAGAACCCCAGCACAATGTCCTAACTGCATTTCTCTGCATACCAAACCTTCTTGAAAATCCCTATCAAATCATTTCTGGCACTTAACACAAGTAACCACTTCATAACATTAAGAAAACAAACAAATAGATGCATGAGATGAATAGTGATGTGGTCAAGAGATGTTGGGTCTTGCCCTTAAACCAGACACTGAAGATAAATAATGATTTAAACTTACCTTCGTCGACAAGGAAGCGTAGTTTCTGGATAACGGCCAAATTGCCACTAACCCTATATAACCCATCAGCCTCCAGGCCTATGAGGGTAAAGACATCTGTTAGTCAGTCAGCTTGTCATGTGATAAAACAATCACTTGTCTTTATAAAAGAATCATGTACCTCGTTTCTCTACCTCCTCGACACACAACTTGACAAACGTGGGCACTGTTGTCTTTTCTCTCTCACACAGGGTCAGTATGTGGCATCCAAACACACGATCTGTAAAATAGTGTTTTATAAAACAGTTTTAGTTTGTGTTTATTTTATTGTTTAGTTTAAATATATATAGTATTTGAAAACATTGATATATATATTTAAATTAAAGTCTCTGTTATGTGCATTGTAATAATAAAAGTAATAAAATAATAATAATTCAATAGAATTTTGTCTTTGTATTAACAGTGAAATGTTCTTTAAATAATGTTTTACTTTTCAATTAATAGAAAACGAGGGAAAAATATAGAAAAGTTAAAACTGCAAAAATTATATGTATTGAAACAAAATTAAAAATTCTAATTTAATTTATAATTAAGCAATATAAAGAGATTTTTTATCTTCTGAGAAAGCAAGCCATGTGTATGAAAATAAATTGTATTTTATAAATCCATAATTTGTCGTGTCTTTAAATTGATTTGTTCTTACTAGTAGAAAATACTAAAGTCTTATATTAGAGCAAAACCTCAGTTGTCAGTGCTGAAGTGCACAGAGGCAGTCAGTGTCCTCATCATCTGGCTTTCTGAGGTCATATAGGACAAGGCGAGCTGTCCCAGAGGCTTCTGGAACATCAAAGTTGTCCTGCTCCCATTTCAGCACCCGCGAGGAGAAGGAGGGGGGTTGCGCTAAATGCATAAATGACTGCGAGCGAGCCACCTTTGCATACAAATGTGCATTCAGAAGGTTTCCTAGAAAAATATTTTGCACGGGAGGAGGGGCGTTTTGAGATAAATTGCCATTAGAAAGAGACAGTACAATGCGGAGGAATCCTAATTTTGAGATGGATGTTTGCAGGCTCACTTGCCTTGGAGCTGTGCCAGCGATAGCTGTGTTAGGGGCCACCTGCGCTACTCGGTTAATCTCACAGTAGTTTAATTCATTCCCTCAATATTGTCCTCTTTGATCTCCCATTTACCCCCACAGATACTACATTAAAGGGTCTTTTTCAACACCGGAGGAAATTAAAGATATCATTACCTTCATACGACGAATCCAAGTAGGCCTAAAATATCCTTTAATGTTATGTTTGGTGTGTGCCATGAATGGAATAAATTAGTTACGGCCTTTAAGTACTGGCGTCAGGGGTTGAACTGGTAGAATGTACAAAAGAAAAACAGAACGTGCGGATCACGGTTTTGTTTAATATGGAAACGGGTAGAGCCAAAATAAACTAATGTCCTAAGATTATCCATTCATATATCATCATGCAATATGTAACCAGTCATTATGAAGCGTGTAATTATGACTATTAGCTGGCCAATGACGGTTCATTCTCAAAGTTGTTAAATGAAGAGTTTTGCCAGGGATTTTTGAACGCTGAAGATATATCATACCCGCATGTTTAAATACAAAACATACATCAAAAGTTTCCTTCACCCTTTATAATGCCTTTCTCCTGTAACGTTTTCATGGAAGGCCGTCTGGAGATGAACTTCTTCAGTCTGTTCTTGACACCGTTCTTATCTGCACTGTCTGACGCGCTGTAATTCAGCTTGAACACTGTGCGGGGATCACAAAAGACAAAGGAACAATGTTGTCAGTGAACACTTGCCACATTCTTTTGAGGGTTTCTTTGTGCTAGCCCTCCTCATGCAAATAAGACAGAGTCTGTCTCCACATTGTTCAAAAACACGGAAGCGCAGACGTGCAGAACTGAAAATATTAAAATATGTGTAAGTGAATATCTCATTTGGCAAAGTTTATCTATTGATTCTGGCCAATGGTGTTGTCGGCGTAACGCCATCTTAAGGAGTGATGCGTGTGACTTGTGAGAACTCAGAGCTGCTGGACAGTATTCAGTACAGTAGAGAAAAAATAATCTTTGATTATTATTCACAGGACAGAAAAAATGAAATTACGAATGACAGGGGCGTTTGGAGAGTGTTAATTAGCTGGTAATTTATAATAAGGATTGACAATGACTCACTCTTACTCATGCTGCTTTTTATGGGTTGGTCTCTGTCTCATATTGACAATGATGTAATTACATGTTTACATTGTATTACATCAGCAACATGTTGTTTTAATTGTTATTAAAGATGGTCATGTTAAAATAAGGATAGCAAAACTGTTCCGGTATGCCCAAGTGTATGTGGAGAAGACTAATGGTTAATGTCTGACATTATATAAATACAGAATTATACAATAATATATACACACAGCCAATGGTGGTCGAGAAATCTCAGTTGCTAACATTCTTCTAAATATTCTTCTATCTTTGTGTTCAACAAAACAAGAATTTATAGAGGATTGACACAATATGAGATTGAGTCAATCAAGAATTTTGAACTGTACTGTCAGCTGTACTGTAAACTCATTAATGTAGATAATAAACAGTGGTGAGGCAAGGCTCCAACCCTGACACACTCAGTGGTCAGTGTTTCTGAACTATATGTGTCAAGTTACTCTCTCTCTCTCTCTCTCTCTCTCTCTCTCTCTCTCTCTCTCTCTCTCTCTCTCTCTCTCTCTCTCTCTCTCTCTCTCTTTCTCTTTCACACACAAGTGTTACTCACTGATAGAGCGTCTGTGTTCAGATTTGGATTCTTTTGGTTTGAGTTTAGGTGGCTCACACAACGGTCTGGACAAACATTCTGTACTGTTGGATTTCTGTAGGATTGCTCTTCCTCCAGGTCTGCTCGACTACAACAGAACAAAACATGAAAAAGCAATATCTAGGATATTTTTTATTGTGATAGATCTTCTCCTTACATTTTAAAGGAAGAGTAATAAACAAAGATTCATTAACATTAAGAAAAATAACATACTAAAGTCCAGCTACAGTGAACAATGACATTACAGTAATGTTTCACTGAGCCTCTTGACAGTTAAAACATGTATGGCTTGCTTTTTTAGGCAGAACACCAAAAAAGATATTCTGAAGGAACATGGTTACCGAACAGGAGTGCCACCCAATAACTATTGCAAAGGCAATAATTGCTAGTTACTAACAGTCTTCAAAATATCTTCTTTCGTGTTCTGCAGTCATACAAGTTTGGAATGGCATGAGGATGAGTTAATGATGACAAAATTTTCATTTTTTAAATTAACTATTACTTTAAATACCTGTAATGTCAAATAACTAACAAAGTTTGAAGGAGCTGCTAATATAAAAATTGCTTTATTCATTTTCAGAAATGACTTACCAGACTGTCCACTACTTTTTTGATGGCGCTGTGCCATTTGGAGATAGTTGGAAAATGATCAGCTTGTAGCAAAAATTCATCGCCAGTTGGTGTGGTGATCTGTTTGGAAAAGAAGGTTGAAGAGAAGGCATTAAATCCATACATTTAAATAAGTTATATTAAAAAGAAAAATGTTATAAATAAAAGGATGCATGTTTAAATTAAAAAATATATAAAAGGTATGCTTTATCTTTAAAAAAATTGACATTCTTTTTTAAGTAAAGAATTTGAAAATTGAATCTGTGGCTAGAGATATAAATGCTCCAAACTGACACTGACGAGATATAAAATTACAAACACAGAAGACATTTTGGTTTAATCTAATATCTTTCAAGTATGATAAGCCTTTTGACAATGCTAGTAGTTTGATACCTGACCAAACATTAGACTTATTTTTCAAAACTGGTGTAACTCCACATGGCACAGTCGCATAGTATAAGCGGCCTTTCTAAAAAATTCATGCCAACACCAACGCTAAGGTCAAAACTGTCAAACACCGTCACACTGAACAAATACTTTTACTTTAAAGAGAGCTGACAGTGCATAACTCTAAAACCTAAAATCATCTTAAAGTGCTCAGTTTTAAAAATACCAAAGCATATCACAGAATTCATTCCCCCAACCTCCTAAAGTCACTCCATATAGATGTCCAAAGTTTGCCCATTTAAAACAGACTTCTCTGACTTGGAGAGAGCGTGGCAGGGGGAATCAGGCAGTCTCTTTGGGGATAGAGTGAATAGAGGGGGGATGGTTAGGGGCACAACTCTTGTCAGAGTGTGTTTGTGATCCCTCTATTCTTCAGCGTGGAACATCCGAGAGAACATGTTTGTTCTTAAGCTCGTTTTTTCCTGAAGGCCGCCTGCAGACATGACAGCATTAGTTTGTAGTGGAGTGGACTTGTTGGAGTGTTTGCTGGCATTTTGATCGGGCAAAACATTTCAACTGTTATGAAGGATATCAATGCTGCAGGTCTTCAAAAACTTTCATGGCTGTTTCACATCGTGTAGTGAAGTGTGGAGCACATCTTTATCTGCTTTATGAAGATTCGACTGATATTTTATGTAGTTGTAATTTAAACAAGAATTTACTGATGTACTTTCAGTTGACTTCAGGCTTTTAAAGTACCGTGGTATTGTTTCACAACCCAGCACGCAAAGGCTCAAATAATTTAAATAGCATTTCAAAGCCAAACCAGCCTTAATAAATTCAACACCAAAATTGTTTTAAGTTAAACTGAAACACATTGTGTATTTCTTTCAAAATAACTCATCCTGTAAATCAAGCTGTTTCAGAACCAAACATCGCATTGGTCTTTGATATCACAGAGATCATCTGAGAACCGATGACTCATGAGTTCTGTTCTGTCTGTTTCTCAAAAATGATAATAATCTTTCCATCTCCCCATTGTCATATTCACAATTACTCCTTTGCAAACAGCTGTCATAAATTCATGCCATAATTCACTGCCATACTTGCATGTGGTGATGCTCACTCAAAGGACATGATGAAAGTATCATATAGTACCTTACTGTGGAATGGTCACAGACAGTACCTGACAACAGCATATACAAAAATGTGACTATATCAAACCTGGTTTTTCTTTTTTTGTGCAAAACACAAAAGAAAGTTTAAAGAATTTTGGTACCTGGTACCTATTCACTTTCACTGGTTTTGTGTTCATACAATAGCAGTGAATAATGGACATCACTGCATTATTGGTGTCTTTTGAAAAAATACATACAGGTCGAAAATAGCAAGTGTGTGAGTATATGATGACAAATGGATTACTTTTATATTTACAGCTTCACTTAAAACATCTCAGAACTGTTTGGTTAAAAGCATTTGTCCAAATACTGTTCTCTGTGCTCAACCAAGCAAAGACATTTTGACGGGTTTGGAACAAATAGAGAGCCATTTAAAACAGAATTTAATGTTTGGGTAAAATATGACTAAGTATATGAAAAAAGTAACTGACTGGATTCTGATGCTAATAGTAAATTCTTTATTACTATGTCATACGTCATCTTATGTGAAACCACACAAGACCATTTTATGCCTAGGAAGAATGTTAAAACAAATTAACGCCTTAATCAAAAATACAGGATGATATATATTAGTATCGCTATTTTGCTTATAACACATGCAACATAATTTAAATCCTTTAGTCAAGACGAAAAAAAGGCAAAACATCTCATAGGGAAACTGGGACTTCTGGAAAGTTTTTGTGTTTTTGGGTGGAAATAAAAAAGTATAGCATAAAAGCACAGGGCTTTGAATCCCACTATTTAATGAGGAGGAATTTGAATATCTGGGCCCTCACTTTAAATCTTCATTAATGTTTAATTATGCAGAGCGGTACAAAGACCCGAATGCCATTTGTGACTTAACATTTGTGTTTTGCTGTTAAATTAAACATTAATTTGAAAGCTACATAAAGACACAGCTCAACTTTGAAGAGCTTTAGATAGCAGTGTTAATTATCTCCAATTTTCCACAAATTCTGAGATGGGTTTGAGTACGAGAGCGATCGGCTTCTAAAGGAAAACAAAACCAGAGAAAAATGGATAGAAGATGCAATGCATTTTCTCACTCACTGTTTAATTCAATCAGTCAGCCTGCATCTGCCATATGAAATGCATTAATGATAAAAACAGAAATTAAATGTTTCTGGAAATACTGATTTTATAGCCTTCATTCTTCAAATTGCAGTTGTAAATGAGAGAGCTTTTATTGCACTATATAGAGCGAATAGATTTTATACACTTAGTAGTAAAACCACAAAAAAAATGTGTTATGTGTCCTGGTATTGTGTGCTCTTGCAGGAGTTGTTTTTCTACTTTAATCCCTTTTGTAATCTGTCATCTGAATCTCAAATCCTTCGGTTCAGCCCGTGATTATTACCGTTTATACACTATATTGCTTGGCTATGAACAGAGAAATTAATGCTCAATTCAATGTAAGCAGCTTTCTGCACTAAGGTCAAGCATTGCAAATACCTTTTGTCTCCGTTCTCATGCAAAGTGGTCTTAATGGATAAATGACTGTGGTGGTATGTTTAAAGGTGGAGTAAAGTGTAATAGACTGGTTTGACAATGTGCTTAAAGCTTGAAAAACACAAAGACAACAAAAACTTTTTATACATATTAATCAAAAATTTATAATTTTTTGTGTATTGAAATGACTCCAAACGTATGAAAATTATGATCAAATAAATTTACAAAGAAACCAATCTTTGCATAAATTGCTAAACGGTTTTCCACAGTAAATAATTTAAAATGGATGGATAAAGAAATAGTTTTGTCATGATTTACTGAAGTTTCTTCTGGTTGATCCGAATCGTTATATATTGAACCTAGAGAAAAGATATTTCGAAAAATGTTGTATCCAAGCAGTCCTGGGGCCATAGTGTAAAAAAAACAATCATGGTAAGTATTACCCCATACATTTTTGCTGTCTTACATTCTTAAAAATATCTTATATTAGAAAGCCATTTTTCTGGCCATAGTTATAAATGGGGTCCAACGACTTTGTTTAAAGGCATTCTATCAAAATATTTCTCTGTGCTCATCAGTACAAAGACATAAAAAGAGGGTGTATAGTGACAGAATTTTAACTTTTCAGGTTACCAATTCCTTTAATGTTGTTCCTTAGAATTTTTAAATTTAATATATGATAATAAAATAACTATTGCATGTAAACTATTTTTGTCAAAACATGCAAATAGTTTAAAAATTTACATTTTGGGTGTATAAAATAACATAAATAATCCGGAAAATAAATAAATATTATTAATATATGCACATCAGAGTGAATTTGAATGAACACAGGGCCAAAAGTGGCCAAAGTTAAAGAAACACTCAGAAACAGTTGTATGTTGCTTGCAGTAATCGAAAAAGCCATCCACATCTCCTTTAATTCTCTCACAAAGAGAGAAAGCAACATGGCCATGATGCCATTTTTACTAATTCTTATACACAAAATCTTTTTGTTTTCATTCAGCACATTTCCTAATATTTCTCACAAATCGTATAAATGCACTGTGCTTTTGTCATTTTAATGCCATTTGGATCAAACTTCTTTTGATAAAAATGACAACAACTTTCAAGTATTGTTGGGCACACATGCATTTCATTTAGGTCTTGTGTACTACAATGAGTGACAATCTAAGCAACATTTTGTAATTAGACATCACATCACTTCATTAGCTCAATTCTATAAAGTGTCCTTTCAAGACTCCAATACTTAGCCGTCCTTCCGGGGAAGCCATTCAACATGTCAGATCCATCCTACTCACTGTAAAACCTGTCAGTCCACCATAATCGCCAGTAAACATGCCCGAAAGGTTGGGTGCACGTGAGACAGCAGATCTGACAGCGCCTGGCTGAGGATCTTCATTTCCACAGACAGTTAAAGAGATGATGAATAGACGTGAACCACATGCTATTCATCAAACTGCCTATAAACAGAATAATACACCACTGGAGACATTTCAAATGGGATAAATTGCTCTGTGATTGAGGCATTTTTTTACTGGTCACTTTTCTTTATAAAAGATTAATTCATCTATTTCTATTGTCTGACTGACCTACATGCTCGTGCAATTTATGTAATCTATTATTCAAATATATGTCACTGATAATAAGTTCCCTTTGGAAAAAAATGAAAGATAATTTATTTCTATATAGTATAGGTGACACTTATAATTTTTAAAATAATTTAATAATGCAACCATGTCTTTAAAATGTTTTTATTGATTCTGTGGTATTTGCTTTAAATCTCTATATAGATTTATTACAGCCCTTATTTCTGTTTCCCTGAAATGTAGAACAATTCCATGCTATATGGACAGTTGGCAACCCTTGGTGAAGCGAACAGCAAAGGAACTCAGCCCTGATGAGAGCGGAACGGTTTCTGTCTTATCTCTATGTCTCTCCAGCTTGACGCCATATGCCGTCATATGATATTACAATCAGCCTCAGATGTTTCCTCTTGATTCTCAAACAGTCATGCCAGGCACCTATTGTCAATAATGTGACACAGTTGTAAGGTCTTAGTCCACTCACATTTTTCTATAGGGATGACTGGATTTGATAGAAATTGTTACTCTGATGACGCAAGTGTGAATGAAGGAAGAATCGGATTTCTATTGTTCAACTATTTGTTTCCTGCCCTACGAAATTAAGGATGAATGTTCTGAAAGGTGATCCTTTCAGTGTACATGGAAGTATAGTTTTAACAGGTACAGGTAAGGTTATGTTTAGGATTAAAAACATCCCCGCTAGATTACTCCTGCGGGTACACCCTAATGAAAAAGATGTACACTTGAAGTTCTTTTTATAAGTATACTTAAGCAAAGGTTAAGTATAGTTAAAAGTATACTTTTTTGGTAAGTATACTCATATCAATATTCTAGTGTACTTGGTATTGTATCCTAATAATATGGCATGGAACTAAATTGGAACTCTTTTTAGTTTACAAAAGAGAATTGTGTGACCCTAATGTCATTTCAAACCTGCACGGCTTTCTTTCTTCTGCAGAACACAAGAGAGGATCATTTGAATAATGTTGGTAAACAAACAACAACGGTCCCATTGACTTCTATTGTTTGGACACAAAAACAACGAAGGTCAGTCTCCGCTACAAACATTCTTCAAATGATCATCTTTTGTGTTCTGCAGAGTTTGAAATGAAAAGAGTGAGGGTCAATGATGACAGATTTTAGTAGATCATTTCAGCATTTGATTAAACATTTGTTTTGGCTTGTTGTGAATGTTTTTTTTATTATCTCATCCATAATGTTGACTTTGTCTATGAGCCTGTTCTATAAAGGCTTTTTGAGGGATACCTGCCTTTAAGTTTTTCTAAAACAGGTTGTAGAAGCTTAAGTTGCTTACATTTTGGAACAGCCTTCCTACACTTAAGGGCACTGCTATGATGCCCTCAGTAGGCAGCTCACTAGGTTTTTGGAACAAAGTGTGTTGTTTTAGAGGTGGGAAGGCCCTTGCCAAAGTTCTAAAGTTTCTTCTGGTGTAAGAAAACAGATCTTGTTTTGTGCAAGCTCTGAAAGTGACGAATCCATATGACTCAATGGTTTATAACCCTTTTCAATGAACCAGTAAGGCTGCAGGTTAAACTCAAAAAACAATACCATGATGAAACATTCAGACCATTAAGTATTCAAACAGTTTGTCTTGGCTGTGTTTATTCAAAATAATTTACTTTAAACAGTATATATCTTTAATAAGTTATACTCAAGACCAATGATATCAAGGCTAAATTCAGCACCTCCAACATAGCATTTCAAAGTTTTAACCGATAAGCGTTTTAATCCATGTATTAGCGGAGATATAAGGATCTGCAACAGCATTTAAGGTTAATATCAGACGTGACGGAAGCAGAAAAAGGAATGAGATTCAACATTAGATGCTTAAGACACAGATCAAAACCTCCAATAAAAGAATGTGAACTTCTTAATCGCAACTATCCCTCATCTGACACCAGTGTTTTGTCATGGGCTAAGCTGAGCAGATCTTCGAGACTTCGGCTGAATGCCTCACAGATTGCAAATCTAACTCAGAGCCCCGTTGAATTAACAACTCTCCACACTCATTTCTAATCCCGGTTGAGGTTGATTGACAGCGATGGCAGACCACGAAATGGCTCGGTACCGTCATTACAAGCACTTTTTTCCGTGAAAGTTTGGATTATTTAAGATTACTGTTTAAAGCCCTTTTAATCTCTCCTAGAGAAAAAGATTTCTGGACAAACTGCTGCACGGCGAGTAAAGCGGTGGCTATAAGACAATATAAAAGATCTTCTTTTTAGGCCTCATTATGAAAACTAACTCCGCTATCAAATTTATTGATAAGCACAGGCCGTCCTGAAACACCAGCTTAAAGATTATCTCCCTTTAGATAAGTCTTAATGAAAAGTCTTCAAGACAAAATTGACTGGACAAAAATATCAAGGAACGCTCTTGGATCCAGATCAGGGCAAACATTGGTTCGCAGATAAAATGGCGTGTATTTTTTTTTAAGGAGGCTTATATTTTCTCGCTGATCCCTTGAGAAACACTTGAGGGATTTCAAGAGGTATGACACCAATTCTGATATACAATATCAAGTCTTTAAGAAGGGTCTGACGAAATCCCTGGCTGCTAAGCTTACCAAGCAATTGGATTTCACTGTAGCCTTTTCAATTCCTTGAGATTTCATGAATGTATTAAACAACTTGGTTAAAATGTGACTTTACAAGTTTGAGTTGAAAGAGAAAGGAGAGATTAATAGGAGGTGAGTTAACTTCACTTTATACTGACATGTGTCTTAATATTGCTTTACTATTGAGGTTTACAAGTCAAGATCTGCATAAATTCCTGAGATTTAATTCTTACCTTCTGTAAAGCTGTTTGTATAAAAATTATTCAATAAATTTTTTGTTGTCTCACCTGGATCACATTTTTTCGGCTTGACTTTTCTGTTGTCCACTCGATTGCAGCCCCACAAAGATCAACACCATCTGGTTTGCATCCCTGTTTCTGTAAAAAAGGTCACATTTTTGCCAAGACTGACACAAGGGCACCTGTTAAAATTCACATCATTTTTATAGTTACGTCTCCGCCAGATCTAATAAAAAAATGCTCTTATAGAATATTCAACATCATGTATCCTTCTTACCTTGAACTCAACCACTACAAACCAAACCTAAATATTTTTTTTTAGAATTCACCAAAAACATTAGATGTTTATTACAAATACATATGAACTTAACACATAAACTAGGTAGTGCGGGTATAAACTTTTGCTATAAATAGCGGGAATAAATATTCAGCTGAAGTTTAAATATGTTATCTGCTTATTTTGTGTACTGTCCGAGTGATGTAAGTGGACATTTTAGTGTCTTGCGTTATAAGGATAAACTGAATATCTATCACTGCTCTAACAGTTTACCTCATGTTCATTTTACTGTTTCATTTGAGTGAAACTGCTATCAAACATCAATTGAAAAGGTCAAGATAAATGTTCAGCTAAACTTTAAAAAACTGCTCGTAAAAATGTACAAAAATGTAAGTAGACTTAGAAAAAGAATAATAGAAAACAGGGGTCAGTTGTGGTCTGGTGGTAAGAGACTTTGACTTGTAAGCACAATATTTTGGGTTTGAATCCCAGGGCCAGAAGACAATGACTGAAGAATCCTTGAGCAAGACATCTTACCCCTGTTTAGTCTGCATTGATAATTGGCATAATACTGTAAGTCGCTTTGGATAAAAGTGTCTGCCAAATGAATAAATCTAAAAGTAAAAAACTGAAGATCTAAGAAACTGTTTTGTATATTATTCTCGGTTTTCAAAGAGTTTTTTTTTAGATTTTATGGAAAATGCAAATAAATAAGAACACTTTTAGAATTTTTCAATATGGACAGAAGTATTTCTATCATGTAGTAAAATATGGAAAATCAAGAATACACAAAAAATGGAACTTGGGAAAATATAAAATAGATTTCATAGGGCCCTATAGTATGTGATTTCTTGCATATCAGACGGAAAACATGTACAGACGTTTAAACCTTTGAAAAAGCCATTGGTCTGTTTAAATAAGTGGCTAAAATACTTAACTTCATCCTGATACTGTCTATTGCCCTCAAAATTGCTGAGAGGCTTGAGGGCTTTACAGCCACTTGACCATGAGCGATGTTGAACCAAACACGAGCTGACCTCAATGAGGGTCTCGATGTTTCATTTATATGTATGACAAGCCTGTGAAGGTAGCAAACCTCTGAACCTCTGTATCATGCTCTCTCTCTCTCTCTCTCTCTCTCTCTCTCTCTCTCTCTCTCTCTCTCTCTCTCTCTCTATTACTGCCACATCCTTGCTCAAATCATCAAAGTAATGATATACGGAAATAATTCTAGCCATGATGGGTAAATATTTTTTCAGCAGCATTTTAAATAGACAGAATCAAAGTTAAGAAGTGGGTTTTGACAAATATGGAAATCATTTGGTTTCTCCACCCATTCGCTAACAGTATATAGTGTTATTATAGTGTTATATATAGTGTTATATATTGTGTTCAATAGTGACGAACGGACATCTGCATCTATTCATTAATGCTAATGGTCAATTCGCACATAAATATAATTGTCTCTTCTGAAGGTGTTTTTTTCTGGAATATATTTCAAAAATAACAGTTTCTTTACTTTAAAAGGGCAAGATGTCAGAATAAAAAGGTTTGTAAAACCACTCCGTTGAGCATGTTTTAGTATGCACCGGATTTGTTAATCAGAGCTATATGTCTTACCAAGTTAGCCACAGCTTCTTGCTTGCTCTCCTTATAGAATAATAACTGATGAGAGGACAGAACAACCCAAGTCGAAGTCCAGTTTTTCCTGTGAAAATAATGTTTTTAATTCTAATAAAATAACATTTGATACATTTCAAATTCTAAATAATATTATGACAGACATACAAAGACTACATTAATTATAAACATATTAATGTGAACAAACCGTAATTTCTTCCCCCCTTCAGCAATTTTGGCTTTGTTTAAATATTCTTTAAAAACAGGCTGAAATATAAGAACACAAAAACACAAACATTATAGTTTTTCAGAATTATACAAAACTTCTATTTGTTAATTTTATGGGGAATTTTTTTTAAATAATACTTGGCATGTATTCTAAGATGAATACCAACTGAACTGACAATAAAAACTAGCTCATTTTTTTAATATCTACTCTCTCATCCCAATCCAATTTCATGTGATGTCAAAATAAAGGAGGCGCCACAGATCATACCTGCAGCCCAACAGAAGCATCAATGTTATGTTGAGACTGATTCCTCCGGTGACGATTAATCTGAACAAAGAGGGTTGCTAAGTCAATGCCAACAACAATTATTAAATTGCATGGATGAGTTATGGGAACAACAAGACTCAGACCACAAAATTTTGTTTATAAGTTTGCTTTCTTATAGGTCTTAAAATATTATTATTATGATATACTCATACATATATTGAAGCCTCAATAGATATCACACATTAAAAAAATGTATTTATAAAAACACATAGTTACTTAAAAGAGAATAATTTTCAATTGTGCCAGAATTGCAAACTGGTGCAAGTTAGGCTAAAAATCTCATGCATTACAAAAAGGGTAAATAAACCATGAAGAGTTTATATGTAAATAGCACAATTCTTTACATATAAACATATTTTTTGTGCCATTGTGTGTTTAAGTTTATTAGTAAGCTGTAATTTTTAGTTTTTATAACTTAACCAAAACAACAAAAGTGAAGATTCATTGATATTAACTGGACTTCAGAATTAAAATTAGATTTTTAAAAATGATCTGTCTTGGCAAATAAACTCTTCAATTATTATTCAGACTGACATATGTTAGTTGAGAATTATAATTTTATTTATAAGTTTCATGAAAGTAAGAAAGAAGACCCAGCTAGTTGTGTTTGCTTTGTAGACAGAACATGTGGGAGAACTAATAATAAGAATAAAACCAGCAGGCCATCTTAAGAAGTGTTGGGCTGCCCTCTGCTGTTCTACACCTGACACATTCAGTCTATGCCCACTGCAACAGGAAGCTAAATAAATATAAAGTGTTGCATGTGCTGTACTATACTGTTCTGCAACAGACAGCATTGATTTAACCAACATGCATGTTTAAACTGACAGAATCAACCCTAGACATGTGATGAAGTGTGCATGTGTTCACTCACAGAGCTCACAGGTTTCTGTAGTGTTTCGGGGTCTGGCAGGACCATGGACTTAGTCTGGCTGAGTCTTTCTCCAGAGCTGCTTTGAGTGTTCTTGATCCTCAGCTGAACAGCCCCAGGAAGTACCAGCGCCGGCTGCTTGTGCATTGCTCTGATACTGATGAATAAAATACAAATAAACTCTGTTTTATTCTTAAAACTAGATAACAATCAAATAAACATGATAAAAGGGACAGTCACACATAATCAGATAGACACAACGGCGTGTAATTGAGACTAGTTGTCCCGTTTTATTGAATTAAATAAAAAAATGTGAGTGTGAGGATGAATTTTACACAAAAGATGCTCCAACTTGTCCTAAAACGAGACGAAGGTTATCCTTCTGATTAAAATATAATTTAATGATATAGCTGATGTTTACCTTAATAACTCTTACCAGAATGAATGTATTGTGTATACTTGTTTATCCAATAACTATGCAAGCCTAAGTTTAGATTAACACTAGTTTAAATTATGCAAACCTGTGACAACAATTTGTAGGCGTATTTGATGTATTACTTTGAATCGTGCTTCTTGTTTTCCAGTAACACCGAAGAGGACACTAGTTTGCATTTATATATATATATATATATATCGACACTTCCTTAAATCATTAAATCTCGTAAACAGTCATCACAAAGGCTCAGCTTTTAACATTTTAGCATATATACAGATGAAAGTGTTTTGTTTCTAGAGTCGATTTCGACATCAGTCTCATTGCACCATCAGACATACAGGAACTGATCTGACATGCACAAACCCAAAGGCATAAAGTTTTTTCAGAGTGATCATGAACTTCTATATTTGATGCTACATGTGTTTATTCTGTACTGCCTATACTTGAACCTCAATGAAATATGATGTATTTAAATGTGTTTTCCCTTACATCATGGTTTACTTCTATCAGTTTTCTATCAGTGTCTACTTTTCTTTCCATTAAGGAAATGTATTCAAGTAAAACTGTGTCTAAAGCATTCACTACTGTATAAATACCTATACTGTTAAACAGCTGTGTGTGTGCATTTAGAATAAAAGTCAAATGTGTCTGAGGCTGTTAATGCGTGAAATCTGCAGTTGAAATGGTAATAGTCTGGCATATCAGGAAATAAATTAATCTTCAAAAAAAGTGTAGCGGAAACAAAATGCCACTTTGAGCTGTGCATGTCTTTTTTTCAGTGGTTTTAAAAGAGGGCAAAAGTTTGCGACATCCTACATGATGAAAACTACATGTGAACAAAGGTGAACATATTAAATGTTATCAGTTATAAGTTTGACATTTGGTCATGGTAACTGTTTTTAGTTCTAGATCTCAATCAAGCAATCACAACATTTCAGGCATTGAACTTTTCTTACTTTATGTAAAGACAGTTATTGATACCTGTGGGGCTCTGTGCAAAAATAATGAATGAAATACAAAATGCTTATTTATTTGCAACATGTCAAGTTGCATTACATTAATCTAAATGTAGAGAAATGACATCACGATCAACACATTATATAGCTTACAAGCATAAGCTGAGACATTTTTAACGTCAACCACCCACGTCTATTTCTATAGTCAACATTTCGGTCCATGTTCATTCCTTTCAAGCAAAACCCATGTGCTGCCCTCAAAACCTTAAAAAAGGTCAAAAGTCTCCTACCTGCTTGTCGTTGTTTTCACAAAAATATATTGATCAAAACCTGTATCAGCAAAGACAGAGAAAGAAAGTGTCGTTTGGAGGAAGTGTACAGGTCACATGGGAGACTCCACTTCTTTCAAGTTGTGTGAATATAAGTGCATGCATGGGGTTTCTGCTATCACACACTCTTCACTTCCTGAGGCCTGTAACAACAGTTTCTGTTAAGATGGCTGCTGTTGTTAACAGATGTAATAAGATCAACATCAAGGGACTTATGTCAGTTTTGGTGAAAAATTGTAAAATTAATCCTACTTAATACAATAAACAAAACATTTTTTCAGGGTTTGTAAAAAGTGGTTGATTATTTTCAGCTAAGAGAGAATCATGTTAGTAATAAGATAATGCATTGTTTTGGAACATTAGTATCTTGTGTCATAAACATCTTCAAGATAAAAGTTTTGGGTACCACTTTACAATAAATTTTTATTTGTTAATAATTACCTAAGACATTAGCTAACATAAATTATGAACTATACTCGCAAAGAGTTTATTATCTTAATGTTAATTTCAGCATTTACTAATACAATTATTACATTTAAAAGTTGTATATGTTATCATTAATTATTGCACCATGAATTTACATAAGATCTACATGGACGTGAACTAACATTAACAAGGTATCATAAATGCTGAAATATTATACTGTTCATTATTTATTCAGGTTAACAAAAAGGACTTTCTTACATGAAAATATAAGAATACACTTCTCAGAAGAATAAAGGGAACGCTAAAATATCACATCCTAGGTCTGAATGAAAGAAATAATTTTTATTAAAATTTTTGTTTGTTACATAGTTATATGTGCTGACAATGAAATCATATTTACTAGCTCACGTAGGTGTGTATTTGGAGTCACACTCAAAATTAAAGTGTTGTTCTACTCCACGTCTTCTAATGTACTGGCCTGTCTCCTAATAGCGCATCCATGCTCTGGACACTACGCTGACAGACACAGGAAACGTTCTTGACACAGGTCGCATTGATGTGCCATCCTGGATGAGCTGCACAACCTAAGCCACTTGTGTGGGTTGTAGGCTCTATCTCATGCTCCCACTAGAGTGGAGTCACCACCAGCCGTCAAAAGTGAACAAAACATCAGATAGAAATCATAGGAACTGAGAAGAGGTCTGTGGTCACCACCTGAACAATCAATTCTTTTTTGGTGGTGTCTTCCTATGCCTATCATTTCCACCTGTTGTCTATTCCAATTGCACACGAGCATGTGAAATTGTTTGTCAATCAATTTGATTTCACACATATGTGATTGACTTGGAGTTGTATTGTGTTGTTTAAATGTTCCCTTTATTTTTTTGAGCAGTGTATATTATATTTCCCAACATATTCCTTTTAACATTCTTTCGTTTAAAACTGTAAGTGTTTCCACATGGAGCATTACAGCTACTCTCTAAAAAAAACTTGTATTCATACGGTTAATATTTAGAATTTGATCTTTTTTAGTTTTTTCTACTTTAATTTACATTTATATTTACATTTAGGCATTTAGCAGACGCTTTTATCCATAGGGACTTACAAATAATCGAGGAGACAATGAAGCAGTAAATAACAGGGATAACAAAAGTGAACAAGTGCTACAACAAGGTTACAAAGTTGCACAAGGCGAGATAAAACCTCTAGGAGGGGGTTAATTTATTTCTATATAAAGAGTGAGTAGGTTATAAAAGTAATAAACAGTAATAGTAAGTAGGCTTGGTGTATATAAATTATATCACTTTTTTAAATAATGTACATTTTTATAATGTAAATTATAAAACAAAAGTTTATGATGTTTGCAGATCATGTAATGTTAGCTTTATAAAATCATTCCCTATATAACTTAATAACAGCGAGAGATTACCGATATATGAATTAATTCAACGGTTTATCCCATTGTTTGGATTTCAAGTGCATGTCCTCTATAACAGAGACCTAAAGTATTATAGAATGTAGCCACTAGATGAAGACAAACATACACACATAGACACACTGTGTATTTTACACTTGTTTAACTTTGCAAGTGCAGCTCTCATTGCAAAGTTTTATATATATATATATATATATATATATATATATATATATATATATATATATATATATATATATATATAATGGTTATTTCAAGAACATTTCAACTGTTGGTTTTAACATAAATGTATTAAATTTATTACGATTAATTGTTTTATTCAAAACCACTTTAAAAGTTAGTTGAAAAATGAATTAAAGTGAGGTTACTTAGATCTGTTTTCTATCGGTCTGTCTTGTCTTTAGTAATAACAAATGATAGTATATTTAAGATTATTTTATCAAAAGTAAATTGTTATAAATAATGTGAAAAAAAATAATTAGGACTATCAAATAATTCAATATATGTAAACTCAAACTAACTGTTCAGGTGGCAATTGTGTCGCCTGGTTGTTGGCCTTTGTAAAACTAAAGCACGGAAGAGGAAATAATATGATATTAAAACAAAAACTAACATATTATTAAATGCATTGCTCTCATTCATTCATTTCTTACTGTAATTCTGCCTGGGACTTTTTCGGCTTTTCGCATTTTTAACATTCCCATCAAGATTTATTGATCACAATGGCAAACTTTATCTCTTCAAAGAATGAAAGCATGGAAATGAGCTAATCTTTCTGTATGTATGTGTGTGCCGGGTAGACAGAAAGAATTGGAGACAGGAATGTGCTGGAGTTCACAAACAATGTCAGATTGGATTACGGTTGAAGGGGCGTCACTCTGTGAGATAGGTGCTGTGTGTGAGTGGGGTTAATCCAGTGTTTATGAAACACACAGGGTGAATAGCTGGCCCAGTCACACTCAAACTGCACTGTTGTGTGATGTGTGTTTGCTCTGTCACTTCATCTTAGAATGAGCGCACTGTTTAATGAGAAAGAGGAAGTGAAGAAGCACTGCAAGGATTTTCTTTCTTTTTAACAGTGACAATAGGTGAGGAATACCTTTAAGGCGCTCCATAAACAAATAGCTTCGGAAGAAAATCCCTACATGGGTAAATAAAAAGAGAGAGGTTTGAAGAACAACTTTCACGGACCATTTCACCGCAAATGCTTTGAAATCCATTGAGGTCCAAGGCCTTGTCCCGTTGGTACAGTCCGACCTCTTTCCATGCCACCTCCAGGACATATGGCAGGCATTCCCAGTTCCCATGTCTGAGTCCAGATTAAACCCTGAACTTGAGGTGTGGTAATCCCAAACAGAAATTCGCATTGACAGAATTGGGGCTTTTTGATCAGATGGAGAAAAAGTAGAGAGATTGAGTTCGGGGGGTGGGGAAAACCAGAAAAGAAGGCCAAAATGATTTAAAGAAAGATGTTGAATTTGTGATATCATACAGTGGGAATGAGGTTTAGAGTGTGTTCATTTTACAATAAATTGCGTATACCCACAATTTATTCAAAATCCGTTATGTTACAGACACCAGTAAAAATCATTTGTGGGTTTCAGTTATTTTGTAGAGTGATAAACCAGTTTGTATTGGTGTGTAAGCACATTAATGAATGTTTTTTTTTAAATAAAAGTGCTTCATAATGCCATTGAACTCATTTTTTATCTCAATGGATTCATAAGAAAAGTCCTTTAAAGAATCTTTGAAGAATCTTTGACTTTGACACACACACACGCACGCACGCGCACGCACACACACGCACTCGCACACACAAACACACACACTCATAGACACAAGCAAATACATATACACAAAAACAACAGACACACACAATCTCACACACACATAGTGATTTCTTGGTGGGAAAATGTTTGGCTAAATGTTTTCATAAATAATCTGTTTTCCAAAAAAAAAGCTATTTGTAGTGGAAAGGTTCATTAGATTATTCAAAAGTAACAAAAAAATAAGTAAGTGGTCCCTATCGGACCAAAAATGGTGTTTTTGTGTATGAGTGTGTGTGTGTTTAAGAGCAGATAAGCCGACAGAAATGAAGAGGTCTGTTATTTCAATAGCAGGAAATAGAGCCCTTAGTGAGTAGAGACATCGCTATGTAGTCTGGCGTGAGAAACTTCAGTTTACCTAATATACACACACATGCAAGCCAACACACAGACACACACACAAACTTAAATACACATACAATTTGGTATAAATAATTGTCCTGTTCAAACATCTCTGTGAAGTGACACAGAAATAAAGTCTAACTGAAATCCAATCCCAAACTTAGACAAATAGGATGTTACACCTGTTTTAGTCCTCCAGGAAAAAGAATTAAAAAACTGTCAAGAAATACATCATATGTGGACATGATGGCATTACTAATGGCAGTTTTCTTATGTCATACCAATGTAACAAAAAAATACTTATCTTTCATGACACCTTTTTACACTTTAAACCAACATACCACAGAATTCAAGGCTTTCCCAGACACAATGCACATGTGTTTTAACACTTATTGACATACAATTTTAATAATACACACTGTTCTGCACACTAATGCCAATGCAACAGTTTCATTGATTTTCCAGTAGAGGACAGCACAGCCCAGTCTGGAACAGCACAGTTGACATAACCTAACCCTCTCTTTCTTTAAAAAGCAAAGACAGATGTGCAAAATAGATCTGTGTGTGCCTTTTGGTGTTTACATATCTGTGTTTGAGTAAATGTTATATGTATATGCCAAAGAGTATTAATGCGTCTTTGTGTTAATATCTAGCCTGTCACATTTAATTTTCTTTTTAAATCACCCCATGGAGTATATCCTTGTTCTTCTCTTTCTCATTTCACTGCATTAGAATGAAAGTGTGATACATTAACAGCCACACATGCCTGTGCTCGGGCCAGACTCTATTAAAGTCTGCTCTCTCTGTAGACATCCAGTGTGACAGTGAGGTCACAGAGGGTTAAATCTCTTTCAAGCAGCTCATCTTGTCACAGAAGCAAACTCTTGCCTCTGACCCTCCGACTGCTTTGACCTGTGACCTCCTCTTCTTAGGAAACCCCTTTCTTTCTTTTAGCTCCTTTATTCTCTCTTTAGAACCCAGCAAACAAAGCCATTTTCTAATAATCGCCCGATTGACATGACATGAGGTAAAAAGATATTATGATCTACTTAAAAGGGCTTTATTCAACGTTCATATGACCTTAGGCCTAGAGGTAAAATACGGACTGAATAGCTTCTTATAGTACCAGGAAGCACATGGCAGACAAAACAAAAAAAGTGTTAACAAACTGATGAGCGAAATGTCGTGAAATCCATGTCTACATTTGTTTGGGTCAATGTGGTAATAGTCAGGCTGTAAACAAACTAATCTTTGGCCCTATAAGTTAAAGATATTAAGTTGCATTCATTTCTTTATACCTTTTCAAAATGTCTTTGTATTCTTTGTGCGGAATAGTTTTGCAAACAAGAATTATTTGACAAAACTTTTTAATAAGCATTCTTTCTCCATGTGTTTCCTAAATTATGTCCAATTTCCAGACATTAAGATATGAAGAGTAAATCCTGTTATTTTTAAATTTAAGGGGGGTTTATGTAAAATCAAAAACTCTGGCCCTCAGGCTATAAGTTACACTACACCCTAAAAATACATAATTTTAAAACGCAATAATGTGATCATATAAATAAAATCACTATCATTCATTATTCAATACTACTTCTGTAAAGTAAAGGTCACTTTGGGCATAAAGTTTTGTCTAGGAAGCAAAGAATAAATTTTTCCAGATGACAGAGAAGACAGCAGAACTTTTAACATTTAGGTGCTGAGAACATGGGAAAAGCAAAGAAGGGAGACACAGACCCCCCTCTGAGCAGACCAGGAACACACACACGTTCCTAACACATCCAGGAAATAATCTATGAGAAGAATCTATATGAGCCATCTAATATCTGTTTTAAGAGCAAATCCCCCATCATATACGTTTATTTGTGACTCTTGATTCATATTTGTTGATTTTTAATGAAGATTTGTTTAATGAATAAATGTTATTATAGACTTATTACAGACAAGCATCTTAAGTTTCTCTCATCAATGTATATTGCACTAAAATATTTGAAAAAATAGAATGCATTCTATAAGGTTGATGAACACTTGAGTAATATGTTTAGGATCTGATTATCTCCAAATTAGTTAAGATGGAATAGTGTTTGCTTAAGTGTCTAAAATGAGTATAATAGATACATGTATAATAGTCCAACTAAATATATTTTTTATTTTTATTTTTTTTATTTTATTTACTTTGCCTATTTTTTAATTATTTTAAAAGACAATGGAGAACAGGCAGGAAAGCATTGGATTGAGGAGTGGGACTTATGTTCAAAACAAAAACTAAACAACATTTTAAAAAACTAGTCTAAACTAGACTTTTAATATAAAATATAAAATAAATGTATAATTATAAAATGTCTTGCATTCTACACTTTAACTGAATAATATGAAAGAGAAAACAGTTAAAGCACTGGAATTTCTAATTGTTTTACATTAATTGATATTTAAATAACATTTTTGATATAATGTCTAGAGAACATTATGACTGACTACCTGAAGATGCTTAAATGTTAAGTTGAATTTTGTACTGTTTTGGTCGCTAATAATTACATTTCTGTCCTTTTATAGTTTGTGTCATTGCACTACATTGTGGAAAAAATAATTAAAAACAAATAAAGTTCTTTATAACTTCATAAACAGTCAAGCTACCTTGCTATAAATCAAAGCTGTTAAAGTCAGATCTAAAAACCCTACAACAGAAATTAAAAAATTTAATTAATTTGCAAAACAATACAACATAATTTACTAAATGTAGTAATTTTTATTTTGTTACTAATTATTTAATTGTAACTGATTTGTTAAATAAGTGTAAAGATTATGTGTCAAGATATGGCATTACCTGAAGAGGTGTGTGTGCGTGTGTGCGTGCGTGTGTGTGTGTGCCAGGAGGTGGTAAATCTCACTATCCCACCTGCATCCCATAAACCACCTGGGGCATTGAAAAGTAAGTGGTCCAGTAGATTTGTGTCTCTATAAAGCCTACCGGATTGTATGGTAAAGTTCAAAGAAAGTTCACCATAAATTCCTTCCCTATAAAGATTGCTTTCACAATAATATTAAGCCGATACAACAGGTCCTGTTGTAAATTATCGTAAATTATAGTCGGTAAGGGAGCACTTTACAAGCTTAACAGGTTGTGTTGACAGAGAAAAACAATACAGTAATGATTGAGATCACACCTTTAGGACATACAACATTTTACCAAATATCTTAAAAAGCATTGCATCAAGAAATTGTTACATTAGGATTCTCACGGTTTTATATCAACTACCAACAACACAGTTCACACTTGATTTTTAAATCTCAAGTTTTAATATTAAAAATCAATAATCTAAAATAAGTGAAGAGCCAGACCCTATTAAATCTACATCTTCTCAAAGATCAAAAGTCGATAAATCAGGTCAGCAAAAAGTACAGACCCTTTCTCCGTCTCCTCTCTACACACAGAGATAACTTATTGATTATTGATTGTGTTAAATATTTCTCTTTGATTATAATCTCATCCATATTTGAGGGTCACGACTGTCCATTGATCTACTTTCTTGCTTGCCTCCACACATTCTCCTCATTTCTGATTGTCTGATGTTAACATTATAGACAATGCTGCAAATCTCAAAACAAAAACATTTGATTTCATGCATTCACTATTAGCACATACATCTTGCACCATAATAACACATTAGAGAGCTCTTATACGGTCACCCACACATAAACATTTACACAGGTGGTATGTGAACGGAGAATAGCTGTCGCTCGCATGCCTCTGGATTGTTATTGCGGGCCCCGCTGGCACTCCTACTTTAGTGGCACTGAAACAGGAAGAGAGATAATGTGTGAAACACCGTGCCTTTGAGTTACTGCAAAGAGAAAAAAACATAACATTTTCTGTCTTGCAGAATGAGCTTTTAGAGGATTAGCATTCTTTACCTTTAGATTTGTGTGCTTGAATGTGTAATCTATTATTTGATGTCTGAATATGTGGCCAGAATGATTTTCTTTTACCTTCAGGTCATACCACGTCTGACATTAAATATGTTTGATTTGTGCGTGCATGTGTATCAGTCTTTTTTAAAAAGGTCAGCCATGGGAAGTAGATAAATAATGGTATAAAGCATGGCAGTAACTCAAAATACCGTACCCACGACAGGAACTGCAGATCTAGATGTGTTTGTAAAGACAGGAACTACATAATAATTGCCTGTGGTGTATTAAAGGGATAGTTCACCCGAAATAAAAAAGATTTACCTTTGAGTTGTTAAAAATTGAAAACATTCCATTGTTTTTTTTGTTGCACAGAGAAATATTTTTTGAAGAATGCTTGTGACTAAACAGTTCCACTTCCACAGTAGTCAAAATAAGATATTTTGAAGAATGCATGACAACAAAAAGATCTGAGGTTGTTTTGACGACCATTTTTTAAGTCAACAGGTTTTAAGAACTTTCTTAAAAAAAAGGTTTGGTTTCAAGCATTAATCTTAATATCTGTACACAGGTTTGGAACAAGTAGGAGACATTTTGGGTGAACAATCCCTTTTACAATCTCCTTGTTCTTTCCAAAATTATTTATAATTTTTTATTTAATTTAACCAGCAATAATGGATTACGTTTGCCAAAAGTTATTTTTAATGCTAACTTATATTATGACACAGATTGCCAACCTGTGTATTTCTTTCTTCTGCAGAACAAAAAAAGATATTTAGAAGAATTTTGGTAACAATTTTGTATGGACCCTAACCCAATGAAAGGACACTGTTGGTGTTCGGCTACAAAATATCAGCATTTGTGTTCTGCAGAAGAAAGGAATACAGATTTGAAACGACAAAATGTTGAATTTACAACATGAGAATTTTTATTCTTGAGCGAACTATTCCTTTAAATGGATCATTCCTTGATCCGCCCGGACTCCCTACAATGCCTTATTGCCCTTCACACCTGCATCCCTCTAGCAACGTTTGTGTGTGAAACTATTTGCCCTTTTCCGCTGATAATGATGCCACAATTAAGGCGTGCAGATATCTTCTTGTGTGTGTAATCCAATCTCCTTTAGCAACTGTGTCTTAAAGTTATAACAACACTTTATTACCCACTTCAGATTACCTTTCACTTTAATAAAAGAAAGAAGAGATGCCGTTCATGTAACCCCATCATTATACACTTCTGAGCCGGTCCTGACCCCAGACAAAGGCCTGGAATGCCGTCCCACCAGCAGGAATGTTCAGAAATGAGGGGGGAGTAAGGACAGAACGAGGGAACGCAAGTGTGAAACCCCTTTCTTCCGACCCTCCTGCCAAGTGTCCAAATGAAGGAGCGTGTAAGGGAGTAAAAGAAAAGCATAGATGGAATAGAGAGGCTGCTTGTCCCCACGTGAGAAATGCATTGTAGCGATACGGATCCTGGATAGCATCGCTAATCACAGGAATGAGCGGAATGAGACGAATTGCTTAAAAGAGCATTCTTACTGCCCACACTTCATTCCAATGTATTGGACATCCCTCAGAATCTGTATCTATATTCAGCAAAGATAAGACATATTTTACATTTTACATTTAATCTACGTTTCTGGTATTCCTTTCAGTCCAGTGTGTTTGTTGAGTTTTTTACAAAATCAAATCTTAAGAGGGAAAGTCATTTAACAGCAATGTGAAAGACTGACCATATGACAAGAAACATGAGAACTGTGATTTAAAAAAATCAAGATTTCCACAATAAAGTAAAAATGATTTTGTTATCCTTCCCTAAAAGATGGTCAAATGTTTCTGTATATGTAAAAGTGTACAAACTTGTTTTATTTTCAGTATATTTTCTATTTCGACACGTTTCTCCAGTTTTCTTTTACTGAAAATAAATCCAAATAGAAACACCTTCATTTGAAATTCAGGAGAAATATTGTTCATAAACACTTGAGTTTAAACAATGAGTATACATTAAGAATGTATTTGTTAAAAGTAAATGCATAAGCTGGGATTTGGTTAATGTTTGCTAATGCAAATACAATTGTTTATGTTTATGTTCACTGATGTGTTGTAGAATGTGAAAATGTAACAAAAACTCCCAACATTTTAGATTATTATTATTATTATTGCGCTTGTGTGTGTGTGTGTGTGTGTGTGTGTGTGTGTGTGTGTGTGTGTGTGTGTGTGTGTGTGTGTGTGTGTGTGTGTGTGTGTGTGTGTGTGTGTGTGTGTGTGTGTGTGTGTGTGTGTTAAGGGTCTTTATCTATGTAGCCTGGGGGAAGGGTGGGTCCACACAACAAAGTGATGAAGTATATCACTACACCTGCTTTTACATCACCCATTAGAAAAAAAGTGTGTGTGTGCGGGTTTGTGTGTGTGTGTGCGTGTTTGTGTATGTGTGTGTGTGTGTGTGCGTGCGTGCGTGCGTGAGTGTGTGTGTGTGTGAATTGTGATCTTGGTCTTATCTGATTTATCTATTAAACGCATATTCCCCCAAACTGACCTTACAAATATTTACAACAAACACAATACAATGCATTCACAGTCTACACAGTTGATCTGATATAACTTTTTTTTCAGAACATTGAAGCGAAAGATTAAGAAATCTATATTTGTCGAAAGATCTTGGGGATTGTTTCAGAATGTGTAAAGTTTATTCGCTGAAACAAATGAAGATATTAACAGTGGGTGTTTCATGAGTTGGCCAATATAGAAAGCAAATATTCCAAAGAGGCCAAAGAAGAGAAAATAAACAAGAAAAAAAAGAATGCCAACTTTCTGTTACTTTCTAGTTTAATTTTTTATAGAGCATACACTGTAAAAAAAAAATTGCTAAAGAAATATCACCAAAGCAAGCCATTGTATTGATCTAAAATCTTTTTAAAACAAATAGATTTTTTCTACAGAAAATATTAAAATAATTGATTAAAGATATAAAGAAAATTTGTTCATTTATTTAAATAAAAAAAACTCATATAATGAAAAGGCAAGTTTTCATTTAGGAAATTGTCATTTGTAACACGCACCTACATTGTTGAAGAAATCTAATTGAAATATGTTAGTAAATCAGATGAATAATATAACTTACATATACAAGAAATTTAAGCAGTATATTTAGTCAATTTTAAAGCTTTTTTTTATAAAAAGCTGTTTGATGTAAAATCAGAGTAATTATTTCTGTAGAAAGTAGTGGTATCATGGATTTATTGGTAATAAAGGCAGTTGCACGGGTTTGAACCTATAATGGTCTCTGATGGGGATGTGTTTGAGTGTGTTATTGGGTCTAATTCTACTAGAATCTTGTAATTGTTTTATTGGCAAATGCCAATGGTTCATAATGGTACTGTAACGGAAGCCATCAGAAAATGCATTCACACTTTTTAGGGGGAGATACGCAATGTAACGAATTCGATCGCTTATTTTAAACTAATAGCGAATCATATATGTGTATATAAAAGTTTTATGATAACGTAGTAAATGTAACATACCAGAACAGAGCATGCAGACTCATACGCCAAATCTAACACGCACCATTGACTGTTTTCCTTCAAAACACCTTTCTGTGTATTTATCCCTCTTATTTATCTTCGAATTTTCCTTCCTCTCGCTGTCAGGCCTTACGTTGATCCCCGTCGTCTCTCGTTCACACGAAAGAGAGGAAAACGTTAGCTTTCAATCACACGCAACGCCAGAGGAAAAATAACTCCACCAAGGAATCAGGATATACCACTGCTTCCAGACACAGGCCTACGCTAATTCATTACAGAAAAACAAAACACGCCGCTAGCGAGATCTTTCCCACACTGATGCAGACTCAAGATGACTGCGTACAGCTGACACGTAACAATGAAAGAGAAAAATAACGGCCGGACGAACATATGCGACGGAACCTTAAAGACACAACAAAGAATGAGACCAATTAGCTAATTCACATGTTAGCATAGCATATAGGCTTTTATCGTGTTTGAATAGCGAGCGAGCTGAAAGATACGAACCATTTGGAAAAGGGAGGGATGCATAGAAGAAAGAAAGAGGGAATGAGGGAAAGTGAGCTGATTAAGGAGATGGGGGATGGAGAGAAAGATGTTAAAAGACTGAAAGAAGTTAGGCGGTCAAGAAAAATAGCGCTGATCCTAGATTAGGTCATGTCGTCTTTGTTTGTGCGTGAAAAACAGAAAGGAAAACAGAAGGACGAGTGGACGGAGAAAGAAAAGAGTAATCAGTTTTAAGGGCTTTAATCCCAGAGAACAAATTTGAGGCATTGAAACATCATAATGGGGCCGAGATGAAAGGATCTGGAGGGATTTTGGGAGACGTTCAGAGACTTCGAACACTTTGCTGGGGTGTTTGTATGCGAGCGTCTACACACGCTTGAGTTTAAACTAAGGTGAAAGTAAGCGGTAGCAGCTCGTGGTGATGTTTTGACCTATACTGCAAGATAACCAACATAACAGATAACACTCAGATGATAACATCACAGGATGGGATTAGTAACAATGAGGGCAGATTTGGGGTGAGAGGGGAGGTCGAGGGGCAGTTTGGCAGAGGAGGGGTGTTATCTTTGTGTGTCTGTGTATGTGTGTGTTTGTTATCTTTGATAAAAAAGGACTTGATCAATTTTTTCCCCGTGCAAACAGCATTCATGTGGACATTTAGTATTATAAACTTCATACATTATAACCTCATTTTTGCTCTTTGTTCATGATCGGGTTTTGCAGATATCTAACCATTAATTTGATTAAAAACTGTTTTTAACTTGTTTTCTTATGATTAAAACTGTTCAGTGCTTTTTTCATTACCTGAAAAACAGCAAATTTGGATATTTGAGATTTTAGAAAGGGCTTTACCATTTGACAATGCCTCATTCTTTGTCCATCATTTATTTTTACACTTTTCAAATGCATTTTTGTTTAAATTATCATGATATAAAGATTTGGGGTGTAACAATACACCGGTATTACCAATAACTGTGATATTAAAAACCAAACAGAGTGTAGAACCTCCCTGTTCATACTAGCATTCTCAGTGTGATTCTAAGATAGAAAAAACAACATGAACAAAATTAAAGGTGAATTTGACTGATTCCATGATTTATTATTTAATTTCAATCCATATTGTGATCATATTGGAAATAATGAATTATTAGACATGCACTGATATTACATTTCCGGTACAGATAACCAAATCCGATTAAAATTTCCTGATACTTATGGTTGAGTAGTTTTATTAATTAATACTAATTCTATATGTTACATTTGTATTAATTCAAATGTTATTATTATAAACTATTACTATGGACCCTGAAATGAATGATGTAACTAACCATGTTATGCTCGTAAAGCACAAATGTATTGCATTTGCATGTGAAGTCACAGGATACATCATCCCTGACTATCAGCAGCTTTTAAACTCATCCAATAACTAAAAATGCTTTTGTCGTTCAATTATGGACCAATATGTTTCTTTCAATTATCATGGCCCCCGACAACCATAAAGTGACAATCTGATATTGTGGCAAACAAAGTGATATCCCACTTAAATAATAATTATCATAGCCGTTTAAAAAACAATAATATTACCACTAAAAAAAACAATTGTGCCTTAACCAACAATTTTTGGATCACAGTGCCAGACAGACCATAAAAGAAATATGTACAAGACTGCAGAATCCAGTCTGAAACAATTGTGTGGTCGGTTACACTGTCTCTTTCAGATGCCTGGACATATGCTTTATTTATAAGGACATATACTGAACTGGAGTAAACCTGGGAAAATTAGCTTAGGTGTGTGTGTGTGTGTGTGTGTGTGTGTGTGTTCAGTTGCTCTTTGTGTTTTTCTGCGTCCTGTAGTTTAGAGAGTTACAGAAGCAGATCTTCACTGATAACAGGAGCCAGCAAAGGAAACAACACAATAGCAGGAGACTGAGAGAGACCCTGTGAGCAAAGCCACCTTAGAATGTTTATGTAAAAAAGTTTTCAATTTATTATAGCAGTACACCATTTGGGAAAATGAACGGGTCTAAAGATTACAACCAAAAGCAAATGAAGTCAGAAGTAAAGAGAAATGGAAAACTGATATATATATATATATATATGGATTATTATACTTAATATTCCAGCATTAACTGATTAAACTCATTTGTGTGTATGTGTGTGTGTGTGTGTGTGTGTGTGTGTGTGTGTGTGTGTGTGTGTGTGTGTGTGTGTGTATATTCCTCTCATCTCCATCTCATGAGAGTCAATCACATCAATTTGCCCTCAGAAAAGCAAGTACAGAAGACTGAAGTGTGAGGAGAGCAAAAACGCTTCTTTCTTTTAACTTCTAAGCAGTTTCGAATGAAAGCGTGAAGACGAGGCCACAATTAGCAGGCGCAGAAGGAGGGATGGGAATAAACTTGTGAAAGACAGAAGAATAAAAGCGAAAAAGGATACAACTTATTTGGCTCTCTTATAGCCTCTCGAATCCCACCGCCAAGCTCGACATGAACACGGACTTCGGGAAACATTTCAATCCGATAAAACCTAATGAGACGGCATTTGAATCCCAAAAGCCGAGCTGGGTAGAACAGGGGGAAAAGAGGCGATAGAAAAAGAGGAAAGTCCTGGTGTGAGGGTCTGCCCCCTGCAGATCACACTATTCTACCGTTCGCCCCCTTTTTCTCGCCCTCTTTTCTCTCCCATTGAGCTCCGCAGACCTTGCTGTCTCTCAATTGGATCTTTTCTTTGCTTTGCTATTTCTTTGCATGCTTAATCCACCAAGGAGCTGAGAAACACACTCATTAGCGAGGAAAACAGAAAGAAAGAGCAGAACATATGGCTTTGACTTGCGATCACTCAAGAAATCTCTTGTCTTTCGCCGGTTAAATGGTTTGTCTGTTTATCAGCTTCCTTAGAGGGAACATCGTATCCGAACGGATCACAGAGAGGAAACTGTTTAAAAATGAAACAGGTTTAGAAGAGAGAGCGCACAACAATGATCACAGGGCACCTCTGAACAAGAAAACTAAATGATGTGGTTTTCTGTTTTATATCAGCGAAAAGATAGAGAACAAGTTAGTAATGCGTATGCCACCTGTAAATGTTTTTCCGACCAATAACATTATCAGGTTTCACTTGAAGGCTCCGGCTGCTCCGACAGCCCCTTTGATGGGAAAAAAGCGTCTGCCCAAGGGCCCGTTCCCTTGATTTCCCCTTTCTGTCCTTTCTTTCTTTCTTCTACTTCACTTTAAGTATTTTCAAACACGGTGAGAGAGTCAGTAAATGAACCCCAGCGCTGTCAAAGGTTAACGCACACACACACACACACACACATACACACCTGAAGGAAATGCTTTTAACACAGGTAAAAGAATGTTTCCCATGAGGCCTTGCTGTAGCAGCTGCTGGTTAACGGTGTTGTGACATCTGAGGACAAAAGAGGCGTCTCAACTTTAACCCAACGACAACAAAAACCTGTGGGATGGATTACAGACAAGACTAAGATGAATATTTCAGTTCTGAAAGCCATGGCAATCAAGAGGAAAAAACAAGCAGAAATGAGTCATTTCATGCACAATATTCCTTTTTTGGACTGTATCGGTCTGGACTGTAAGGATCTAAAGACGACATACTTGTGGCATGTTTATACTTATGATGGACAGAGTGTTTATCTTTTTTTATTGCGTTACTTTGCTACATTATATAGCATATTACCTACGTTTTATATTTGTTTGTATTTCCGGGAAATCATGGCCTAGTTCTTAGAGAGTTTGACTCCCAACCCTAGGGTTGTGGGTTTAAGTCTCGGGCCGGCAATATCATGACTTAGGTGCCCTTGAGCAAGGCACAGAACCCCCAATTGCTCCATGGGCACAACAGCATAAATGTCTGCCCAGTGCTCAGTGTGTGTGTTCACGGATGATGTGTGTGTTCACGGTTGTGTGGGTGTTCGCTGCAGTGTGTGTGCAAATGATTTCTGAGTATGGGTCACCATACTTGGCTGTATGTCACGTTGCATGTTTTATAAATACCTGTAGTTTTTAAAGGTAAAAAATAATCATAAATACTTAAGTCAAGTCATACACATGAAGCTTTAAAATCAGGCCACTATTTACTTACTCTCTCATTTAAACCTGCATGACTTATTTTTCATTTTAATATACAAGAGGATGAGTAAATGTAAGTGTAAGTCAAAGTTATGTAAAACATTAAGTTGACGTACAAAATCTTACTTGAGAGTAAAATACTTCACCAACGTCCGCCTCGGTTTCCTAATATGGTTTATATTAGCAAATACACATCAACCTAATATTTGTTTTCAAAAAATTCTAATTACAATCTAATTCCAATTTCTATTCTTCTCGAAGCAATTTCACAGTTTTGGTTAAATAACTGTTATTGAGATGTGAGAAATTATACAAAACCACAGACCACCCGATTGCATCCTAAACATGATACTCCATATTTTTATTTATTCTTAAAGAAAATTAAATAAATAAACAAATAATTAGAATCAAGTTTTTCGAAACTTTTCATATCTGACTTAAACATGTCAACACTCTCCCTAAATCTGACTATTTAATTTGTCATTGTTGCAGCTATGTATAAGTATCCCATGATCCTCATTGGTGGGTGTGACTCAAAAGCAGTGTTCCACACCAGTGGATGTTCACTCCACCACGCAGGGGCTGGTGGGTAAATGACTTCCATGACTAATCCCCTTGGAGACAGGAAGAATTGTTACCTAAAACCTTTCTTTCTTCACGTCACAATTCCCGTATTGACAATTACCATGATCTTTTCTTATAAATATATCATTAATACTACAGACACTATACTATCATTAATAATTCAGCAAATATTTACCATTTTGCCTTAAGAGCCACAAGGATATTACCCGATAAAAATTCATATAATTTTATTCAATGTTTTTCATTTGCTTTTACATTTATGGATTTGGCAGACAATTTTATCCAAAGAAATTTACATTGCATTACACTTTTTACATTTGATTCTTAGATTTTTGAAACCCATTACTTTGGTGTTGTTATCACCATGCTCTAACCACAGAAGTACAGGAAATGTATACATGCATATAAATATAGATTTTTATATATTTTTGTATTTTTATATAGATAAAGCTACATTGATCGTTCCCCGATCTAAGACATCAATAATTATTCAGCGCTTCATTTTTTGCCCCCTCAATCGCTCCAAATCTTTTCCCTTTGTTCTCCCTTCACTCCCCCCTGCCCCGAGCCTGGTAGGCTGAGTGTTAAAATATTAACAGACTGTGGCTCATTAAAGCAGTGTTGTTTGTTTCTTGCATAGAGACCTTCTGTTCAGCAGGACACCAGCATTACCAGAAGACCTCTAACCCCTCTGTTGCTGAAATATCCTCCCAGAGCTAGGCCTTCACCTCGGGCACAGACATCAGTGGCCATCAACCCTACAGCACGTGCAATGAGAAAGAAATATAGACCGATGAATGTGTTAAGTGATGGTGTCTGTGCATGTGTCCACATTGTATTCTGAAACCTTCCTCTACTTGGCTATCCTACCCCCTTGACTTCACTTTCTCTCTCTCCCTGTGAGCGATCCCAAAGCACAAGTAAATGTATCAAGTCTCCACAGGAGTCACTGATATAGGGATTAACTCCAAAGTGTCAGTCAATTCTGTTTATTCCCAGGATCTTTTTCTTAAACCGTGCGGATATTTGAGAACAAGAGAGAGGGAGTTAAGAAAGAAAAGAAGAGTTTACAGGGGATTTGTTTTTAAACTGTGATGTTACTAAAACAGGCTTGGTCAGGCAGTTTAAAGGGTTAATTGTTTACAAGAATAATTTTGCAATGATGTTTTTTAACTTTTCATATTATTTAATCTGCTTAAAATGTATCGTTTATTTCCTCTTTTTTTTTTAAATGTGCGTTTATGCAATTTATTTACATGTATGCATTTGGCAGACGCTTCTATCCATCGTGATGTACATTGTTTGAGTTTATGCAATACTTGGGATTAAACCATTGACCGTGGTGTTAGTTTTTTTACATAATACATAATATCTCTGTTTATTGTGCAAATAAACTTCTTATTTCAAACACAACACATACATATATATATTTATAAAATACTTTAAATTATATATTTATTAAATATGAAATGAAATAAATGGTATATTTTTGTATATTAAATATATGCATGTATACGTATTTCTGAACAAAAGATTTGTAAGCACAATACACAGACATACACTGTAAAACATAGGTAAAAAACTTCATTTTCGACAAGATGAAACACAATTAATGGTTTTGACTGCCCTAATTTCTTTTTTTTATTTAAATTGGTTTAAATCATTAATTTCTCGTTTCTGTGATTGGCAAATGTGATTTGACATCTGGTCAATAGCTTTCCAACAAAAAGATGTTGAGTTGCAGTTAGAGCCCAGCTCTCAATACTGATAAATTCAATCAATGACGAGTGCTCTCATCTATCTCTCCATCTGTCTCTCTGTTCTGACCCTCCTCCATTTCACACCTGGAAAGCCTCTTTCTCCCTCACCTGCTAACAAGAGTTATTTCAGGTTCATTAATCTCTGTGACCTCCTGCAGGAGATGTTATAAACACACAGATGTGTGTGTGTCACCTGGCAGCAGTGCAGGAGTTGACCTTTCTGCATCCACACACACATTCAAATGCACACATAAACAGTTTCTGACATGGCACAAAGGGATTTCTGAGAAGGCCCCTAAAGTTTCCAACACAATATAGAAAGAAAGGGATAAAGATTAGTAAAAAAGCATTGGTCCAGAACACAGTGCTCTGTCTACAGAGATACCAATTCAAATAATTCTAGAATTCAATCTAAAAAAAATTCTGAATTTATGTGCCACACAGTTGAAAACCAGTTTATGACTGTTTCCTCTGTGGGACACAAAAGATGATATTTTGAGAAATGCCTCAATGGTGATCTCAATTTTGTGTCCATGAAGTTAGTGTTGGGGGCCTGTGTTGTTTGGTTATCGACGTTTTTCAAAGTGAGCATTAACAATGGTTCTAGAGATTTACCAACAATTTCTTTGTGTATATAAAATTTATTAGACAGTATCATACAAATTGGGCATCTACAATTTACATTACAATTTTGGTTATGATGTTTGGGTTTTATGTTGCCATGAAGGGAAGCTTTCTTTGCAGGTAGCTCAGCTGGATTTAACAGAGTTGATCTCTTTCCGGATTGTTGGCTATATGATTGTTTGTATGCATAAAAATATCACCAGATTAGGGTTTAACAGTAATTATCTCTATTAAAACAACAAGCATTAATAGATGTCTATTAATGCCAGCCCAGAAAACACATCAGGACCTCTATCAATATCAATTAACCATCTAGACAGCGTTTAAACATGTTTAATAGGTTTTCATAGAGCCAAGGAAAACATTTACCCAACACATACCTTCTAACCTTCAACTCTGAACACCAAAACAGCAGCCGGTTCTCATGCGGCCTGCTTCAGAGTGGATGATTCCGGTAGATTATGAAATCATTGAACACATTTTCCCGCTAGAACAATAGCAAGCAATCTGCTGGAGTGGACACCAACCTCAACCTCTCACCGGCAAAATGTCTCTGACCTGAAGAAAGCAAAAGAGCAGAGTGAGAACCAGACGTGCCTTCACCTCACAGCAAGGCAAATAAACAAAGAGAAACAAGAAAGAAAAGAGCAGGAATGAATGAGTGTGGTGAACGTAATATGTTTGTTTGTACCTCTCATACATTGTTTGTGTGGATCTGGACACCATGTGTAAAAGTTACCAATGGCTTTAACCTTTTTTGCCCAATACAGTTATAGACTATTTATGTATATAGTATTTTTGTATTTTTATTATCTATTTAAAAGTATAAATATATTGTTCATCCAGAAATAAATATTCTGTCATCAATTGTCTGACCTCTTTTCATTTTAAACACTGTAAAACACTAAACCCCATTAAATTGTGTTGTATTTAAACAATAGAACTTTTATTGTACGGTAACCGACATTCTTCAAAATATCTTATTTGTGTTCTGTAAAAGATAAAGTCATACAGTTTGCATATGAGAAGGGAGTGAGCACCAATGACAGAATATTCATCTATGGCTTTAAATATATTGCTATGTACATTATTACAAAAGCATTGCATTAAAAACATCTAACAAAATTCAGGTTTACTTTGACAATAAAACATTTGACTGCATCAAGTTTGGTCACATTTGCATAGTTTTTACAAACAAAAATGTGTCTTAACTTTATGTTTAATAAATAAAATAATGTTGATAGTCAAATATACCAGACTACAGACATCTGATACATCCTCCATGACCCAGCACACTGAACAGACCTGCATGTCAGGAAATTGCTCTGTGCAGTCTGTATTTAGCAATTAAGTTTGTGCTTGATCACGTACCTAGTTTGAATCATTTTTTATTCGATCGGGCACTTAAATATCACAGATCCCTCATACGAAATAATTCATTCTATGTGAATTCCCCCAGTGTCTTCTTTTGTGTGTATAGTGCCAAAGGCATGACCGGTTGTCTGCACAGGCATCTGTGTCTTTACAAACCTTATTACAGGTCATTGAGTAAGATTAATGTTACATCAACATCACTACCGCATTGGCATTAATTCCATAACAGTTTCACAAATTGCGAAGCCCACTGGGGTCGTTCCTGTTGGTCATCCAGTCCATTAACTATGAGTTGTTATAACATATTAGACATTCAATTTTTCTAAACTGAAGATTAGAGGGGAAACTAAATCTATCGAGAACTATGTCAGAAAAGGTCAGGAAGCTCTGGGTGTGTGTTTGTGCGAGAGAGGAAGGAGAAAGTGTGTGATCAGGCATGAATGTGTATGGCAAATGTCACAATTAGAGGATCAAGCTCTACTCAATCTGATGAACTCAAGAGGTTAGGGGTTAACGTGAATGTTCAGTAAGCGTGTGTAATGGTTAGAACTACATTATTGCGTCAAAGATGGTCTCCATGTCATCTAGATAGCACTGTTTGGGGTTTGTGGGGGGTTGCTGCTCATGATGAAAATTGATGACTTTCTTCTGCAGAACACTAAAGAAGATATTTTGAAGAATGTTTTTTACCTGAACCGCAGTGGCATCCATTCACCTTTATTGTATGAACATAAAGCCAATGCAAGTGAATGGGTGCTATCTCCTGACATTCTTCAAATGATCTTATTTTGTGTTCTGCAGAAGGTAGAACTCGTGTAAGTAAGAAATAACAAGATGGTGAGTAAATAATTATACAATTCAATTTTTTTGTGAACTTTCAGTTTAAACCAGTATGAATTTCATTAATATACTGAACACAAAATAACATATTTTGAAGAATGTTGGTAACCAAATTGCAGTGGCAGTCAAATTTTATTGTATAAAAACAAAACCAGTGGAAGTGACAATGGGTGCCAGTTCCCAACAGGCTTCAGAATATCTTCTTTTGTTTTCTACAGAAGAAGGAAAATAGTGTGGCTTGTAATGACAAGAGTGAGTAAAAAATTATTAAACATTTTAAATTTTTGGGTGAGCTACATTTTTAAACCTTTCTTTCTTCTGCAGAACACAAAAGAACATATTTTGAAGAATGTTGGTAGCCAAAAAATGGTGGTACCTATTAACTTGGATTGGTTTTAAAAGTAAATGGGTATCCCTGTTATTCAGTCAGCAAATTCTTTCAAAATATCGCCATTTTAGGCGACAACCTCTTAGAATATACAACGAAGCTAGAAAGAGAGATGGAATTGGCCATCGGAATTTGGAACTGCTCTGCACATTAGCATGAAACCGGATTTTCTGCTGTGAAACTCATTTGAAGAGAATGACTCCGAGCTCTCATTTTTCCTTAATCTAATGAATCAGTCTTAATCAAGAAGAGGAAAGAGAGGCTGTCTTTTGTTACTGGTGTCCCCAAGTGCTGATTCAAATCTGTAACGGTGCCTTCGTGCTTCTAAAAACACATGCTCTCGTGTGATCAGGCTCAGTTTGTTGTGTTGGAGGTGTCCTTAAAAGGCCGGAGCTTAACATGTAGATACAACTGTTACTGCTCTGAAATAAAGCCTTCATATTTGTATGTCCTGCTCTGTTTTTCTCACTTTTCTCCCAGGCAAATGTCTGGGCAGAATGAACCACAGTTTTGAATTTCGGATGGCGCGGACTGTTTAGGATGGCCAGCGGCGGTCGCCAAGCCAGTGGAAAGCTCTGTTCTTCCTGTGCTGTCTATAATCGTAAACATCCATATCACTAAGACTCAATGTGACCGGAGGAGAAATGAGAGAGAGGAACAGATCTACACAGATGTGAAAATGCAGATCTCAACTTTCAATCTCGAGTTGTCTTATGAACTGACAAACAAAAACATGGTCTCAAATAAAAAAAGAGTAAGGGGAGGTTGGGGAAAATGTATTAGTGGTACAATAAAAAACTTTTTTCATAAGATTTCTAGAAGACAAAGATTTGCCTTTCGATGAACTGTTTGTGCCATTTTGTAATTAGAAAAGCCACATAGACATGTAGGTGAACAAATACATATACATTAAATTATTTTTATTTCTGGCAATACCAGCATTAATAGATAGTTCACTTACAATTAAAAATTCTGTCAAAATTCATTCACCCTCATGGGGTTCAAAATGTGTGGAAATTATGATATTTTAAGAAACGTCTCAGTGGTTTATACAATAAAAAGTCAATGGGCCCCGAAGGAATCAGGTTACCCACATTCTTTAAAACACCTTCTTATGTCTTAAGATAAGGAAAGGAGAGGGAAAGATTTGACAAATGACATGAGGGAAAAACCCAGATGGTGACAGCTTCATGTTAGCACATATACAGTAAACTGCTGAAAAACTCCATCATTCATGATCAAAATAAAGACAGGCGATGTGTCTTTCTGTGATAGTCACGGCGATGGTAATGAAAGGAACATTCAACAGTCTTTAGCAAGAATCCACAACAGCACTAATGTTATCTTCACGCAGGACTTCCACTGTAACTAATACAGGCATGTGGGTTTATGGGTGGTTTGTGTGCACAATGTACAGGACAGAGAACTAAGAGGGCCATTGTAACCTGCAGATGTTCCCAAACCACCCAGAGAGAAAGAAGTATGCAGGGGGCAATAAAAGTGCGGTAAAATTGTAAAAGTCCCTTTGCACTATTAGGGGCCTTTCTTGGGTTATGAGGTGGTGAACACACACAAACACACAACTTAACGTTCCTGTGAAAGCTGTTTGACGCGCTATGTTACAATCTTTGTGGCTTTTAGATGGTATTGAAATGTTTTAAGTGTGCAGCCAGGTTAGGTGGAAAAGCTAAAGTAGTTGTACACAGAAAAAACTAAACTTTGAAAGACTTCCAGAATAAGAAAGCTTGATGTGAAAGACTTGATCAATCGTGCACAGAATCTTGTACAACTGCAGTAGTTAATTCTCTTTGATTTGATTTTATTTAATTGTAGGTAATGCTAAAATATATTTGAGATAACTGTGAAGCAAAAGTCCTTGTGACGACTTAAAAGTGTTGTTTATAATCTTATATTTGCATAGATATTATGCTATTGGCAGTCATATATTTAATATATAGTAATATATACATATATAATATAGTAATATATTTGCATACATATTAATATATTACATAATTATTTGAATATATGTATATTTTTGTTATTGTGATCAACATTAATCAATATTGTCTTTTTATTGTCAATATTGTCTATTAAATGTAACACTGCCTGTTGTTTTGTGATTTATTGTTTATTCATAACATAATGGAAAATCTTTGAGAATATAATATTGATCTATTTAATATTAAATGAGTAAGACCATGTCAAAGACTGAAATCATAGCGAATTCATAGGTAAATCAAACATAAATAATCTTTGTGATTTCCGACTTTAGCCGGGTTCCACAGGCAGGGTCAAAAATGCTTTACTCTCAAAGTTGACATACACTTTTTAAACTTTTTATTGGTTGGATATTTGCAAAACCCAGTGATAAACAAAGTGTGGCAAAAAAAAATATAGGGAGATTCAGAAGGATAGAAGAGATATATTGCCAGCTCAAATCTTTGACAATATTTTTTTATATTACAATTTATACTAAATGCATTTTTTCATCATCAGTATAAAAGACGACTTCAGCAGCGGAGTACCAAAAGGAATATAAAGCTCGAGTTCATTATATACATAGGGTTTCTATTTTTCGACAGCTAGTGTTTTTTCTAATACTGTCTGTTTACATGCACATTTCACCTCTATTGTTTGAATTCCTGCATGTAATGGTGCGGTGAGAGATAATTAGGGATGTATGTAGTTCTGCTTGGCTGTGTCGGCTTGTCCAAAACACGTCCTTTATCATGCTAGTGAAGGCGCTCTTCCATTGAGTGGCTGAACATTCCACTCTAATGAAATCCTCTTCATCCTTTTGGAAGATATTACAGTTTATGGTCATAATAATCCGTGAGAAAGAATGTGGTTTAATTCAGATCCTTTTGGTACCAATTACTGTCCATAAAGCACATGATATCAGTCGATACACCTTATAATAAATTGCTGTGGGACATACATATTATGACCGTTTTGATATATTATACTAATCAAATTAAACTTAATTTTCAGAGCATGATGCAAAAACAGTCATCGACAAAAACATTTATTTTTGAATCGAATGGTTGTGCTATTTCCATTTTAAAGCTCAATGAACACTTTTGTAATGCATCACAAACGGATTTTATGCGTTGTAATTTTTTGTTAGTCTTTGTGTTTATATATTTGAGTTTTATAGCACATCAGCACCCAAGGCTTCATCTAATCCATCATTACTTCCAAAAACAAGCTGGCCCATTGGAAGGCCTCACACAAGTGATTTGTAGCAATATTATTTCAAACATAAATCATTTGTGGTGAGAGGTGAGCTGAAGACAAGGGTTTATAATATGTAACGTTCAGCATTTTTCCCGTGGTTTTTAAAAGCATTGGGCTTTTACTTGTATATCTCTGCCTGGCCAGCAATATCCCCTACGTAATTTAAACACAACAGTGTCTGAGAGCCGCCGGGCAGACGGGATCAGCAAGTCAAACAAAGCCTTGAGCTTCCAGTGCTCCCTAGAACCTGGTCTTATTCAAACAGCCATTAGCATTTCCGCAGTGGTAATGACTGGAGCTGAGAAAACATTACGGAAAAACTCACGCCTCACTTCCCACACACTCCTCAACATTATGAGTCTAATTATTTCATGGGTATGTAGGAGGGAATTATAGTCTTCTTAAATATTTATTCAAATTTTTATCAAAAGTTCTTTTAGCAAATGTTAAAGCATTTTTAAAGCAAGTATGCCAAAACAATAGTTTTTGATAACTAGGGTTACATTTAATCTAAATTAAAACCAACGTTTTTAAGACTATACATCCAACAGAAACATAGGGGTGCTTTCAAAAATAACAAGATAAAAAAGAAATGATAACTATCCTCAGGATGCCAAATTATTTACTAATATTCATATTCTCCTCTAAAACAATGGGTTACTTTCAACCAATATCTGGCGCTAAAGTGACCATTTTTTATTTTAATTTGATTCAATGTCTGTTGTATTGTAAATACACTCATCAAGTACTGGCAGAAATTACTAGTATATTTTTTTTATTTGTGACTTGAACTTTAAACCTAAAATGTTATTTATGCAATGCAAATTGAATAAAAAAAAACATAGTAAAATATAAAAAGGGGAAAATATAATTAATACAGTATACTGTGTCCTATTTAACCAGATTATAAACTGCATGGCTTAAAAATAAACTAGTGTTTTATAATCGTGTCCAATGTTCTCATGGTTCAAGCCCAGCATTTAAAAGGGCGGTCGACCCTTTAAACGGAAGAGGATGTTACAGGTTGATTGAGAAACAGACATGCCAAATCTATTCAATAGAACTTTCATAAGTAACCACCCATAATTACCCTATGACAAATATGTTTTTTCCAAGATTTTAGATTTGAAAACTGTTGTCCCATACATCCAGTGTATCTCTAGAGAACACATGAACTGCTGCAGTTTATAAAACAGACAACAGGTGTCAGTGCTTAGGTGCCAATGAAACCACCCCAGAGTTTGATCTAACCCTAAATTCATCAGGATAAGGGCAATATTTTTATGGAAGGGTCCCTACAGGTCCAATAGAACATTTCAAGGGCCCAGAACATTGTTTTTATCACTCACTTTTTTTCACCCTATAGTTTACATATATGTTACATTTTTGTTCTGAAACTTGACAAAATTCTAACCCTGTTTTCTTAACCTCACATAAAACATTAACTTTACAGACTATAATGGTGATCAGCCTGTAAGATCTTCACAGAAGGCCGCAACACCCCACTGCTTAAAATACACATTTTCCTAATCAAGTGGCAGCTCCCCCGACACCCATTTGTTCTCGAAGCCGTCTTCAGATGTCACTTTTCGATTATTACAGTGTCTGTTTTCACACATGGACCTTCAGAGATGATTGATGTACATTAGACTGTGGGAAACTAATTAGGATGTCACAACTATGTGTCTGTGTGTAGTGAATTCTGAGGATTTTAGACGCACACTTCTTTCTTTTTAAAGCCCGGGACGACAGGCTTTTTTACAAACTTTCATGAGCCAAATGATTCTCTAAATCAGATGATTTATAAGAAGCCGTTTGTCTAGGAAGTTAAGAAGCTGAATTTATCTAAAAGGGATTTTTGGGTTGTAATTGTTTAAGGAAAGGATCACCATTCACTTAGCCTAATTCCATACTAGGGACTCGACTATGATAAATAGTATAATAAAAAATATTTTTGACTTTAAAATGAGGTCGTAATTTGATACATTATTTATAAATTATTTAATAACTTTCCAATATAATATTAAGAGCAATAAGCAATAAATTCAAACATTTTACATAAAACAAGTAATGAATACATATATTCAAAAAAGAAATGCAAAACGAAATAAATCACAATAATTGTTTAAACTCGTTTTTTTTTTTCACTGAAGCCGAAACAAAATTTGAAATTCATTGCACAGCCCTTATCCAAACCTGTATGACTTTGTTTCACAGATGATATTTTAAAGTACATTTGGAACGACACAGCATAAACCTTTCTGACTTCCATGGTATGGACATCACAAAACAACAAATGCATTTCTCAAAATAGCTTCTTTTGTGTTTAACGAAGGAAAGTCAAACGGGTTTGACGTTTAAATGATGCAACAAGGCATTTATGGGAGAACAATCCCTTTTAAGCAGCTATCAAATCTCACAACAAAATGCTTCTTTTCCCAACTCCACAACGCTATATGAATATAATTTGTCTCTATATACTGAGCATTCATTTTATAGTTAATGTTTTCTGGGAAAATGAAATATAATTGGTGATGGTTATTTACACAGCCATGTCAAATTGTCATTTTCTAAAGCCTGAATGAAATGTTGCGTGGACATATGTTCAAAGAAATCAATTGGAACATGAGTATCCAACTAATGGGTCATATGTACATGTTTCATGAAACCTAATAATGCCCCAGGGGTTTTATGCTATGAGTACATGGATGAAATGGAGAGTGTTAATGGTGTGAGATCCATGTGTGTGAAAGGAAGAGAGAAAAGGAGAGATGTGTTAAGAGATATATACTCGCAAGCAGTGTATATAAATGCATAAAGGAAAGGACCAGAGAGGGGACAGATGGTGTATTCACTCACTCACACACATGCACACGCACAAACACACGCACACACACACACACACACACACACACACACACACACACACACACACACACACACACACACACACACACACACACACACACACACACACACACACACACACACACACACACACACACACACACACACACACACACACACACACACAATCCAGTGACAGACAGGTCTAGGGCTACAGATGGTGACATCACAGTGGGGGTGTGAATGACAGAAGCCTGGCCAATTCGGAAGGAGGAAGTGGAGTGTGGTTCAGGGATCAAGAGGAACATCCAAACCATTTTTTTTGTATGGTGGCCTCAAACTGTTTGTCAATCTCCAGCTAATTATTATTATGTGATGTTATTTAGTTATGAAATACCACTAAAGTATGAAGATATTTAGATGACAGACCGCATGCGCTTCTGCACATTGACCTTGCCACCAAATGCTTAATATGATGACTCCAAAATGGAATTCTGTCATCATTTACTCACCCACCTTTATAACATTCTTTGATCTGCAGAGTACAAAGTAAGATGTTTAGAAGAATATTGGTAACCAAAAACCCAAAACCAATGTATGAACACAAAACCAATGCTAAGTCAATGGAGGTTGACGTTTTTCTAAATATCTCATTTTTGAGTTCAACACAAGTCATTCAGGTTTCTCATTTTGGATATGCATGCCGTTCAGAGCAGGTGTAAAGATGTCCAGCATGACAAAGCGGTGTCAGAGCAGATTGGATGTTCTTATCTGTGTTTTTTACATGAAGATTTGCATGCTCTTCACCATATTGTCTGTGACTTCACTGTCTGTTCTCAGGTCCCTCTTTCTTTAAATCACAAAGGCAACCTAATTTTAGCACACGCTGACCTTCCTGAATCACATTTCCTGACCCTTCAAACAAACACCATCAGACATCATCTTATCAAAATGCTCAAATTCAATTCAATAATCTGCATTACCAATCTAAAGTGCAGCGAGATGATGTTGCAAACAGATGACCCTTAAAATGATGCAAAAATGTGTTTCTTTTGAAGCAAACAGTGTGAGACCCACAGGCTGTGTCTTTGTGATTATGCAAACCGGTTTCGGAGTTGGTGGATTATGTTAGCTCAAGGCTTTGGCATCAAGTCTGGCTGCAGAGGACAGTGCTGCGAGATGGGTGGGGAGGATGTGCACATTGTGTGTGTGTGTGATTTGTGCTGGATGGACAGTCTGTTTGTATTCTTTTTCCCACAGCCTTCTAAATCGGTGGCTATTGTTCTGTACGCGTGTGTGCGGTTGTTTTAGTGAGCTGTCGTCTCGGGTGATGTAAATTTGCGTTCTTGCCTTGCTGCTGAAAAATTTTTAGTGTGTATTCGACCAGTTCTAGTGCTGTGCGTTTTCATTAATATCCACCACATAACACCTCTGTCTTTCTCTTGATCTGTCTCTTTCTTTCCTCTTGATCTTTCTATGTCCCTGGCGTGTGTCCAGTAATTAAATAGGCACATGGGGCGTCTGATGGTCATAGAGAATGACATAAGTCTCTCTCACTTCCTGTCATTTTTTTCTTTACTGCTTACTTGGTCTTACAAGAGATTCCCACCATGAGACACAAAGAAGCTGCAAACAAAGACCATAAACAATATAAACAATAGATGAGAGCATTGGTGCGTGTGTGGCCACACGGTGAAGAAAACATCGGTCTAGCACTCACAGGTTCTTAAAAGTTAAGGTTCTTCACTTTAAAGTAGTAAAAACTGTTCTGTTCGAAGGATTACATCATCCCCGTGAAAACATCTATCAGGAGAGTGTTTTGTAACATAATGGGTTTATTAATGTGTGGGTTCTTTAACTCTTAAACTAGGCACATTTTGAATTCAATGTTAAATATAATTATATTCATATATTCATTATATTACATATATAAATGTAAAACATTCATGTTAGATATTACATAATAAGAACATGATTTAAAGATTTTACAATTCAGAATGTATAGAATATTGTGCTAAGGGATGTATAATTGAAAATGGTGAAATAACATCTACAAAATGTGGTTAAAAATGCTTAACTTATTCAAATTTTGCTTTTAGAAATTAAATCAATGCTTTTACAACACCGAGAAGCTGCTTGCTTAAGAACTCCGGAACTTCCTTAATGTCATAGTTGTGCTAAATATAAGTGATGTGCTTAATAAACACAATGCTCAATGACAATATAGGAGACTTGTGGTGCAGAAAAAAACAAGACTTGCTTTTGCATACCTAAACAGTAACAGTTAAAGTACAGCCAATATATATTATTTTTATATCCTGTGACATTTTTGCAGGTCAATATATATCATTGCAAGAGATGATAGGATTCCCAAGTTCCAAACAAAACCAATCACTTCAACTTCATGTCATGTTAAAGATGAGAACAGGTCCCTCTTCCTGAACAGTGTGGTTTAATAGCATTTATGATCTCATTATAAGATCTCAATGCAAGTTTTTTTTAAATGTTTTAAGATATTTTAATTCTATTTTTTATTTTCTCTTAATAATGTTATTCAACATAGACCTGGAAAGACTCGAGAGTCTAAAAAGTAGCATGAACTTTACGATCTATTGCTTTCAGGGTTACAAGGTTCTATGTGTATACTGAGCTGTTTTGAGATATGAAGCCTCCATCATTGTGACTATGAAGATACAACCTTTAATTTTCTGTCAAGTTTATTAAAAAAATCATATTTAACTTTATAATTCCAAGATTAACGTTGAATAAATTTTTTATGTTAAATCTGAGATGAATGTGCATCTCTTTGACTTGTTGGAATATTTGCTCTTAACCAGAAATGGTATACAATCAGAATATTTTTCTTAATAACATGTGGTTGGGAGTCAGTTGATATAATATTAGATGATATATCAATTTTCATAAATGCTTGGGTGTCAGGGCAACACTACAAATGGGATCTGATGCAATCGTTGCAAGCATCTATATCTTTTTAATTTAGTATCTTAAATTTTTTTTACATAAAAAACACAATGTACCAATACATAAAAAAATATATGACTCTATATAAAAAATTTACCTTTTTCTCCCCTACAGGTTCGCTTTGTGTAACTTTATGTAACTACAACGTTGTTATAGCACTTGTTCACCTATTGTTGTCTCTGCTATTTACCGCTTCATTGTCTCCCCGACACTTTGTAAGTCGATTTGGATAAAAGCGTCTGCTAAATGCCTAAATGTAAAGGAAAAGTATAGCCGTTTTTTATATTATCATCAAGGCACTGTGTGTTGCCATTTTTGTATTCTGCATATCTTAGCTACATTGACTGGTGGGACCAGATGGCAGGGATCACCTGTGATGAGTGTGTGTGTGTTTGTTTGTATGAGCGCCTGTGTGTGCGTTTATGTGATAACCAGATGGGGAATGTGAGCCTCTGACTAGCTCTAAACACGACAGGTGTGTCTTCTATTAATGATAACTATAATAATTTACAAACATGCAGCTTGATGATGTAACATTGCAGATGGAGTCAGGAGACCCAGATCAACCCCAACCAACACGCACACTCAATAAAACACAAACATGTAATTCTGTCTCGATCATTTCTCTTTTCACTTGTTTCCTCTCACTTCTGTTCGATCTAATTTGTTTGCATTAGTGTCCAAAATGTATCATGACCCATCAGATTGAACAGGTGTGTGTGCTGTAGTTGAGATAAAACTGTTATCTGCCGTAGATACGTGGGAACGCTGGGTGTGAGCATTCCACGCGAATGAGCCCAGTTTAAGGAGGAGAGAGTGTCTCTGGGTCACATCTAGGTCAACATCAAGTCACTATTACCACCCACTTACCCCTAGTTTAGACGAATGTGTTTGTCAATTTATTTGTGTGTTTCTGTGGTGGGGCTGGAATGCTAGGGTTGTGTGTGTATAGAGAAAGAAATAAACACACTCACACAACAGCACCAGCAGCTGTCTCACCCCATGCTTTGCCACCTACATGCAAGAATTCTGGAAGGTCAGAGGTCCTAGGATACTGAAACTATCCAAAAATATCAGCCAAGAATCTCACAATGTCCATAAATGCCAACCTCTGAACACCAGCTGTCTGCACCATACCCAACCATCACTTTCCATTCTTGTTACATTTTTATTTATAATCATTGGGACAAATCTGTTATATAATGCATTCCTATTCATACATATGCACAATTGACAAATGTAGTGTTGACTATGTAATGCATGTAATTGTTTCATTCTTTAATCATTGCTTCATCTCATGATATATGATTTACATACTGTATGTCTGACACCTTTATCCAAAGCGACTAACTATTCATTCAAGTCATATGTGTTTATCATTCTGTGTCCGTGGGAATGGAACCCATGCTCTCAGAATTATCAGCACCATGCGCTAACAGCTGAGCTCAATATGAACACTCTATATGGAGCTGACATCAGAGCTGTGGGTTAAAGGTTGTTCTTTAAAGTGACGTGTGTGTTTGTGATCAAAAGACCATCGTCTCAGCGCTAAGCAGCTCTGTGACACTATGAGGTGGCAGAAGGTGAAACTTCTCATTCCTTTCATTTAGAATCCGAGTGTCACATGGACTTATGGTCTTTATAGAGCTGTCAATCACACCTGACCTCAGTGGTCAATATTGAGAACACAGCATGAGCAGCCCATTAGAGACTAGTTAGCTTGTATGCACCGAGTTAAACACACATGATATTAATTAATCAACCATTTAAATGTGAAAGATTGACAGTTATAGAGAACCAAATTTAAATGCAGACTGTAAAGGAAAAGCAGTGATTTATAGCAGTGAGGTTAGACTGCATGTTTAAGTGACCTCATTCTAATGTATTTGCTCCAATGTGGCATGGGCCGTATATAACCCATGTCCATGTAAACAGGAAAAACGCATAACGATATTTTTAGATTGGTTTTAGACCTCAGTTATATGTGAAAATAAATCTTACTTGTATGGGATACATGCATTGCGTCTACCATGTCAGCGGAAAGATCAGATATTCAATCCTGTCAATTTCAATCTTATGTAAATAAATAGCAACATTGGCGAATGATGTCATATCATATGGACACTCATGATCCTCAGTTTAGTGGGATAATGGTGATATTTGTGTCTTTTGAGCCTATGGGGTGAAGGGAAATTTCAGGGCTGAAACAAATCTGTTTTTGAAGACGTTTTGAGGGTATTTGTAAAATGAAGTTTTAACTGCTCTAGGCTACAGCACCAATGTAGAAAGCTTAAAAACCAAATACACTTTTACTTCTTTTAATGGTCAGTTGTGTTGCTTGGTTTGTTGTTTTGTGAAGTTTAAATGTATATAGGATATGTGTCACTTTTTAAAAGATGATGTAAGCAATTCATCATTAAACAAAAACACATATAGTCATAAAACAAAATGGTCTACATAATCTGCAGTGTAAATGTGGCCAAATTGAAAAGAGGTCTGAATAAGAAGACAAGACCTTCACATTTTACTAACCACACCACACCACACTACAAAAATCGAGTTCCATTTGTTTCTTCTTAAGAATATTTAAAAGTGCAAATACTAAACTTTGAGGATAACCCCTTGTTTCTAAATTATAACCTTGCTCTATTCGGAGCTAAAAGTGACGTTTAGAACTGAGATAATCAGGAATTAAGTTAATCAATTTGTAAGAAGTATCACAATGAGATCATATATCTATCACATAAAGAAATAAGGAAAACTTGTTATCTAAAATGTGTTGTGTTAAATCCTAATAGTGTCTCTATTCTATAAGCCCAAATAATTTATTTTCTATCACTTATGCCTTGTATTGCATTATGGTTCTGTCAAAGTCAGCATACAGTTTCCTAAAAGTTCTTTCACAGGGCAGATATAAAAGCTTGTGATGACACTCATGCTGATCATGGGATCACACATATCAGGAGGGAAATACAAGAAAATTATACATAATGTACAAATAAACAGCTTTAAACAGCTTCCTTTTAGATCTGACAATATTTATATGTGTATTTATGGCTTCAACAGACATGAATGAAACACAAATGCACACCCCAGCCCACTTTAAAACCCTGATTCATAGAACGTCAGCGAGACGGACGAGGTGGGTAACAAAAGGGCAGAAAGTGACAGTGAGACACACACACGGCCGCATAAGAAAGAGAGCCGAGGCTGAGAGGGTAACAGCAAACTGTGCACCAGACAGCCAAGGTGATGGATATAATCACCCTAAATGATCAATCACATCTAACTGTGCTGCAGGACATCAGTTAAACCTGAAGGGCTTTGATTGTGTGTGCGTGTCTGTGTTGTATGAAGAGTGTGGCGAGGGCCCAAGGGGGTCTTTAAAAAAAGGCATGAGTCCCATAGGGTGCGGAGAGTAAGGTTAAAAGGAATTTAAAAAGAGTTTGATATTGTGTAGCGGTCTCCGTCTTACACACCCATTTCCCTGTTGTTCACATGAGACCTCTAAAGCTCCTTTGATCGCTACTTGACCTTATGTGTGTATATATATACATAAAATTCGTGCAAGAGCATATATTTAAATGCAAGGGTTTTTACTCTTAATTTAAATGCCTTAGTTTTAGAAAATGACAATGAGAAATGAAAAATGCTATTTTTATCTTTCCCTTTATAAACATTTATACATAGTTTAAATAGTTGCTTAAAATAAAACAAACATATACATGTTTATATAAATAAATATATAGATTTTCATTTACAATTTTGACAGTAATGAAATCAAAATATAAGATTTTTACACTGCACATGCCGCATTCATGTTTACATTTATTTTATTATTCATATATTTTATATGAATTTATATATTTATGTCATATTTTTCTATTTACTAACTCATTTTCCAAAGTTGGTGAAATAATGAAAAAAATTTGAAATCGTTTTGTATAATCGTGATTTCAACATTGGGCTAACTAATCATAATTTTTGTCATAATTAGGCAGCCTTGTATCTATATGTTCATAAATACAAAATTAAAAACAAAAACTTGTATTCTAAATTAAATGTATCAATTGGCAACTTGACTTATTTATAAAAATAAAAATCACACAACAAATAAACAATCAACAAGCGAAAGTCCAAACAATCTCTACATGAGCGACATCCAAGACAAATGAAAAAAGGATACAACCTAACTTAAAACTCAAAAGTCCGTCGACTGTAGACATTTCTTTGACCCTAATATATCTAGCTTCCTCATGACCACATGAACCTTGAAACTTGCAGAATTTATAGATAAAACTCTTGAAACAAGCACTCCTTGTTGTGGTACAGGCTGTGACAAGGATGTTTGTTACAATGCTGCTCATAAATTGTGATTTGTCATCCGACCTCAAACACACGCATGCACACGAACACACACATACACACAAGTGACGTAAGCTTTAGGTCACTATGTTCTTTCCTTACAGAACACTCTCACGCATTCCCACTCTGTGTTTCTTCCATGATTATTCATTTCGTCATTTCAGCTTCCAGGCTTGTGGCCCAGCAGCAGGAAATAGCCATTGTTTTCAGATCAGGTAGAGAGAGAATAGACCAGAAAGAGAAAGACAGAGAGTGAGAGGAGAAGAGGAGGTCTGGAGCCATGATGGATGTGGCTCTTTTCCTGCAGGGACTTTCTCAGGCTCGTTTTCCTGTCCCACTGCCTCCTGCTTTTCTCAAGAATCTCCTCTCTGAGAAGTGGTTTAGAAGGAGGGAAGAAGCTATGACATGAATCATTTATTTTATATCGTCTGTGTAAAATTAAGATAAAAAATTTTCAAACTTCTCAAATTGCATTTCACTTTTTATCTCTTACCGGTTCTTTGGACATATATACTATAACGTGGTTTATTAAGGTTGCTGCAAGAAAAAACAGCTTACTCTGGAGCGGAACCTCTTGGCAGGGTTGTAACATATAAATTGTTCCTAGCATTAACTCTTACAAATCAAATACTTTTAGCTTAACAGCTTAATAACAAAATGTTGCACTACTAACATGTGGTAAAACAAGCCACAAAAATGGTTTAAAAGTAGCTTAAATTCCACAGGAAAACCGCAGATTTGGCAAATCTAGATCACAGACTGTACCTTCGTATAGCGCTCTATGGAAACAACTGCTATTGTGGCATCTAGGCAAATATAAAAAGCGAATAGGCGGTATAAACACCATATACCATGGGTGGTAAAGCCATCACATCGCCTAAGTTGTTGTAAATTCATTTGTAAATTCATTTGAATTTATTAAAAACATGTTCCTTAAATCAATAAATCTTAAATTTTTCAGATTTGATTTTAACACGTGACGACGTATAACGGAGCTTTAAGGTGCCAAAGTCTCATTCCGGCCTAAAAGGCCAAGGAAGCTTGCTGCCGTAACATATCCGAAGCAGGCGCAGTAATATCACACAGTGCCTGAAATTAGTTCCCAGCTAGGTAACTTCCAATTTAAGGCGCTAAGTGACATTACTGCGCCTGCTTACGGCAGCAAACTTCCTTGACTATTGCGCCTAAATAGGAGTTTTCCTAATCTTCTTAGCTTCAAAAAATGGCAGCTTTAAATTTCCCCCTATATTTGTATATGATATAACTACAAAACAGTCCATTTATATATAGGATAAATATCGAAACTCGGTGGTCATTTTTGAATGCGATGCTATTGGTCTTGTAGGATTCAATGACCTTTGCTTAGCTATGCTAAAAGTGATATTCCCTGAACAACAATACGGCCAAATGGATTTCAAAACGATAAAAGTCCACTTATTTAATCAGGAGGAGTCGGCGAATAAGCCTATTTCCAAAAAAAGTGGTATTTTAATGTTCCAGGCAACATATTTAGTTGCATTAAACAACAAAAACAAGCAGTGAACTTCCATGCTTATAAGTCATGTCACTGAATAAAACGTATTATTTTTCAAAATGTTCAAAATGTTGATCAATTGTTAATCGCACAGATACGGAAACTTGCTTCTAGGTTTTGTATTCAAAATCCCTCCAGCATTCCATGTGGCTATGCACTTACCCGAGTCAGTAAAGCCCACCCCCACGACCCTCAAACCATTATTTCTAGTCCATAGATATGGCTTGGGAGCCCAGGTATACAATTTTAATGGCACCTAAAGAAGAATGGACAGAGTTAACACACAACCGAAGCATGTCGGACTAAAAGGCTTCTCGAATTTCCATGACGCCCCACACCGAGACATATACATACAGGGTAAGGTGACTCTTTGCAGAACCAACCCCAGGAGACTTTAAAAAGTCAGTGACCAAGATCAGTCCACTGACCAGCAACACAAGAGCTACAGCCGGTCCCCAACCCTTCCCCCTCTCAACACACACACACACACGCTTCTTGAGCGGGTTAAAGAAACTTCTCCTGAAAGCCTTGTTCTCCCTCTCTGTCTCAGGTCTTTCTCTCCTTTCCTCTGCTGAATGGCCCTTTGTGTAGGGGCCTCTGGGATATCAACATGACAATGTGCCCCAGTGGTGGGATCCTGTGTTTGTTAAGTGCCCTCACCCTCAAGAGACAGAGACTACAGCCAACAGAGAGGAGAGGTTAGCCAGAGAAGAGAGGCCATCTTTGATCAAATGAGAAAAAAGGGGAAAGAAAGAGCGCAGCGACTTTTCATTAACTCAAGCACCATGAAGGCCATTCATGTCGGAAGAGCGGGAAAAACAGCGGTATTATAATGCTCAACTAATCATTTAAAGATGAGGTTAATATGTTGATAATCGTAAAATGGGGTGATGGAGAGAGACAGACATGGCCTAAGGTGGCCTTTTGTTTCACGTTACACCAATGGAGGAAATCCAGTTGTTCCTGGTGTCGCAACAGGGAAGTCTTTTGGTCTGTTGTTAATTGATCATGTCAAACACATAAAACTTGGATATTTGGGCTTCCCCTGGCAAAAAGGTCATTAGAGCGTGTTGGTATATTGGAAATTAAATCTGAGTGCTAATGTATTACAAGTATGAAGAGAAACATTTGTAAAGAAAGGTAATACTGAAATCATGATAACTTAAGGCAAAGATGCCAAAAAAAGAGACAAAAAATGCCACGAGAACTGAAATTAAAAAGGGCAAAAATGCCCATGTAACAATTTCACATTTTTGTGTTTGTGACATTTTATATAATTCGTTAGGTTTTTAATTCAATGCTTTGCTTTTTGCATTATTGTATAGTCTGAATGAGAAACGCCTTCAAACAGACAATAAATGGCGTTTCTTTCATCTCACATGCTTTGTTCTATGGAAAATTCGATTTTAGACTGACAGTGTTCTGCTAAGACTCCTGGATTATTCATCCGAGCAATTGTGCAGATTTGTCAGACAGTGAAACCCTCTTATCATTAAATTAATTTCACAACCACCCGAAAGACCATTCAAAGAAATTGTCACTTTTGATTTCAGTTACAATTTTGGCTTCCAACAATTCTGTGAACTAAATAATCAATTTCGCAGAAATATTGTGCCACATTAGTTCTTTAAAATCTCTTTTTATTATTTCAATTATTTGAGTCTTATATTTTTTAAATGTATTATTGAGTTGAATATTACTTTGGAAACTTGTTTATCAATAATTGATTTTAATTATTTATATTTAAAATATAAAGTCAATGTGTAACCGTCATCCAGCAGCCTTTATGTATGCGGAGTGATAAAAGACTTTTATATCTTTAATTTTAAACATTATTGAGAAAATAAAGAGAGAGAATGTTGGGCTTTTTTGATATGGAGGAAGTCTAATGCTAATGGCTAATGACTAATTTCAGCAAACAAGAACAAATCCCAAAGGTCATTTTTCTTTCTTGGCATAAAAAACACTAATCTGTCTCACTCTTATCTAAGCTTTTAACAGGGGTTTCCTTGTAATTTGGGTTACGTTTTTAAAATAGTTTCGACTAGAAATTTTTAGACGTTTTTTAAATAAGCAGATGCCTGTCACAATACTCCCCTTGACTTTAATAAGCCTGGATCTAATCTTAGACCGGCTGTCCTGTCTCACACACACACACACACACACACACACACACACACACACACACACACACACACACACACACACACACACACACACACACACACACACACACACACACACACACACACACACACACACACACACACACACACACACACACACACACACACACACACACACACACACACACACACACACACACACACACACACACACACACACACACACACACACACACACACACACACACACACACACACACACACACACACACACACACACACACACACACACACACACACACACACACACACACACACACACACACACACACACACACACACACACACACACACACACACACACACACACACACACACACACACACACACACACACACACACACACACACACACACACACACACACACACACACACACACACACACACACACACACACACACACACACACACACACACACACACACACACACACACACACACACACACACACACACACACACACACACACACACACACACACACACACACACACACACACACACACACACACACACACACACACACACACACACACACACACACACACACACACACACACACACACACACACACACACACACACACACACACACACACACACACACACACACACACACACACACACACACACACACACACACACACACACACACACACACACACACACACACACACACACACACACACACACACACACACACACACACACACACACACACACACACACACACACACACACACACACACACACACACACACACACACACACACACACACACACACACACACACACACACACACACACACACACACACACACACACACACACACACACGAATTATTTTCAAAGTGAAGATAAAAAATATATATTTTTAAAAAGAGTATGAAAATAAACAATGCAAAAATGTTTTTTCAAACCATTGCTTTATACATATTTTCTTAAACAATGGCAAATGTAATGCACTTTTAATACCCATTGTAATGTACATGGCCATGTGTTTGTCTGCAGAGCATGCCCAAATTGCACAACTGCAGAGTTGGATTTAGACAATATTGGACCAAAGGGAACATTACCTCTTATAAAACTGTTCTCAGATCAGTTTTCCTCTCTTTGACATTCTTCTCTCCTCTACAATCAAGTTAACAATCAAGCCCCCCTGCTATGCCACATTCGACATGTTGCTGTGCACTCTGCTCTATAAATGACATCTAAATATCGCGACAACAAATCACATAATGCTCGATCGCCACCAATCTCGCGATACTTTAATGTCACACCTGCGCAGCGCTGCATCTTCACAGCAGAAACTGCAACACCGTGTTCTCCTCAACCCGGAAATAGCCTCAACGCGTTGCATTATGGGTAAAGGAAGACTCGGCACAGTCGCCATATTGTTTGCGTCCGCAGACTAACCGGAGCAGAAAGCAACAAACGCACACTTATGCTTTTACCTCGACAGAAATACAAATTTAAAACGCTTAGATAAAACGCAAACAGTTCAATTACACAACATGGGTCGCTCCCGGAGCCGCAGCTCGTCTCGGTCCAAACACTCGAAACACAGCCGGAAGAGGAGCCGCTCCCGATCCAAATCCAGCCGGAAGAGGAGCAAATCCAGGGAGCCGAAGAAGAGCAAACGGTCGCGGTCCCGGTCCAGCAGCAGGAGAGAGAGAGCCGCCGCTTCACCACCCGACCGGACCGACATCTTCGGCCGGACCTTGAGCAAGAGACACAACGACGAGAAGCAGAAGAGAGAGGACGAGGAGAGAAAAGCAGAGATGGAGAGACAGAGGAAGATGTGAGTCTGGTTTGTGTGCACATCCATATACACACTAGTTCATATTCATATAATCATCATAATAATGGACTGAGTGTCCCAAAGTGACAGGTTACAGAAGCTTTCGTCCCTCCAAGATCAAGAGGTCTGGTCTTCTCATGCTTGAGACCTGCTGCCCATGTTAACTGATAGGCCTTTGTGACGTCACAGATTGTTGTCATCTCTCTATTGTGATGCTGGGGTGAGGAGGAGGATGAAAGCACAGGAAGAGGAGTGATGGAGCCCCGGGCGTGCTGTGATTGTGTTTTCACCCCAAATATATGGTGAATGGGGTTTATCTCAAAGGAGGACCTGGAGGAGACCGGCCGGATCGGATGTCACGAGGCTGAAATCGAATCAAGAGACGGTCGCTGTCCTGCGATACTTGCCGCGGCCCGGGGCCGTGTTATGGTCACTCGGCATTGTGTCTGTGTGTTTGTGTTCCTTCTTATAGACAGGTGTGATCGCTTGCACGGCTCTAATGGTTTCGTCATGCTTAAATGAAGTAAAAACATGCTTTAATCAAATCAGTAGCCTACGGCTTGGGATGTCATAGTGCGTCTTGAAAAGCGGGCGATCAATGATCATATACCTGGCTTCCGGGCTGCTTACGTTTTTTATGTTGAGGTTTGTAAAGTGACGAGACACACAGCCAAGTATGATGAGCATACTTAGAATTTGTGCTCTGCATTAAACCCATCCAAAGCGCACACACACAATAGTGAACACGTACCGACTGTGAACTCACACCTGGAGCAGAGGGCAGCCATTATGCTGCGGCACTTGGGGAGCAGTTGGAGGTTCAGTGCCTTGCTGAAGGGCACCGAAGTCCTGGTATTGCCGAGCCTTGAGCCCACAACCCTAGAGTTTGGTGTCAAACTCTCCAACCACTAGGCCATGACTTCCACATATAATGTCAAAGTGTTTCATGGTAAGGCTGACTGCAGACGATCAATGATCATATAACTAGCCTACTGCCTGTCCACGTTTTTATGTTGGAGTTTATAATGTCATAGTGCATCTTTATAAGGAGCAAAGCAGACGATCAATTATCATATAATTGGCTTACGGGCTGTTCACCTTTTTATGTTGGAGTTTATGAATTCAATGCGTCTCTTTGTGGAGTAAAGCAGATTATCAATATCACTAGCCCTTGTATTAATCAATTTTTATCAACATCTCCCACAGCCGCCAACAGGAGATCGAGGAGCGCCTGATCGAGGAGGAGACGGCGCGGCGTGTGGAGGAACTGGTGGCACGACGCGTGGAGGAAGAGCTTGAGAAGCGTCGCGATGAGATTGAGCGGGAGGTCCTGCGGAGGGTGGAGGAGGCCAAGCGCATCATGGAGGCGCAGCTTTTACAGGAGCTTGAGAGACAGAGGCAGGCCGAACTGAACGCCCAAAAAGCCAGAGAGGTAACGCTCGGTCGTTCGGAACGCAGCGGAGCTCAGCCGCAAACCATATGCCCGCGGCCATGGCACAACCTGACAGTGGTTACCCTCAAAGAGAGAGCGGAAGATGCTGGGTAGAAAGTAGACTCCCTTGATTATATGGGTTGGTAATGCACTTAGTCAACAGAGATTTTTATGGGTAATGATGTGATACTATACAGTTGACAGTTTTGGGGAATGCTGATGAGAGTGAAAATTTTGAGTGATGGAGTCCTCATTTGTTTTGTAGTCATTGGAGTCACTGGGTAGTGGGTAGTAAGACAATCACCGCACTGTTTTTGTTGTTATATTAAAATATCGCATCAGGGTCAGCGGGACATTTCCCAGCAGACAAACACATCTAACGCTCTCTCGGGTTTCGAGTGAATGTTTTGCCATGGCTGTGTGGGACCAATGTTTTTTCCCATCTTCTTTCTGGCCTCCTTTTTTACCAACCCTTTGTACTCTTTATACTGATGCTCTTAGTTCTTTTATGTCATTCTACATCCGTATGTATATGTTTAAATTCAATAAAAAAGATTTGATTTGCAATGCTTACTGTTTTAGATGTTACAAGTACATAAGACACTTGTGGCTACAGGAAAGCGTGCAAACTAGTTAATTTGCTTAATCCACCCCCATATCTGTCACTATATAAAAGGAGGGTTATCGTACACCATTTGTACAGACTCAGTGAGTCACAAATGACAAACTAATTCCATTTTACAGGCGCACTCAAAATCCATTAGCTCGGAAATAATAGGGTTAGAAATGTGCCCTCTGTATATTTCAGGATCCTTGGACGTGCCATGGTACTGAAACGTTAATTGTTTCTGTATTGTCTTCAAATTTAGTATTTGCAGTCTTGGAATAATAAAAAACATGCAACGCTTCATGAACCCCTTCCTTTATTCTTTATCCATTTTTATCAGTTGTGTTTTATATGAATTGTATCCAGATTTCCTAACATCAATTTTTTCTGTGACCCTCACGAAAAGTACAGTGTTGTCTATGTACTTCTGTGTGCTCACGATTTGCTTTTCCTCAGGAGTGCTGCCCTACGGGTACAGACATAGACACATACTCCTACATCCACACTCACACACACATGCACTCACGGGTACTGCCATTGAGCTTTAGACCTCAACCCAACACTGTTTTTGTATTCAAGCACCATTATCTAACGACTGATTCAACCTTTGTGTTTTTGCAGTCTTTACCGTCGTTTAACATTAATAGCCTGACATCCCAAACTGGTAATGTTGTATCATTAACATAATTCATTTCCCTGGACTATACTGCATGTGGTGTTGCTGTGTTAAGAGCGCTAGCTCATGCTAGAAGCTCAGAGTTTTTAAAGGGAAGGTGCTGCGCTGTCCAGGACGGGACACACGGGACCAGGCAGTAAAAACTCACCCCTTAAATCAGCAGTTGTGTAGGTACTGTACACAGTCAAAGGAGAAAAGCGTAGGTATACAAGCATTGGTGAGCCACTACTATTCACTCTCTCCTAAATCTGTTTTTTATTGTCTCTCTCTCTCGTTTTCCTTTGAAAGTTCTTGCTTATGGATGTTTATAGATGTAAAGAAAACAAAACAAGAGAGAGAGAGTGAAATCGAGCTGATTTGTTTTTCCTTTTCACCTGCAAACAAATGAGATTCTTCGTTAGTTGTCGATGTGTTGTATGTATGCTAGTGAATGCCTGGATGTGACGTGGCGGGGATTTAAGGTGTGAATGAATCCGAGGGTGGGTTTTTGGTCATCGTAGCATATGTACAGGTTAGCTTCACACTTTGTTTCAAGTGTGTGAAACCAAATGACAGATAGACTGAATGTTTCTGGCTGCAAGCTCATTGTTCAAGTGTGGAGGTGTTTGATTGTGACACTGGATGTATGAGCAACTTGTTTCTGCGAATTTGTATGCCCGCCCTAACATATCATCGTGTCATCCCTTTAGGAGCAAGAAAAATCCAAACGAGTGGAACTGGAAAGAATTTTGGAGGAGAACAACAGAAAGATAGCAGAGGCACAAGTTAAGCTGGTATGTGATTTATGCGCTTTTCTTTCATTTAAAATATTAACAATGCTATTAGTGTTTGTTAAGTGACAAAAAACTATATTATAACATAATAAATTTAAAAACTGAATGAAATTTGGTCTAATCAAGTATTTATCACTAAGTTTATGAGTAAAACATGCACGTTTTAAAGACAAATCGCTTAGTCTTAAAATTGGGACAAACCATTCAGTATAGGCCACACAAAATTAAACAAAATTACATTTGATGATTTTAACAATGCTTTGCAATGGCAAACAAGTCCCATATCAACTTTTGTATTCTGACAGAATAGAATTAGATGCAATTTTGGTATATTTTTTTACAATGTGGCTAGTTTGGCTGATACTAATGTATTTGTACTCACTTTTGTATATTTTAGGGCAGGACTGGGGAGGGGGCTTCAGTTTTGCTTATTCCTAGTAATCATATGTTTTGAAATTCTTTCAAACTAGTCAGTTTGTATAATAGGTGCAAATTCAGGGAAATCAGGTTAGACAATACACTGCATACAATTTTTTTAATTACCTCCAATGCTGCACCTCTGTTTCAGGCTGAGGATCAGCTACGCATAGTGGAAGAACAAAGGAAGATCCATGAGGAAAGAATGAAGCTTGAGCAGGACAGGCAGAAACAACAGAAAGAGGAGCAGAAAATCATATTGGGGAAGGGAAAGTCCCGACCTCGCCTCTCCTTCACTCTCAAAGCTACAGAATGATTCCTCCTCTCATCTTTACTCCTCTCCTCTCCTTGTTGGATGTGTGCTTCATGTTGAAGTAAATCTGTGGGAGTCTTAAAGAGGGGTTTGCTCTGTCCACACATAAACCTGAGTAGGAAAGCACTCCTCACGCTTCACCACTGGACTTGCTGGCACCACCACAGACTAGCAGATCTTCTTTTCATCATTATATCAGTGGTATATCGATATTTGAAATTGGTTAAATCTTCTTCAGAAGCAGGGTTTTTATTTTAATGACAAGCATAAAACAAAATTTGTAAATACTGGTGTATGTGAGCGGGGTGTTTAGTTGGTCATTGTATGCTAGTGGTATGGGAGCTCACTTGAAACAAAGTTAGTTTAACCAGTGTTTTTCCGCTTAACATCCAGCTTTTGAATGTTTGGACGACTGCACAAAAATGTTTTTAAAAAATATAATTTGGCAGGCGTTTTGTTTAAATTTGGTACTTGTACATGTTTATTTGGAGATTTGCTTTTAAGATTGCAAACTTGATGTAAACCTCGATGTTAAAGAGCTCCCAGACTGCTTAACTCATTGTTCCCATCCACACGAGATGAACTCCAATGTCTGAATCACGTGTCGCTTTAGATCAACCTCGCTCAACACTCAATACCAAACAGAAAAGAGTTTATGTGACCAGCACATCTTTAGCATTCTAACTATATCCACTTAGGTTAAAAATTACAGTGTGGAAGTCTTGTAATGTTTAGTGCTCTGTTGGTACCGTAAGGAAATCGGGACACAGGTAAGGCTAGTTAGGGTTTGTGTGCAGGTGAGTTTGTGTGCTTGTATGAGAGTATGCTAGGTCTTGTGAATTACACCTCTCCTTGTGAACTAGGACACTGATATGTTCCCCAATAAAAGCCACTGAATGCATAATTACCAGAGTTTTTACTGAGCTTTCCACCATAGAGGAGGTTAAAAGCCGAATCTTTTCTAAATATATCATTTGTAGTCATTAAAGTGAGTACTTGCTTAATTTAGTATCTCATTTTTGGTTGTCTATATATACACTTGTAAATGTAAATAATATTAACAGTAACACCGATCTTGCATTTTATAATTTTGTTCAACCTGTTTTCTCTAAACATTTTTGTCAACATTTTATTGGGACAAAAGGACTTCATCAGTAATCCAGACGTTTAAAATAATCAAACGTGAGGTAAAGTAAATTACTCATTTAAAATATAACATTTCTCAAGTGTCTTGTATTGGTTTTTTGGAATAAAAATGTCTAGAACTCATCATGTATAAATACTGCGTTTTGCAATATCACACTTGCATATAGGATTTTGTGTGATAAAAGCAATAGATTTTTACCCCATTTAAAGAGATAATGGTTTCCTTTGAGAATCTTAAATGGGCAATTCTGTGAAAATGTCAACCCTGAAGTTTATAACAACATTTGGCGGTTCAAATATCCTTAATTCTCTAAGTATTTGTTTTATTTTCGTGCATGTTTTTCATAGTCAAGTAAGGACTAATTTAAGGTTTGTCACATCCATAACACTATTCTTCATTAGTAGAGACACAAAAATATAGTAACAAAATAAAGAAATTTTATGATCTATAAAGATCTCTTGTCCAGTTGTTGGCTGTTATTGCTTCTGTCGTGTCCATAACGCATGTTTTCCCTTTTTAATGAAGAAAACATGTCCATAGACTGACATTTTTCAAGTCTTAGATTCAATCATCAGTTTTGGTTACAGGCCTATAGTCAGACCAGCCAAGAAGCTGAACAGTCACATCAATCACAAGTTGTGAAGTTTTTTGGTTTTATTTCAAAATGTCTTAAGTCATGATTTGATTTTTTTTTTACAAATGTTGCAGAATGGACCTCAGAAAACCCTGTTGATTAAGTGAACTTTCTCACCTCTGTTAAACTGCAGTATATTCAAGACATTACAAAAGGCTTGTCTGTGCACTTCAATATATTTCCGCTCCTCTTAGATTCACCTCCAGGTTCCTTTTTGCATGCTGTCGCAGGTACTCTGCAAGACACTAATGGAAATGTTGGCAAATTCACAGAAGTGTGATTTTTCTGCTGGCCCGCATGGTGCAGTCTTGCGTGTATTCGTCACTGTCAACTTTCACAATACCTCTCTGATGAATGACTGATGCAAAAGGCTTCAATTCTGAATGTTCTTAGGCCAATGTGAGGACGTGTTATTATCCTAACTTGACAGGTCTTTCCACAAAGTATCGACCAATGCTGGTGTGTGCACAATGTTGCATATATATGTGTAGACGGCAGCAGGTGTGTGTTTTTACTGTGATGTGTTTGATCACCCCAGGTTCTGTGAGATTATTCATGCACAACTGAATAAACACAGAACCTGACCCTGTGATTTAGAAGCTGAGATCTGCTACGAGTTTATCTTAAAGGTGTCAAGTCTTGTTTGTTTTTAATCTAAGCAGTGTGGGGGATACTTAGTATGGGGATCATAAATGGATATTTAAAATGTTTCATTTAAATTCAATTACACCCATTTTTTGGTGTTTTTATATTGACAATCTACATTTAAATGACGTGAATTAGTTCAATGCTAGGTATGTAAATCATAATACAACTTTGCATGTTTATTTCTTAAGGAAGACTCATCTGACTTGGTTATTTTTGTGACAAGTCCGGAACTCGTCGTTTCCACGTTTTCCTGTTGGGAAGATGTTGTGTGGTTCGTCCTATTGTTTGCCTTTGTCTTGGTAATGTGGGAGAATGTTTAAAGTCACATCACCCTTACACAGGCAAATCATTTATTATGTTTGCAAGTACATCTCATGCCTTCACAGCTGAAAATGACATTTAAACACTTAATGGAGTCAAAAATGCTATATCTAAAACAACAACAAATATGTGATGTAGACGTCATAATGAGGCTAAGTTAATAAACATGACTAATGAACTGGGCCAGAACATCTCTTTATTGTGTGTGTATTTAACACACATGCCAGTGTTGGAACTATCACTTGGATGTGGAATCATTTGAATTAAAGACATCTAAACTAACAGAGCAATACACACTGACTTCAGCACGAGCCGATTTAATTTAAACTTCTCACACTTCTGCTTTAATTCACTTTCAGATGAGCTGTTTCCTCAATGCTGTCTTACATGCACAAATACACAACTTTAAGATTATTTGCAATAACTTAAAAAAACTCATAATACTTGTAATAGTAATGTAATACCAATATTTGCGATATTTAATATATTGTTTTTAAGTATTAACAGTTCTATAAATGATCAACTCTTGATAGTTTTATAAATACAAAACTTGTCCCTTTTTACTTTTAAGCTTGTTAATTACATTTTGTATTTTTAAATAAATCTTCTAGTTATTCACCCGTCATTACACATTATTGTACACTAACACACTGTACAAGTATACATAGCTCTAAATTAAATTTGTTAATTAAAAAAATAACATATGCAATAACTTCCTGTTAAATAAATACTTTTAAAAACAAAAAGAAATGCTTACTTTAAATCGAGTATATGAGGAAGAACCGCTAGTGGGCGCCGTTGTCCGTTTAATGAATATTCCACACATTCAGATTTCTGGCTGCATCACCCCAAATAGTTTTTTTTATTATTTCTTAATTTTTAATATTATTAATATTATAATTATTTTATATAGAATTCGAAAAATCCCATGGATCCTGTTCATTAAATCAAAAACCATATTTATAATAAACATAAACTGCAATGTTGATTGCATAAAATCATTTAAATGAATTAAAGTCACCAGAATGTGATGTCATCAGATTGATATTTACATTAAAATCATTTATTTACCTCCCGATGTCTGCACTATTCCGTCCATCAGGCCTGTCGCCGGGCGACGGTTTGATTGACAGGTTTCTCTCCATCGCCACCTATCCAATGAGACGCCAGGTGGGAGGAGTCGGGGAAAACACGCTCTGACAAATATCGCGCGCTCGAGCCGCTCGCAGTTACTCGCAGCGCAGACTCGCAGAGCGAACGGAGCTCCTCACAGCATCTCAAACCGGACCCGTGCGGGGTCCCTGACACACTGCGACCCATGACAACTTTCCCGTGACTTCATGCTTTTATTTCCCTTTTATTTCCACTCATTCATCATCTTTATTTTCCCTCCATCCGACAGGCTGCTGTGTTTAATTCGGTTTCAAGCCTCGTTCGTTTTGGGAACTCCGCCGTTGTCCCTCGTTCGCCCGGACGGAATACCTGGAGATTTGTTTGGGATTGCTACCCGTTTGGCTTCCACAGGGGGGAATGACTTCCCTGTCTCTGCGGACTCAGGTCGGCTTCCACTGAGGAATGTACGTGCTCCCAACGGCCGCTTCAACGGAGTCCACTCAGTAGTGCGCACGAGAAACTGCTGTCCGCGGTGCTGCTCCCTGTCATCCTTATAGAGGAGTAGCTCGTTTTTGGGATGGTTCCCTTGTAACAGGGCTCGTTTATTTCTGTCACTTTTGGGCCTCTTGAGTGTGGATTGTCACTCCTCGTAACGGTTTTTTTTTTAATTCGAAATTCCCGCGAAACGGAATTCGACCGCAACGGTCATCGCGGACGATGGCCGACTCTCTGTGGAGATATTACCTCGGAGTTTTCATCATTGCGTGCGAGGTGAACCTGTCCCGCCCGCTCATCCTCGACTCCATATATTGGAACACGACCAACACCAAGTAAGTTTTCCCATTTGTGCGTGTGTTCCCTTGGGAAAGTGTGGGAATGAGACACGATAATGTGAGGAAAACTGAAGCGCCGTGCGGGGTCTTCTCGTCCGGCCGTCGGTGCTCATGATCAGCGAGGGGTTGTGTGGAGCTGGGCTGAAGGATAGAAATTAAGCCTCATTTCTGCTTATTTTTATATTTAAATATTTATTAATTTACATTTATTTGCGCTTAACTATAATTTGAAGAAATGCTTAGAAATGAATGGGGTTGAAGGCCCTCAGAATCCCGCACAAAGGTGCAACTACACAACATTTGTAATGTTAACACACACACACACACACACACTTTTTTTTCTCCACACATAATTATAATATAATAAACACATTAAAGCCCTCCTCTTTCTAAATAAACAGTTTGCCCTTTAACAAGCCTCCAATGGTGTATGTTTTTATTTATAAGTGATTAAAATGTCTTTAACAGCAACATTTTTTATAAATCATAATCCTTATTTAGTTAATAAGCGCAGAAACACGTCATGACATGTTTCATTGAGTCATTTGTTAGTATAGTAACATACAGATGGATCCATGGAACTTTAGCCGTGCTCTTTATTGCCCCGGGATGTAGGGGACAGGGGCAGGAGGGAGAGGGCTCATAACAGGTGTCCCGTGAGGGTAATCCCAATCTTTGTTCCTCATGTAATACAGGGACCGTCTTCAGTCTCCTGGATGTGTCACAAGGATCCTTAAGTGCGATCATTAAGAACTTTAGATGGTGTCATACAAGGCACTGCTGTTGATTCAGCGGTCTTCGGCCTAAATCCCTGTAGAAAATGAGTGTGGTTGTTGATTTCTACGACGGGGTAACTTTGTAAAACTTGTCGTTTATTATAAAGGTCTTGTAATAAAACTAAGAGATTTTTTTAAGATTTAAGGGACAGAATAGAGAATAGATGCACGGGGAAAGTAACTTTTCATCTGTGGTTTGCTGAATGTGTTTAATATTCCACTTCACCTATTTTTCCATTATTCCCATTACAAACATTTTTATAGAGAAAATTTGAATACTCGAAGTAGCAAATTTATCGCTGTAAAAGAGCCTTTTTGTAGTGTAAGTCGTGTACTCTCAGACATATCTCTTGTTTCTTATAATCCTAAACACTGATTATTATAACTGATGGTTTCAGAAGGGTTAAAGTAAACCTTGTTGGTCAAAGTTTACGTTTAGAAGATATTAAAACGCATTTATTTTGTGGACCTTTTAAAATTGTACATGGTTATCTTACGGTATTTTAAGACATTGAATAATTTTTAGTATGCAAATGTTGATGTTGAAATGGTGTTACTGCCTAGTTCGTATTTATTGAGACACCTTCATTTAATGAGACCCAGAGCGATCATGACCTCTAACGTCGTGTCTCTCTATTGTGTGTCACTGTAAATATTCGGCTCATGACGGCCCCAGGCCTCATTCTCACTGGGTGAGCTGCTCTTCTATGGAATTACCCACAGTGCACATTCCAGGCGTTCTGTTGAGACTCCTTTCTTTCACAGGACTGTAGGGTAATGCCACTGATAGCATTGTTAGGGTGACAGCTGTATTTTAAACTTCATCAAAACCTGTTTTCACCTTCATCTCAACACCATTAACTTTTAGATAAGATGGGGCATGAGTTATTCAAACATAGTTGAAGCATTGGCATATTTCTTTCACCCGTATTTTATTTTTGCAATGCGATAACACAATACACACTGAGCTCGACACAGTGTCTGAAGATTACTGATAAATAAATCCCACAGGAACCGTGTTTGTAAGTCTGCCGTGCTACGGGACATGCCTTCATCTAATGTATCAGTACAGTATAATAGAAGGAGTGTGCATAAAATTCGTACGGTGCTCCCTAAGGCCTTCTCTACATGAGACAGATATCACTAACTCCTATAAAACCAAATCGAGTATCTCCAATGTTTAAAAATACACAGAAGTTTTTGTAATTCTTTCCTTTGCAAAAATGTGCCAATTTATTGTGCACCGCTGTTTACATCTTTACTGCTTTAGCTCTGATGTATCTGGCACGTAAAGATTTCTTCCCTCTCCCTCTTTCTTGTTCCCTGTGGTAATCCATTTTGTCGGAGGTGGAGAAAACAAAAGCAGTCTGCTCTACACATTTTCAGGCAAAAGAGGTTATCCCTCTCTTCATTAGGAGATTACATCTCTTAGCAGGATTCTGACGGGGGCACGTCCATGGCTTCATACACATGCAGATACAGCGTGCTTGAATGAAAGGCGAGCGGGCCATGAATAATAACTCCCCCTCCCCCTTGTGTTTGGAGGAACTTCTTATAGGCTGCTAATGGAAAGCTGTTTTGATTAAGATGCAGAGTAAATCATTTTCGAAATTTGGCATGTCTTTTTTTTATTGTATTAGAAGAGGGGTGGGAGTGGGACTTTGACATCGCTGTGGGAAAGAAAGCAAGACTGAGGAAAGTATGATGTCTAGCTGTACAGAGGGAGTGGGTTGAATAACGAATAAAATGGCATTTGGTTTTCTCTAAAGGCAAGGAGGTCCACAGTAGTTCAAGATTACAGAATGAATGAGGGAGCCAGAAAACAAAGAAATAAACAGATAGGGTGACTGATGAGCATATAAAGCGATGAGGCGCCTCCCTGGTTTACTTTGCCCTATCACCCGACACTGGTGTCAAAGCATTTTTCCAAAAGCATGATGGACCGATTAAACCGACGAGATGTCTGTGGCTTTCTTCTGTTGTTTGCTTTGTATTCACACACTTCTATGCCCAACAGACATCTATATTGGTCAGATGATTGAAAGTCAAAAAGCTTATATTCCCTACGCCCCAATGCGTCCAGCAGCCTGTGTCGTTAGAGCGCTGTGGTACTATTGGGACAGGATTAGGCTACTGCTGTCACCATGTCACGAATCAGCCCACACAACTAGAGACTGCGATTAGTAGGGGAAAAGAAAGAGGGGGAGAGGCTAGGGGAAAGCTGATGGATAAAGATTTGTATGTGAAGCAAAACATAGAAGAATAGAAAATAGAAGAATCCTCTCAGGATACTGTGATAAAGAAAAGAGGGAGATGCATAATATATTTTGGGTTAGAAACACATGTTTATCTTTTTCTTAGTTAGTAACCTACCAGTTTAACCGACAGAAAAGCTTTTTTTTAAAAAGAACGTGAAAAGGTGTGATTATGGAATTTTATTAAAAAGTGTTTTATTATTTGTATTTAAAACCTTACAGTTGTCTATCAAGCACACATTTCATCATCTAGTCATCTCAAACCTGTATGACTTTCAATCGCAGAACACAAAAGAAGATACTTTTAAGAAAGTTGGTAACACCACATCAGTGGCATCCATTTGACTCTATTGTATGGAAAAACAATGCAAAATTAGTGAATTAGTTTTTTAGGAAATTTTGCAGAAGAAAGAAAGTATATATAACCTACACGTATAAGTATAAAACAAGTTTGAAATGACAAGAGGGTGAGTTAACAATGGAACAAATCTCATTTTAGGCTGATTCATCACTTTAACCTTGGTCTCATTTTGTGATTAACATTCAGACGATGCTGAAAGTCGTATGCTCATTAGCTGGCATTACTGTTTTTTCCACGGATTTCTGTGGCTAAAAAAATTTAAGATTAAAAGGCCTCATTTTGAAGCAATTTAATGTTTTACTCTAACACTGCCCAATCCGAAAATTTTAACCTGAGGATGAGTGAACACATAAATAAGAAATCCATCTGTCCTGTGTGTGAGTGATAAAAAGACAAAAGCCCGAATTAAATCATGAAAAAAATTTCACGAGTGGCACAATTGTGTCTTGGTAGATGCACTGCACATGTTCAGAATCTCTCCAGCATATTCACGCATGCACACACACACACACACACACACACACACACACACACACACACACACACACACACACACACACACACACACACACACACACACACACACACACACACTTTCTGACTTAATGGCTTCTCTGTGTGCAGCTGCAGTCTTGTTAACAGAATGAGCGGTCTGTGTTAAACGTGTGCAAACCCTTATTCTGTCATTCTTTTCTTTTTCACATTCACATGTCACAAATTATTTACGAGCACTGGGAGAATCACCAAGGCGAAAGTCAGGGTGTTAAAGTGTGTCTTTTAGACAAGGATTAAAGCCATTTACAAACATGAGCTTGACCTCTGACTTTATTTGTACAACTAAAAAACCCTGCTTTTACCCCCTCACCCCAAAACTTGAACTACGAAGACTGTTTTTAACAGTGGATCATGTAAAACACAGACGTATAAAACACCCTTTTAAAAGCAGAACTGTGTGTGCCTGCATAGGCTGTGGGCTGACCTTATATACCCTGTGGTTTAGGATAATGAGTAACCAGGGGGATGTGGGTGAGCCAAAATGTTGTGCTGTCTGCGTTTACCCTCATTTTGACCAGTCATGTGTTCCCTGCATTAAATGTAATAAAAAATAAATTTGGCATGCGCTAAATAGACATCCAACCCACTAGTAATAGGTAATACATGCGATTTATTCTGTATGCAAATAATTTTGCTTACATCAAGTCAGTAATGTTCAGTTTCCAGGTTTGTGGGTGTGTGTATATTTTTAAGGTGTGAACACCTCATACTTGGGGAATGTTTTAGTCTCACCCTCTTCTTTTGACAGTCCCTAGGCAAATTTAACAACAGAACCACACTGTTATCCGCTTTTTAAATAAGCGTACCGATAAGACATCATGAACGAGATAGCAATCAACTGTTCAGAGTTTTGATGCCGAGATCGGCTCAAGAGGATTTGTGTGCCTAGATCTGTCGTACAGATAGTCCTGACAGCTACCCCGCTGCACATCACATACACACACAAAAGCAGTTTTCCCAGCTACTCCTGTTTTAGTCCCTCGAGGCAGTTGACTGGTGCTGTCCACAGAAACAAGCTACGTATATGTGCGGGCGGGCGGCCTGCAAAGCTTCTTTTCATTATTTCTCATGACATCATTTTGTTTTCACAGCAATGATGTTTCAGCGCTTGGCATCACAGACGCTAACATTTGCCTCATTTTTAAATCAGCTATGAGTCAACACCTTTGTCTCGTTCCAGCGTAAAGAATCTTATAAACGCAAATTTCTGTCAAAAGATACTGTTTAAGAACACGTCATCAACTTTCTTTTTCATTAACCGGCTTAACTTTTTCAGAACCTGCTTTATTCTTCATAATCACTGTTAAATAATTGATCAGCCTCTTTTAATTATTTATCACACCATGCTTCACAATCCAGCGTATTTCTGAGAGCCTTGCGAGCGTGATTTATTATGTGCCATGTGTCTCACTTGCTCTCCATCTTCCTCTCTCTCTCTAAGGTTCGTGCCAGGACAGGGTCTGGTGCTGTACCCACAGATCGGTGATAAGATGGACATAGTTTGCCCGCGCGTGGAGGGCGGCTCAATGGAGGGAGTGGAGTATTATAAACTGTATATGGTTCCTCGGGAACAGCTGGAGTCCTGTACAGTCACGAAAGCAGACACGCCTCTGCTCAACTGCGTCAAACCGGACCAGGATGTCAAATTTACCCTCAAATTCCAAGAGTTCAGCCCAAACCTCTGGGGCTTAGAGTTCTTCAGAGGAAAAGACTACTACATTATCTGTAAGTATAGCTGTGGATATCTGCAAAGGACTGTTTGAGACAATTTGATTCCCATATAGCACCGGTCTGTCCAATTACGTTCGCTTTTCAGTTAAAATGATTTGGTTTCTTTAGCACTGTAGTGAACAGCATTGTGGCATTGTAATGCACTTGCCATGTAAACTTAGTTAGTGATGTTTTAGCTTTCGTATTGTTTGCTTCTCTCATATTTAGGGTAACCAGACAAGCCTGTTTTCCGGGGACACTGTCTGAACAGGATTTAGCTGCGTTTTTTGAGGGGATGCAGAAATGGAATAATTGTCAAAATAAGTGCCTGGTGCAGACATGTGGAGAGAGAGACACTTATGTTCACTTCTCGCTTAGTCGTTTGTCAGTCGGTTATTAAGTGAGTATCTTATAGAGTGAACTTGAGCATCCCTTTTAATATAAGCCCCTTCGATACATCTGAAGCAGACAGGTATTTTGACATGACACCCACAACGCAGATTAATTCACATGACACACCAAACCAGTATTTTGCATTCCTGCTTCCCAAAAAATGTGACATCCGTATAACGCAGCTGAAATCATGGGCAGGGGTTGTCCCAGGACCTCATCAAATACATGCTTGTCAGAGATAGAGAGTTTAATTTTAGGAAGTGCTACTATAAACCTCTCTGTGTAACTCGGTAGCATTGTTGTAGCACTTGTTCACCTATTGTTGTATCGGCTATTTACCGCTTCATTGTCTCCTCGACTATTGTAAGTCGCTTTGGATAAAAGCGTCTGCTAAATGACTAAATGTAAATGTAAATGTAAACCTCAGCACACAAATACAACATATTATATTAGTAATGTGTCGTTTTGCATTTGGAATGAGGTATCCCCTCACAATGGTTTATATGTTCAGTCTTTAACACACACATTTCAGGCTCGAAGCAAGCTAAATAAACACTGTGGGTATGATTGTAGATGAGCAAAAGATCCAGCAAATGTAATAACTGACACACACAGATTAACAAACTCTCTCTCTCTCTCTCTCTCTCTCTCTCTCTCTCTCTCTCTCTCTCTCTCTCTCTCTCTCTCTCTCTCTCTCTCTCTCTCTCTCTCTCTCTCTCTCTCCCGCTGCCTACACCTAGAGCATAAGGAGAAAATCCAATTTTGCTGTTCTGGGAAATGCGCTCCTCCTTTATTTTGCTCTCTCCTTTAAAGCGACTGTAATTTGCAGAGAGAAAAGCGAAAGAGAAAAAGAAGGAAGAGAAATGAGTTCATTTTGCTGCATTGTAGATGTTAATTGCCTTGTTGTACTGCTGAATGCATGTGTACTCGCAGAGGTACGTGTTAGCACGCATACGTGTGACAGCAGCGAGTGTGTGCGTCGCTGGGGGTTATTCGATAAGTCATTAATTAAAAAGTTATACTAATCCAAACAGCTTGTTTTAATCACTCTGTCTTTATCAAATGAATCTGCTCAGAAACCAATCAGATGATTTCAGACCATTATGAACATGTTAAGTAAGTCCAATACCTGCGTGTGTGTGTGTACGCACAAGTGTGTGTGTTTTTGTGTGTGTGTGTGTGTGTGCGTGTGCGTGATTGCAGCTGAAACTTTCAAATGGCCCTCTATTGTTCAACTGCAGCCGGATGCTGATGACTCTGATACGTTTGTGTGTGTGTGAAGATGAGCTTGATGTGATCTTGTCTGACAGATTGCCCTGGAGCTGGGAGCCAGGAGAGAGATTTAAATAAAAAACATGATCTAAATATGGAGAGAGAGAGAGAGAGAGAGAGAGAGAGAGAGAGAGAGAGAGAGAGAGAGAGAGAGAGAGAGAGAGAGAGAGAGAGAGAGAGAGAGAGAGAGAGAGAGAGAGAGAGAGAGAGAGAGAGAGAGAGAGACAGAGAGAGAGAGAGACAGAGTGCAGAAATGTTTCATTAAAGTGAAAGAACACACGCAATAAAATGCACAGTAAGAGAATAAACCCACATAGATGCAAATCATACAGTTTTCAATTCTTTTTTGGTGACTTCTATGACTAAATTACATGATCAGTTTTGTAGTTATTCATAAGGTATTTTAAAGTTATAGATGACCCAAATTAAGATGAAATCATAATTTACCAGTCCTTTGTACTAGAATTTTTTTCCTTGCAGAACACAAGAGGAGATATTTTGAAGTGTATTGGTAAATGAGACACTTTACCGGCTTTATGACTTCTTTGTGTTGACAAAAATAATATTTTTGTGTGAACTATCACTTTTAGAATTTTGTGTGTGTTCCGGCATGTGTATTTGCAGCTTTTTGCTGGAATGCTAGGCTCACATTCGGCATGTTTTAGTTACAGGTCTAAAAACTACATTTTTGGGTGGACTTAACCCTTTTTTATTGTCTCTTTTATTATTTCTGTACTTTTCACTTTGGCCATATTGTACATGTTTACAATCAATTCAGTGGTTTGTTTTGATTCTGAGAAAGACAGAGGTTGTTTGGCTTTGGTCAAAGGCACTAAGGGCTTTTCGAGGTTCTCTGCCAAAGATTATTAGAGAAGATGTGCAATGTTTGTGTGCGCATGCTGTGGTGTGTCAGCTCTTGTTATTGGCCTGGGCGACGTTCACAGCTTTGTGACCCTGATGTCATGTTGATTCGGTCAACAGCAGTTTATCATATTTCAGATTTAGATTCAAGTGGCTTTATTGAATTGGGAAGAACAGTTTGCAATACCAAAGTATTAACAATATGTGACGCTGCCCATGTAAAGAACATGTAAAGAACAATCTGTGAAGTATAATCTTCATATGTTTAATTTTGACTTAGTAAGACCATGTGTTTAAAATGACAGTAAAATTAATGGCAGAGTCAAATTTTAATGCTCATTGTCTCAGAAGTTGATTTTTCGATTTTATTTGGGTTTTCAGAGGCAGGATTACATTTAAATCCATTAAGTCTCAATGTTCTTAAATTGAGGACTATTAATACTTTATAATAGTTTTTGTTAGCTAGTGATCAATTGTGACATTTTTTTTGTCACTATGGTTAGGCTTTTGTCGGGCCAGGACTTGACATACCTCACGGCAAGGTGTGATCTTGACAGGGTTTCACTTATCAGGTTTTAATGTCAGTATTGGGTTGTTGTGTTTCCTGCAACACAAACACAGACCTTAACCCTAACTTTACCCCTACAAGAATAGAATAGTAAAGAATAAAAAAATATTTGCAATTTTTGTATTATATAAGGATGGTTAATGAAACTAAAAGACAAGAATGATTATAAAACATGTGCGCCATGTGTACGTAAATATACTGCTGACCTGGATATGCAAGATCATACAATCATGTTATTATTGTTTTGTGATCTGCTTGGTTTTGAGGCTTGTGTCTATTTGTGTATGTGTAATGAACTCACTGAAATGAATGCCATCTTTTAAGGAGCTTTAGATGTAATGTCATCTACTCAACACAAAAAAGCCACAGGATAGAGGAAAATGAAGAGATCAGAACACAAGTGGAGCACATGCACCTAAGATAGATTAGCAGTGACTAGCAGTGAGGTTTGTCTGGGAGTCTCGTCACAAAGAATTCACTCACAACTCTTCTTCTTTATGAAATTGGCAGCATAGGAAAAAAGTGATGACGGGGGACAGGCGCCTCATAGACTACCACACCCCACCCGCTCTCTCAGCCATCTCTCTCTTACCCTGTCTCTCTCGCTGTGAATGCAGGCCACATTTTTCTGGACTCTGACCAGACGTGAAGCCCTTGGCAGCTCGTTAGCTCTGCGTTACTGACCCAATAGACCACAAGGCTGCCGGGCATAGGCACACACACTGCATAGCTGCATTGTTTGGTAAAAGGCTACATCGGACACATGGGACCAGCCAGAACATTGCTGATAGTTTGTTTGGCGACACAGACGTTGATGTCAAAAGTATCTCAATTGGGTGGTAGAGCTTGTGATTTATGGAAGCCTATCTGAGAGCTGTCTATATTCATATGAATTGATTTCATTGTTGACTTTTTGAGGCCAGTCAAACAGCTGCCTTAAAATAATTAAAAAAAAAGATTTTCTTGCTCTCCTCTTTTTTGACACACATCTGCTGTGGTCTCAAACACACTTCAGATTCATTAAAATCCCTCTCTCTCTTTGCCTTATTTTCTAAATTATTAACACTCGCTCCTGCTGCTGTAGGCTTTCCCCTCCCCGGCAAACAAAATTATATTTTATTATTTCTTTAATCCCTCCTGTTTCTTAAAGAAAAGTTGAAGAGCATCATCACATGCGCAGCGGGGGTCCTGACACCTTCTTGAACACAAAAACAGCATGCAGGACTTTAGTTTAGAAACTATTAAAAGTTCATCAGTTATTAATGCACAGAGATGAGTATTTCATAAAGCTAAATGAATACTTGTTAGGTTTGTTAATTGTGCCATGACATCATCAAAATTCATGGAAAAGCGGTGAATGGTCTCAATTAAATACATTTGTATATTTTAAAGAGAGTTTTTACATGTGTGGGAAGATTGTACTAAGGTTTTGTTTCATTGCTCTCCAGCTACATCAAATGGAACGATGGAAGGGCTGGAGAACCAGGAAGGAGGGGTGTGCAAAACCAAGTCGATGAAAATCCTCATGAAGGTTGGACAAAGTGAGTAACATTTTTAGCACTGTACATGTGGGTTTGTTTTATTGTGGACATGCATGCGGGTGTAGAACAATAGTACAGCGGTTTAAGAATCCAAAAGCCTTCAAACCCGCTGCAGGCCCTGCACCGTAATTAATGACCATTACTCATAAATCACTTCACCGGCGACTCGCATCGTAATTACCATAGCCACACCCACCAACATGAGCGGGCGAATTTCTTGCTCTCTCACAAACACAAAGACACATACTGAAGGTCACTGTATTAATCATAGCTGGCTGTGTTTTAATTAAGAGCACACACACACGCTCACTGGTTGTGTTAGTCACAAATGCATGCATACACACTTTTATTTCCATGAGCAACGAGAACGTAAACGACGTATCAGAGTGATGAATGTGTTGCTTATCTGTGTTTTGCAGACCCCTCAGATCCCATTTCTCCCAAAGACTACCCCACCAGATACCCCCCCAAACACCCCGACACAGGGAGCAAGGACACCAAATCGAACGAAGTACTTGACAAGCCTGGTACGTGACAAGCTTTGTCAGGGGAGATTTGCTGATTCATCATCTGTATTTCTCTCTCTGCGTTTAAATTTTATGTTTTGCTAAGCAAGTGACAGGCATCATCTGTCACTGACCTGCTCACATAGACAACCACACACACATTCCCAAAGACTTCTCATTAAATACTTCTGACAAGCAACCATTAATGTGACAGAGCAAGATGGACGTACTGGAACTTATTCATTGCAGAATTTCGCATCACGCTTTCTTGATCTACTCTCTAAGTAGAAACATATGGTCATCAAAGTCAGTGTCTCAGGTAGACTAATCCACTTGTAAAAGTCTGGTTGTGTGTGAGCAGCTCATCTGTTCCGCCAGCCTCTAGCCGCCCCCCAAAAATTCATTCTAGTCAATGCCAGACTAGATCACTCTGTCGACGGCTTTCATGATCTCTGAGTTCACAGACACTATCTGTTGAAAGGCTAATTTGGCTTAGTATGAAATCTTTTTAATTATTTAATGTTAAGGATTTCAGGAAATGGCTCAAGATGTTCTTCTTCCTTGTTCACTAATTCACATCCATTTTGATAGACGCATTTTAATTAGAAAAAAAGTAGTTTTTCCTTTACTTACTATGTATAGTCTGTTTCTAGTAATAAACTCACTTCCATCTCTTTACCTCTTAGATGCATCTCATCAAGGAGAAGAAAAAGGAGAAGGAAATAAATCCTCCGTCATTGGTTCTGAGATCGCCCTGTTTGCAGGCATTGCCTCAGCCAGCATAATTGTCATCATCATCATCATCATGCTGGTGTTTCTCCTGCTGAAGTATCGACGACGTCATCGCAAACACTCACCTCAGCACGCCACCACGCTTTCACTAAGCACATTAGCCACGCCCAAAAGGGGTGGCGGCAGCAACAACAACGGCTCCGAGCCGAGCGACATCATCATCCCCTTGCGGACTGCTGATAGCGTCTTTTGCCCACATTACGAGAAAGTGAGCGGCGATTATGGACACCCTGTTTACATTGTACAGGAAATGCCGCCGCAGAGCCCAGCAAACATCTATTATAAAGTGTGAAAACGGACACGCTTTATTTGGACTTTTTAACTTTAACCCCCACACGCCCCTCGATGAACCCCTGTAGGGCGGGATTTAAGCCTGAGCTCACCCTCGGTCCTGCCCTCTCGTGGCTGTATTACTTTTTTGTAACAATATTCCTGATTATTACTCTGAGTTTAGATGCTGATGGTGGAGTGATACTACCCATTCACTGATCTTGCACCTGCAAAATGAAAGAAACAGATCTTGTAAAAGAAACAGAAATCTCCTTGGGGATTGACATGCACTATGACGGACATTTAGGATACAATAGTGTATAATAGATGTTTGTGTAACTCACACAAGCGAGCGTTGAGGGGGGTCGAGGGTGTGGGCTTATAACAAGAGGTTAAGAAAAATGTTCTTCCTCTTAGTTCAAAACATTATTCTCCCTTAATGATACAACACACGGAGACGGAGATGGAGAATAGACGTGACATGGAAAAATAAGTAAGAACTTGTTGCCCGTGGCTGATCCAGCGCAAAAACAGGCAGTGAATGCAGCCACAGCTTCAGGAAGTGCTCCAGAAAACGTTCATTGGACGCTTGGAGCGTACTGTTGGACATTTGAATTGACATCACCCATATTTACGTACGCATTCGTACAGTTTTCATTCACGTTAGCTATTTGTCCACCTCTGTCTTTTCTACAAATGACTTTTGCAAGGTTTATTTGTACGGTCTTTTTGTACGGTCATGCATCTTTTTTTCTGTCATTCTCAGTGCAGTTTACTTGCTGATTTGTTTGGTAGAAGACTAATAGATATAGTCCTTTCGTACTGGTATTATGTATGTACTGTGGGAGACACATTTACACATTTCATTTTGTACATGTAAGCTGGCTGTAGGGTGAGAAAGGGCGATCACGAAAAAGAGAGGGGAGGATGAGAGGAGGTCAGGCGAATTTAGTGATATCTGGTACAGTTGCTGTCCTGTTGCCTGCTGGGAAGGTTGAGGACCCACACGAGCACTTTGAAAGCCTCATCACCTTGCCCATGTGAAGTAAACACGCAAAACAGACACATTCACTAGGTATAAACAAACAGAAACAACAGGGAGTGTGTTTGCATATAAGACTATCGAGCCATGCCATTTTGAAACGAAATAGCCACCATTTGCTGAAAGAGATTTGCATGTGACGGCAAAAGGTTCCTGTTTTTCTATCATTTATGCCATCCCAAACACACTCGCCGGTGGAAAGTTAAACCGGTGCTTTCCATTTTCCTCAAAAGCAAAGGGACACATCATAAGTATTTAAATGTTGTATTTACTTTGGATTTCAACATAAAGAGTTCATTAGCATTTCTTTATGAATTTGTTTAGATGTAGATCCAAATGGATGGAAAGAGAGTGAGTAAAATTTATTTATGACGCATGCAGCGCACAGACAGCCAGGCAAGGGTGAGGAAATGAATAATTTATGGACGATTTGCACATTATGCAAGCTTCGAGTTTTTCGTTTCGTTAACATACAGATTTCTCCATTTTACTATTTGCTTTTCCATCAATCCTTACACAAATAGCTGCCTTTAACCACACACATATACACGCAAGCCCATGCGCGCATGGCCAGGGAAGGGGTGGCTTTGGAAGGAGCCCTTAGGGAAAACAGCATGTTGGGTTTTAAAATAGCTGAAAGGAATGAGAGGGAAGGGCCAGAAATGGACCAAAGGAAGGGCATGTCTACCGGAGTCCGGACTAAACCAACTTCTCCGGCCTGTCTGTCTCTGGTGATGAAGCATAGATGTGCTCTGGTTTGAAATTAGGCCTCTTAATCTGGAAGGAAAGCAGTAGACGTGGGTTAGCAGGCATGCCAGATGAGAACGAGCGAAGGCTAAATGTAGTAAATTGCATGAAATGGAATCTTTAAGGGCGGATTTTTGCGGAACAAAAACACATTATGACTTATGACTGATGGAGGTCGCAAGCAACGATTTGGAGAGGAAGTCGCAGTACGGAGGTCAGTGTATCCCACAGCCCGCATTTCCCAAAGGACTTTGACTCCTATGTTCACTAGATCTGAACAGAAAGCTCTCAGAATGATCCTCTCCTCGTGATTTTGTTTGTTGTCATTTAAACAAACCCCTTCCTAAGTAATGCCAGCCTGTAGACAGTCATTTTGTTGACAAATATTTGTTTCACATTGAATTTGATTTTCTTCGAAGGTGGACTTTGAGAAATGTCCACAAAGTGTATGAGGACCATGGGTTGCAATGGTCACTGTTCATCCATTTTGTTCCACTTGTTCATGGAGGTTCTTGAATCTCAACGAGAAGCCAAGCCTTGTGTGATCTGAGCTTTGTGCCTCTGTAAGAGGCGACAAAATCTGCAAATATGCAATTTTTATTTATTTTTATAACAATTGAGAAAAGATGATATACGTTCACCTATGAAAAAGTGTTCTTAACCACTGAAATTAAATGAAACAATACAGCATAACAAAATACTACAACCCGGTGTGTTATTTTTGTTTTTACTTTGTGCTGTAGGTTCGAGTTAAACTGTGAAACACTTACACACACACAAAAGACTGAGCAGTTGTTTTACAGACACTACAAAAACTACAAACATGTTGCTGTTCGGTTGCTGTCCCACATGGGCTAAATATGACAATCTCCTTAGTTTCTTTCAATCTGAAGACACTTTTCAGGTCGTTGACGTTCCGCAAACATTGCAGGAGTAGCATGAGATATCACAGGAACGTTTGCAAAGACCCGAGAGAAGCGTCTTCAGGCCACTGTAAAATGCCTTGCTTGTATGGTCACCCTGAGTTCACGAGACTCTAGTTTTTGCACCGTACATCTGTAGGTAAAATGCTGTAAATACGTTATTGTTTGTATTGTAAATGACTCCCCGGTTGTTACGATAGCCTTATTCTCACATTTCTAGCAAATAAAAAAAGTTACGAAAAAATAAGAATCACTTGAGTTGAAAAACAGAGCATACTAATTTTTTTGGTGAATAACTTGTGTAAATATTGACGACGAACCCAATAAATCTTTTTTTATAATCTTAAAGTAAGATGTTTTGTATAGGATTGGAATTTTTTGCTATGTATTTTAGCTAGCACTCGTCAGGACCCTCCCACTCAACCCTTTTGCACTGTTCCCATGGTGATCTGGTTCAAAAACTGAAAATGAGATAGAGAATTGCCAAACTGACTGCTTGCTGCATATTTGTGCCATACGTGTGTACCATAGATATTTATTTCATTAGTTATTTGTTTTGGTTTTTACCCGGTTTGTACACGACTTCAGTATTATCATTGAGTTTTTCTGAACTTCTCCGCATCCTGTTCAACTTTCTGTTGCTGTCGTGTACCGGTGGTTCATGCCCCCCTCCCTCGCAGTGAGATCTGGTCAGATCGTGCAACATTATAAAGGCATAGAAATGAAATGGCACACATTCCACCAGTCTGTTACAAACTGAAAATGTTTTTCAATAAAATGTTTTTCCTATGGAACTTTCGGATCTCATTTATGTTTATTTGACGAGTTTTGACACATGCTGTCTGTCTGCAAATGGACTGAATATCCATTACAACTTTATTTCTTATTACTTTTTGGTAAATTAAGTCTATCTAACATTCTGCACGAATGAAATATCGCTCAGAAACATGATGGGCTGTTAATACTCAGATAACATGCTGCTTACAACTTACTTTCAGAGAAGTTCATAATGTTCTAAATAAATAATATTTAATGTATTATTCTCCAATTTCCAAAGCCAGCTGCTAGATACAGATGCACTAGTTTCATTGCCTAGAGGTAGGCACATCTATTTTTCTGTGTAGTGTTGTCATTAAGGCAAAGTTTACCTAATGTCAGTTCCATGTGCAAGCTTTAGAAGGAACAAAATAGGAAAAGCAGAATTTTAGAGAAGAGTTTATCTGAAGATCATTGCTCAGGCTGTACAAACATTCAGCTCTTGGGCTGCATGCTGAGTTTTGTCATTATGCACTCTTTCTTGTTATTCCTTGTTGAGAAGGATCAGAATATCTGCACGGTGGTCTCACCAGAGCACTTCCTTTTAGCACTCAAGAGAGGTTCTTTCTCCTCTCCACATTCCTCCATATCTTCTCCCTCTTTTGAAGTAGAAGAATAATAGAGAACAAATAAAAGTCATCTTTTTAAAGCTTCCAATGGTTTTTCTCACTTTTGTGAGGAGTGGAAACTTCACTCATGATATATATACAAAAATGTGTTTTTAAACATCGAAATCCACTATATATAGGTATGTATATAGGTAAATGATTGTCTTTAATTTACTCTGTGAAGTTTTAACAATATTATACCACATTTCAAACACAAAATATAGTTTCAATTTTGATTTATTGCAGAAAATCTAAACTGGAGAAACAGGTCAAAATAACACAAAAGATGGTGTGTGTTTTCAGACCTCAAATACTGCAAAGAGAACACGTTTATAGTTACTTGCAATTAATACAACAGTTATATTTCCACATGTATTAAGAAATTATTAAAAAATATTTTTATGGGATTATTATCATGTTTTTATGTTTCTTGTCATGCTGTCCGTCTAACACATTGCTGTTGGATGACTTGATCACTTTTTTTTAGGTTTGAATTCCTTCAAATTCAATGCAGGGAGAACTGGAATGCCCACAATACAACTAGAAACGCAGATTCACTGAAGATCTGAATGAGTCACTTAAGGAAAGCTATAAACTCCCATGAACTATTACCAATACTTTGCATTCCAGTCATTTACTTCAGACATTTCTGGTAAGCCACCATATAGGCAGTATAAATTCAGCATACTTCAAGCAAGCATACACATGAATATGAAATTGTTGAGCAGATAGGGACGTATATGAAACAAGTCTCTTGGCTGAGACAGAGATGGAAGTCTCTGGAGTTCTCCTTGAAAACCAATCTGTGCAGAATTTAAGCTGCCTCGCTTTTAGAAGTGCCACATGTCGCAGTTGAACTCTTCATTCAGGAAAACCGTCTAGGGGGGGAAAGTAAATAAAGTGAAAAGAAAAATGTTGCTTTTATTGTAAGATTTGCATAAGAAGTTCTGTTATTCTGTGTTGGTGGAGTGACTAGTTCTTTTATCATTCAGTCTTAAGTGCTCGGTATGTGGGTTAAGAAACAATAGCCATATTGTCTCATAGAAGAGCAGAGATACGAAACGGTCAAAGCATTACAACAAAAACAAACTGAACATGCAACATCTGTAATACAATAAGACCTTGTGTGATTTTCAAGGCAAAACCTGTTCAAGCACATTCGGTTCATGACACAAAACAAAACAATTCTCTTGTGTTTACACTAAACAACATATTCGGTGCCAGCAATGATAAAATTTCCTAATACCACTTGACAAGTGTAAGGCAATAGGGCCCGCATTTATAATCCATTGGTTTTGACAACAGAAACAAAATGATGTGGGGACAGAGGGTGACCTGGAAAAATCGATGCAACGGTTTGGGATGAACCGATCCACCCCGGCGTTTCGGCGTGCGTTTCCGCACCTGTCTTAACAAAGAGCGTGCCTCTGTCTTTATCTATAGCCACTGGTTGCGTTTCACCTCACCCCCACCCAAAGAGAAACATGTATGAAAGGTGCACTGGGTGTGTTTGGGTGTGTGTGGATCAGTATTTGCTTTGAGCAAGTGCAGTTTCAGGTTGGCCAATGTGTGAAAGATTATCTGTCACTGAAATATGCTGACACCTGACTGTTTAGAAGATGACTAATTTAATACAAAACTGCGATCAATTCCACGGAACAATCTCCGATTGTGGCATTTAAAGAGTGAAACTAATGCTAATGTAATGGACAGTGTTGTGAATTTTGTTATGCTAATTTTGCCCAAAAATGTATTCTAGCTTCTCCTTTTTCTGACTGACAGGTGGCCAAATATCTAGAGAGCTCCAGCTTACTGATGCCCACCGATCATTGTGATTGGCAGCTCTCTGGAGGCGTGTCTCCATAGATACCCCTCCCTCTGTCGCGATCACCTGTCATTGACAACGCATTGAGCTGTCCATCAAAGCTGTCATAGCAATCACATAATTTCGGCTCGGAACCGATGCGTACATACACACTTTCATAATCATGAAAACCTCCCAGTGAGCCCCAGTAAAATCCCAATGGGCCTTATCTTCCCCGTCCCCCTGCCAAGACATTCATACTGAGTCATGCATTTATTAACATCATTTTTATTTCTAGTAGTCCCTCATGCGTTACTAAAGCTGAGGTCGGGATTCAGGGCCACGCTGGGGTTTGAGTGCAAAGATCTAAATTAACACATTGATTCTCTTTCATTTTCATCATTGGAATGATGACGGCGGGTCTTTGCATACATAAATATAAATTGAGGAATTAGCTCCTTGCTTGTGTGATTAGATAGAATTAATAAAGACTTTGATTGGGCACGTGTGTCGCAAGGGGTCCATGATCAAAATTACGTGTTGAATTGTCACACTTGTCGAACTACGAAAGAGCAATTCAAATGAATATTTCAACACAACGTCTCATAGTTTCCTCTTTCCTTTGTCTTTAAAATAGCACCTATTTCTTTGACAAAACATGAATCTGCCAAACCCTTACAGTGAAGTGTGGAAAGAGCTGTCTAATGAAGAAGAGGAAGAATGACAGGAATTCAAAGTTATGGATTGGTCTCATACACGATAGAGAGCTGTCATTCAGAAAGTTGTCATGTGTTTTATTATGTGCTTCCTCACATCTTTCAATAAGCCATCAGGAACAAAATATTTAGAGGTAAGAATAAATACTTAGAAGAATTTGAAACAACTGTAAGAGTGAATTTTAATGAACTTTTCGCTTTATCTCAATTCAGGTTCCAATGTTACATTCCATTGGGCGGGGTCAAATTCCTCATTCCCGATTCTTAAGTTCCGAGTTTTGCCAGTTTGATACATGTGACTAATGATGATGCACATATCAATCATAAAGCTGGAAAGTAGAAGAATTACACCCTAGTAATAGAAATGGGATGTGCATTTTATAAAACATTGGTACAAAATTAATCATAGGCACATCACACCACATCATAATACATCCAGCGGATAACACATTATTTGTTTTGCCTTCAAAGTCATTTTAAAGACAATTATTTTAAAACATAAGCAAAGCAGTTAAAATAATATAGTCATGTAGTAAAAGTGTTTATGTTGAAATATAATTCTCACATTTGAATAAATGTTTCATAATACTTCTCAAACAGCATCTCTAGCCTCCTTTATTATGAGGACGCTCTCTACTTGACTTAATATCTTTTGTTGTGCTCAGCCCTGCTTTTGAAAGTTCCCTTTGACTGTCTGTGTCTTTGTTGTTGGAGTGCTGATGGTGAGAAAGTTCTCTGTTGATTCATTTGTGTTTAAAACAAAAAGAATGACAGAACTTAATGCGATCTTAAAGGCAGAGTTCACCTTAAAATGATAATTCTGTCATCATTTACTGTAGATCTTGTATTTCAAACTTGTATGAGTTTCTTTCTTCTATAAATCCCAAAATGTTTGAAAAAACTTTATTCCCTTATGATTTATATAGGATGTATATGATTCATTTTACCAATATTGTTTAAATATCTTCTTTGGGTTTTGCAGAAGGAAAAAATTAAAACAGGTTAAATATTTGAAAGGGTTATATCTCTTAAAGTGGAGGGTGTAGATACCTCATGTCTTCTGATGAAACGGAACAGGGTTTTTCTTTTTAAAAAGCAGAAATCTTTACATTCGATCATGAGTTGTCTTCTCTGTATTAATACTTTGTGTGTTACTTCAGGAAATATGAAATGTGCCACTTACATACTTAATCATAACATTATGTTTGTTACAGGGATTCCCAGTTTAGTCCTGTTTCTGTCAAAATGTTTAAACCCATTTAAAATACTTCAACTATCTTGAATCAGTTTCCAAAGGCATACGAATGAGTAAATGATGACAGAATTTTCATTTTTGGAAGAACTAATCCTTTCATTGAGTCATGTTGAACCTCCCACAGAGATAGGAAAATGTAACATTACTCATGATACTATAAGCTAGAAGAGTATTACGAAAAGACAGGTTTACTTATTACAAAACAAATGGGAGGAATCACAACATTCATCATGACGGCTTTAAAATAGAACATTAAAAGAAGCCAATTAAATGGGCCAACACCTTATTGTCAGACACAACCTGATGTATTTGATAAAGGAACGTGTATCCGGATGTCCCAAACTTTAAATAATATAATTATTAAAGGGCAACCGTTTAAAATGTATCATGTCACTTTTACCCCATTTGATTAATCATACAATATTGAAACACCCTGTTTGGAAATTTTATTGTTTTCTCATTTAAACTGTACTAGCGAAACCAAAAATCCAGGGGATTTACCAAGCTTGCAGAATGAGTTCTTAAGAAGGTGTAAACACCATCATGGGACTGTGGTTGTGTATAAGCATGACTTCACATTGCTTCATTCTGTCATTTCAGTTTGAGCACTAATAACCAGTTCTGAAGCTGGTAATACAGACAATTAACTTATGTCCATTTGTCTGACATTCCTGTTATGATGGACATCACTACCAAACCCCCAGTGCTCCTGTCGCGCTTCTGTCAGTCTGTCATCTCATGGCAGGTCATCTGAAGACCATCAGGGAATGAGAAAGGAATGGAGCGAGGGAACACAGTGAAAGACAAGTGTGAGAGGACGAGAAGAGAACAATGCCAGGGCTGTGCTCGATAGAAAATCACAGTGGAGAAAATCAGCCAGTAAGAGAACGACAGATCTAGAGAGAGCGAGGCAGAGAAATGAAATGAAATGAAAGGACACCTGTGAAAGACAAAATCTGGATGTGGGAATCTATTCACCTGTATCACTGTCTTTCTTCTGCAGAGCACAAAAGAAGTTATGTATGCTGGTAACCGACCAGCGGTGGCACCTATAGACTTAGATTGTATGGACACCAAACCAGTGCAAGTGAATTAATGCCGTCACTGTTCAGTTATCGACATATTTCAAAGTATCATCTTTTGTGTTGAGCAGAAGAATGAAAGACATTAGATTTAAAACTATGAATAAATGAACGACAGAATTTTGAGTTTAGGAGAACTATCCCTTTACAATCTTTTAATGACTCTTAAGATCATTTACACTGGCCTTACTCCCTCTTTTAGTTTTATTGTTAACGCTTTTGAAACAAGATGTTCATTCAATTTTGTATATGTGGCTGAGTTATACATGCTTGACAATGGACAGCTTTGTTAGGATACGTAATATATACAGTATGTGCATTCAGGAGTGAATAGAGACAGGTGGTAAAAAAAAGAGAGAGGAAAATGATGAACAACGTTACAGTAAAGAGCCTCTTTAATGCATCCCAGCTTAGGCTTACAGTACATTTCTCAGCCTAGATAGCATCTTAAAGCACTGTGTTTTTTCTACAAGAACATAGACGTTTCCCTTTTATTTTCATCTTGCCAGCGTTGTAAATTCAACTGGAAAAATGGCACTTAATAGCTAAACCGGGTGTTAGCGACATAAAGAGACAGATTTCAGCAGTAAAACTGAAGCAGCTGCCTTTAGATCGCTCTAAATGTTTTGCTGTAACTGACGCATGGGGCCCTGACACGCAACCATGAACACATACCTAAGTTGTGTTAAAGAGAACTTCTATAGACACGAAGGAATTTTAATAAAATAGTATAAACTTTGATCAAAATATTAGAAATAAATTGTTCATATTTTTATATAAATTTCTGTAAAATAACTTAATTTAATTGGTGCTATTCAAAAAATATTTTTTTGTTTTATTAGAACTTTTACGTTTCCAAGTCTATTTTAATGAACTGTGCTCACCCAATAGTGTTGGAAATTTCGTAAACTTAATTTTCCATGTAAATTTAACTTAAAGTTCTGGGTTTATTTGTTTACAATAATATTTAAGTTGCACCAACTCAACTCAATTAGCTAGATAACTGGAGTTGAATAAGTTGAATAGTTAATGTAGAAATGAAGCATTACGTGATGGTTTTACATCAACATAAGAAGATTATGAGATTTAATAATGTTTATTATTCTCTACTCTTGACATTTACAGAGATATTGGTAACTCTAAGGCATTTTATTGGAGATGCTAGAGGCGAGATCAGCTCTTGCTTGTTATTTGCATTTTTATTGAATAAAAAAGTTGAATTATGTTTTTTTTTTGTCAACAATAATATGAAATAAGTGCAATTACTAGTTCAAAAAAACATAACAATTTCGAGAATGGAATTGTGTATTTTAGAAATACATTTTGGTTTGGAGGAAAAATTCACATATTTAACTGAATACAGTTTGTTTGATAAACAAAATTTTGTCAAAAGTGGTTACAACTTTATTTACTCAGATATTTTTGTAATTTTGTCTACACTATATTTCTAATAATGTACATCAAGTGGCCAACATAAGTAGGGATAAAAAAGTGCTTGGTATTCAAAAAATCAGTGAACTGCAAATCATATTTCAACATAATTATTTATTTGATTATATGTACATAAGAATGATGTGGGCATTGAAAACAGTGCTTACAAGTAAAGCCAAAACTGTCCACATATGCTCTCATCACCTTATGATTAATGCAATGTTTCCAAAGAATTGTCTGTGAATTTCCCCAAAATTCAGAGTCACAATTTACAACACATACACAAATCATGTCCTTTCAACGGTGCTTGCGTTTTGTCTGTGGTCTTCAGACACTACATCATAGTCATGCTCTTTCATGTTTAAAGTCACAACACAAAAAGAGACCCTCGGCTATGTTTCAGTTCAGGTCGCACACCTCCCTTGTTGCCATGGGTACACTCTGGACTCTTGAATCCACCCCAGGAGTGTGTGTATATATATATATATATAAATTTATGTGTGTGTGTGTGTGTGTGTGTGTGTGTGTGTGTGTGTTTGTAAGCTCCATACCCAACAGAGATCAGAAGAGAATAACTCTCAAGTTAAGATCAATATCTTACCCCCCCTCCATCCATCTGAACTTCTACGCCTCATCACACACACACACACACACACACACACACACACACACACACACACACACACACACACACACACACACACACACACACACACACACACACACACACACACACACACACACACACACACACACACACACACACACACACACACACACACAAACACACAGAACCCTATTATGTATGCTGCTTGTGAGCGGCGTGTTGCAGTATTAGACTGAAAAACAGGGAAAACATTGTTGTCATAAAATGAAATAATAAGGAAAGAGGAAAAGACCGGATGGGTGTAATTGCAATTTATTTCCACTTCAGAGCCTCTGGGGTAAAAGAGAGACAGACACAGAGAGAGGAGAGATAAAGGGGGAAATCCTTCAATATTCAAAGCCATGAGATGGTGCCATACCTTGAGGTTCATGAACATAATGAGCTGTTTATTTCACCTGGTGTGTGATTTGAACGGTTGGCCAAGATTTAAGATCATCCACATTTAAATGATTCACAGTATTTACGTTTATAGACGCCTATGTCTCTTTCTTTGGGTAGAAATGAGAAGTTGTGGCAAGTTATTCATTTGAGTGACACGACACATACATAAAGACATCGCTAACTAATAATATGGTTTGCTTTAAACAGATTCAATTACATTTGTGTTGAAAGACGTTTTTAAAATATGACAGTTTTGACATGTGACCATGCCTTTCATATAGCACAAACACACATGCACACATCATCTGACTATGTCTAATGTGTGATGTTTGACTTTGCTGTACCTGTTTTCTGTAAATGTGAGTAAACCAAAGATTTGTGGATATTTGAACAATGTGATTCTACACAACAGGTACTCAAGATGAACATTAAACTGTGTGTTTTACTTCCCCTATAAAGTCTCATGTGTTTTGTCATTTAGTTTCCTTAAAGCCAATATTTTATTATTTTGATAAAAAAAAAAATCTGACTTTAAACCGTTTGAATGTCACTTTACACTTTAGCTTCAATAAGTTTACGGACTTACACGAATATGCAAATTAGCTACACTTACCTGAAGTGCAACAATCATTTCAGCCAAAATCTACACATATCTATGCTTTGAACTACAGATCCAAAGGGTCAAATAAGCTGATGTGATTAGTTACAAGACTATGGCATCATTAAAAGGGGCGGTTTCAAACTAAATTTTTTAACCTATCTTTGGCAAACCTGAGAAGATTTTAAGCAATGATGTATAAGTGATAAAATTGCACATGCTTTGTCTTAAATCATATAAAGAAACATTACATCGGCATTAAAACTGTAATTTTTACCCCAGGGTTCTTTCTGCCATGCAACCATACAAAAAATTATGAATAACAGTTGTTTGTTTTCTGTTGGTCTGTCAATGTCTTTATACACGTGCACACATGCTTTAATAGCTGGATAGTGCTGCGTTTGTAAATCAATAGAGCCACGTGTAATATCTCTGACTGGTAATGATCAATAACTGAGGTCTTGTTATGCTGCATTAGTTCGGGACCCACCACCGACAAGGGCTTTCAAAATCATCTCATCAGCAGGGAAGCCTTCATCCTTTCAACTTTCATCTCATTGATTTTTAGCCCACTTAAACACACATTGCTTCATTAGTGAGAATGTGCAATATGAATTTACTGCTCATTCATTGCTGGAATTGAACTCACATTTGTATAAACAAAGTTACTATAACAAGTGGCCAGGATTAAGAGAATTATGCAAAGTGATATTTATTCAATGTTTCTTTGTCACTTTTATTGCCATGCATTGTTAAATGAACCATCATGTAAACCATTTTGCTTTTAATGAGACTTGAACACTTATTGGAAACAACTACAGTACATAATAATATCAAACAATGATTTTATCTTTAGGGGTTTAAACACTGTTGTTTTATCGCCAAGGCAACAATAACATTTCTATGTCAAATAAAATACATAAAATCTTAATCTGCAAGGTATTTTGTCTTATTTTGTCTGCTTTGTGGAGATGTACTGTTAAACTGTGCTTGTTTTAATTGGCAAGTAGCCATGTATTAAACCAAAATCAAAAATTGATATTAGCTTAACCTTGTTTTTGTTATATTTTGAAGAATACTCTTAACAAAAAATTATTGGCATCATTTACTTCTATTTCATGGCCCCAAAACTTATTCAAGTCAATGGGTACAACCGCATTGAATTTAAATGTCCTCTCATTGCCTACAAGACCACCACCGGCTCAGCACCCACTTACCTTAACTCACTAATGCAAAGATATAGGCCCTCAAGATCTCTGCGCTCTGCAAATGAGCTGAGACTTGTGGTACCAGCTCAAAAGGGTAAGAAATCTCTCTCTCGAACGTTCTCTGCTTCAGTTCCTCGATGGTGGAACGATCTGCCTCTGGCCTCACACTTGTCAGACTCGGTATCTATCTATAAAAAACTTCTAAAAACTCATCTTTTCCGGCTACATCTAACTCACTAACTCACTTCTTTTCTAACTACTCACTCTATCAAAAAAAAAAAAAAAAAAAAAAAACTTTTGTAACTTCGCTCTCTGTGTAACTCGGTAGCATTGTTGTAGCACTTGTTCACCTATTGTTGTATCGGCTATTTACCGCTTCATTGTCTCCTCGACTATTGTAAGTCGCTTTGGATAAAAGCGTCTGCTAAATGACTAAATGTAAATGTAAATGTAAACTGTTGTCCGTTCACCATCATTCTTCAAAATATTTTCTTTTATGTTTTGTGTAAGAAACCCATACAGGTTGTAAATGTCATGAGGGTAAATTAAGACAAAAAATAATAATTTTGTGGTGTACATGTCCAAAACTATTTCCCATCCCATGTCCGTGCATAAACTAGATTTACAATCCTTAAAATAGTTGTAATCTTAGAAAAATCCCTAACAGAGTAGAGCCCAAAGCACTTCCTGACAGTACAGGTGAAAGGACTGATCTCATCCTAATATACATTCTGTGTGTGTGCGTGCTTTGTGAAGAGAGAGAGCAATCTTCTCTCATAACAATGAGAACAAGTCTCCATTGTCTTTCGTGCTATGGATGGGCCACCGGCTTTTCTATCTGAAAATAATTGTGTGTGTGTGTGTGTGTGTTGTGTGTGTGTGTGTGTTGTGTGTGTGTGTGTTGTGTGTGTGTGTGTGTGTGTGTGTGTGTGTGTGTGTGTGTGTGTGTGTGTGTGTGTGTGTGTGTGTGTGTGTGTGTGTGTGTGTGTGTGTGTGTGCATGTGTGTTCCTCGTGACATGCTTTATTCTTGTAGCACTCAAGCTGATGAAAACAATTTTTCCCTATCTTCTCTCTCTTACACACAATCTCATGCAGGTATATGATGACAGCGGGACAATGCTGAATGTGTGTCGAGTTAAGCAGCCTGTAGCGGTAAGATAGGAAGACATATCTGTTGTCCGACCCACAACATTCCTGTAATGTAAGAATGACGTTGAACTGGGGCACCTTGCACACGCAAACACACACAGCATGAATTAAATCTCTGTTTGAGCTAGATATTCACAATGTGTGTGTGTTTGTAGAGGCTTGGGTGTGCAGGCCTCATCAAACCTGTGGGAGTGTGTGGGAATCTGTCACAATAATTCGGAAAAGCGGTGTAACGTTACACCTAGCTCCTGCATTCATGAACACACATACTCTCTCTCCTCTGTACAAATGCACTGTCACCCAAAACCCCAAACACACACTTTCACCCCAAACCCTTCAGGTTGAGCGCCAGTGTTGGGTTACGGCGTCTGTGAGAAAACACTCGCTAAACTGTTTACAGTCCTGCACAGCAGATCTGCATTACTGCAGTAGAGAGATTGCTGTTAGACTGCTTTCATTCTGCTATGATCGCACAAGGGCGTAGGTTTAGTTGTAACATCGGTGGAGATGTTTTTGAAATTTCGCCTACACAGTGAAATTGGATCAGTTGTTTTTGTTCAAAAAGAGCATTTATGTAAGTGTGTAAGTTTCCAAACACTTAAGAAATAGAGGATCTTTTACAGCTCGCTGATTTTCTGCAGCGTAGAATAAATGCTTTAGGAAATGCGGTCGACTTTCGTTAAGCTATTCTCAAGTTTAACATTTTAAATATGCACAAATAACCATTCACTCAATGGTTCTTTAAATACCTCCTGTGGGGAAATTTTCCAATGTTGTTTATATGCTTATTAAGTGATTTTAATATGCTTTAGAACTCACTATGTGCAATTTTATCATTTTTAATGAGTATTTTCTCCATAAAACTGAAGTTCAACGAAATGTAAAAACACTGGTTAAAACTATCCCTCATATCATAGGTGACAGATTTGTGTCATGTAGAGTTCCTTAAGGCTGTCTAAGAAAAGTATATGTCCACATTGAAAAGTTTTAAATATGTAGTTTGATAGACTAAGATTTGTTTTAAGGGATACAATTACTAACAACATGGGGACTTAGCCCAAAGTAAAACATAAATAATCTCTATTTTACCCTTTTATAATCTGAAGAACATATTCTTTTGCAAAAAGAAACAGCAACAGAAAGGTGAAGAGAAATGTTCTTTACATTTACAGTATGATGTTAAAGGTTCTTTACAAGTATGCATTTGGTCTAAGTTTTAATTCAAAACTAGTTAAATTAAATCACATACTGTACATTTGTTTCAGAGTATTGCCGACCCCGATTCTTATGCTCTTACCGGGAAAGCATTTATGGAACTTTTAAGAAAAAAGAATCCTTTCTGGCATTGTGAAGCACCTTAATTCTTAAGAGTTTTTAAAAGATAAACACAAGATCAGTCAGGACTAAATATTTTACTAAATCTCGCATGAATCTAAGCCCAAAAAATGTTTGACCAAAAGTTATTTCTTGGCTTAGGTAATACTGAGGAAATATTTGCTCTGAAGTTTGGCACAAAAAGTAAGTCCGATTAATGACTGCTATCTTACTGCAATAAAGTGAGTTCACCCAAAATATAATTTGGTCATCATTTGCTGACCTTTAAGTTGTTCCAAATCTGTATAAACTTGTTTGTTTTGATGAAGACAGAAAGAAATTTGGAAGACTGCTTATAACTAAACAGTTGTTGGACCACACTTACCATAGTAGGAAAAATGATCTTATATTTTTTGGTCTGTTCAACACAAAATAAGCTATTTTAAGCTTTAAGCCTTCAGATTTTTCATACACTGGTAGTCAAAGACAAGTGTTAGACAAGTATTGCTAATATTAGTTCAACTATATTTTTCGGTGTTCAACCAAATAAAGAAACAACAGATTTGAAACAACTAAAAAGTGAGTAATTCTTAAGATGCATTTATTTTTGTTTGAACTATCCCTTTAACTCGTGCTTTGAAACTAACTTGTTCTACAGAACAAATATGTATTTTTATTTCCATTTAAAATTGTTGTGGTGGGTATGAGACAATAACCTGCATCCGAATCAATGGTAACTTCGTTCTCTTATATTTTATATAAAGTTTAGATGTAAAAGTGTAGTTAACACTTTAGGGCTTCATTTTGATTGGCAGCTCTATTAAACGTGTGTATATACAATGTGAGTGTCTGTAAACATAAGGAATTTGGGTTTGTTGGAGGACAGGTTGATAACAGCTTCTATAGACACACACCCTGAGGCACACACACACACACACACACACACACACACACACACACACACACACACACACACACACACACACACACACACACACACACACACACACACACACACACACACACACACACACACACACACACACACACACACACACACACGTATAAAGTTCTATTCATTCACCAAATTTCACCATTTTCAATAACTGCTGTTGTCTTCACAATATTTTTTGTTTGTATGACCTTATGACACCAGAAAGAAAGCATATGACATATGGTGTGTGTGTGTCGCTATACTGTACGAAAAAAGGAGGGTTATAGATGTTATCGTAAGTTAAAATCCCCTTTGGGTCCTCACAGAATTTTCTTCTTTTATTGTATCTGGTTAGTGTTTAGTAAATAGAAAACTTTACAGTATTTAAATGGCCATGACAACTTCCGTGTTTCCTTGTAGAGAACGCACACACATACATTTGCAAGTTTTATAGTGTTGATTCTCTCTGTCCAAAACTGACTGAAGTGTGACTAAATACATTTCCATAAGACTCATCTCTCCACTGCACATAATCCTTCTCTCTGACACACACACACACACACACACACACACACACACACACACACACACACACACACACACACACACACACACACACACACACACACACACACACACACACACACACACACACACACACACACACACACACACACACACACACACACACACTCGCATTCAGCGCACCTCAGCTCCTTTGTTTATGAAGGTTCATTGTCTCCAAACTACAGACATCTATGCACAGTAGGGAATCTATTAGACTTTATTTTCCCTTGCAGTGGAGTTCACATGGAGCTTATTTTTGCATAATGTCTCACTGTGCTGCGTGCATTTTCATAAAATATGCTTGTGTGCTCAAACACATCATATATATAATGGTGAATGATGCAGGTGATGTGAGTGTTTGCGCATTTGCATGATGAGTAAAATGTAGAGGTTTTTAAAAGGTGCAGTGCGTTATATCCGTATCATCAGCAGTGTCATGGAAATGGTAAAAAAGAGATTTTTGCATACAGGTGTCACAAATACTTCTGGGCAATTCTATGCAAAATGTTTTTACTAAAGGTTTTCACCATGCAGGTCTGATGTCAGCATTTGTTGGGTTAATTACTCATGCAAAGTATTTTTTTTTTATTATAGCACTTTCTTTATACTAAGCGAGTTGTCACATCCATAACATAGTTTAAATTTATAAAACTATTTTGTGTACTTTTAATTAATCAAGTTTTAAATGGAAAACTCTTGCTGAGACTATATTTGTTTATTGACTTGCAATCTTCAGGGGTTTATTAAAATACTTTACAAAAAGGTGATTAAGCACATTGGGAATAAAGACATTCTGTGCTTGACAGAAAATGTCACATTTAAAATACCCAACTTTCCCTCCTCGTCGTTCATGGTTTGGACCAGGACTCAACAATAAGAGCTGATACTATGTGCCAAATTATAAAGGCACCTTGTTTAAGATGAAATTCATACGCAAATTCGACTTGAAAAAAGTGAAGTACTTGTGGATAATGTGTCCAGCCTGAATGAAATAGTTCCTTTTTATTAAAGTACACTGTGTGCCCGTAAAGCGGGTATGTACATTTATTAAAAATTAAGGTTAACAAAGATTATTGATTTTTATAATATCAAACAAGTGGTCTTTCGGATGATTTCATCTCCTTAGGTAGCTCTAGCTTAAAAACCGGTTGGAGACCCCAGGTTTGGACAATAGGACACATACATATCACAAAATGAATTTAGCCCTGACTTCAGAAACAAACAGAACGCTTAAACAGATAGAGCGCTTTAAACTAGATTGTGGCACATTTTTCATTAGGTCAACCTATTTTTGACCATAATAGAATAAAGTATTTTAAATCAAACATTCATGCAAAATGTTATCCTTGTTACCCCTGTGCCTTAATCGGGGACTCAAAGAGAAAGTTAAAAACTGAAAGAAGAAAGACATGATGAGAAAAAGAGAGAAACTGTTCATCGGTTTGTTCTTATTACTTCCGCTCCAGCCTCAGTCTAATCCCACCTGTACATACCCGCTCAGAACATACATTAAATATACAGCGGTCTTGTGTTTTTAATCAAGTGTGATTTATTCATTCACCTGGAATGAGCAAAGCTCAACCTTTTAAAAGCTGCATGAAGTTGACAATGACAATGTTAATGAACGTGACACTTGAGAACTGACTCATATAGGCCATTTACATCTTCTGTTTTACCCTCTGCATTATAAGGCTTGGGTTTGTTCAGACTTTTTTCCAGAATTAAACAAAACATGACGTACAGTAAAAATCTGGCAAATTTACTCACCATCTTTTCATTTAAAACCTGAATGACTTTATTTAACATAACACCAAAGAAGATATATCGAAAGAATGGGCTCCATAGCTGTTCGGTTACCAACTTTCTTAATTCTTAATAATTTCTTCTTATGTGTTTAAGGAAGAGCAAAAGTCATACATGTTTGACTGTTCAAGTTATTGCTTTAACAACTTTTTAAATGCATGTAGATTTGATGTTACATTTATAAAATATAGAGGGTTTTAAAAAGTGCAGTGTGAAATATCTGTATCACCAGCAGTGACAGATGGAAATGTAAAAATGTGTTTGCATACAGGTCTCACAAATACAGCAGAACACAATAGAAGACATTTTGAAGAATGTTGTATCAGATTTTTTTTCATACTATGGAAGTGAATGGGTGCCACTGATGTTTGGCTACCAACTATCTTCAAAATATCGTCCTATGTGTTCTTTAAAAGAAAGAAAGTCATACAGGTTTGACCGTCAAAACTGTTGCTTTTACAGCCGTTTAAAATCCATGTATATTTACTTTACCTTCATTGATTTCGTTTTGTTTTACATTTCTAAACCAACATAAAAAAGCAGATCCTTCTTTTATACAGCACTACCAATCATTTAACACTTAGATCAACCAATAATCCAACTGCAAACAATCCCAAACCTGAGTTTGAAAGGGCTTAACCACATCTAAAGTACCTCTCTATCAATCCTGAATGAATAGAGTGAAAAAAGAGATGGGAGAGGAATAAAAGGATAAAACATTTTAAAAGAGATGGAGGGATTAAAATGTACAAACAAAAGTGAAAATTAGATACAAACAGGTGCAACACGTTTATACAAATCAAACGCAGCATTTGTCAGTAGGCATACTGTAGGTAATATTAAAGGTTAGAGATTCAGATCTACACATGTTTGAACGCAAAGCTCACACAATGGCAAACATGACATGTTTATGGACCAGAAAATCGACATGGTAAGAAAGATCACAACAGAGGAGCCTGGGAAAGGTCGGAGGTTATTCACAGCTGCCACCTTTCACATTAACACCACAAGATGTGAAGACAATTCTGATCAGACACGGTGTTCCCTTGGGCAACAGATATCGAGAGAGAGCGCGAGAGAGAGTGTGTGTACATGCTTGTCATCAGACAGGTCAGCTTTATAATAGAAGACAATTTGTAAGGCGTTCTGCTGTGTTCTGGGATGCTTACAGGTCCAAGACATAAGAACCTCTTTCCAAGTCTCGATGACATTCTCATACCCGGTGGCTCGGGCCTCTACTGCATAGTCTGTCTACTGGATTTTTGTTGCCAGTCTTATTATTCGAAGAAAAAAAATGCAATAGTGCCTTTTTCCTCAACAAGCTAGTATGAAATAAACATTTATAATATTTGCAAGTTTTTTTCACATAGCCTCTGAAAACCAAGCTTAAGTAAATTTTTGTGTTTTATTTTTTATACTTAAAATCGTTCTACAGAGTGTAAGAAACATGTGAGAAAGTAGGTGAAATCTAACATGCTCGTTTCTTAAAATTAGATTTTCAGATTTTAACCTGGTTTTCACAGGTAGGGTCACATTTCGCCGAAAGCACAACCTCATCTTATGCAGAACTGTAAAAACACAGATCGTCTCGCAGTGCCTCTGTCGGGTCACATTGACAGCAGATCCCTGTTATGATTTGAAAATCAAAGTTCTCTATCAATTTGACAAGTCTGTGACGGAATACAAATATATTTTCCTTTTCATACATGTGTGTGGATAAGTGTGTGTGCAATTGGGCTCTGGCTAAACCCATTCAAGCTGACTCAGTGTTTGTAATTGTGCTACAATTAAACTGATATTGATTGAAATGTTGTTTTGAAACTCAGACAACATGAGGCTCAATTTCAGCATCTGACCTCATTATTAGAAAGTGAGGTGACTACAGAGAGATTTGGAACAGAAAGGTAATTAATAAAAAAAAAGCATGACGATGAAAAGCTGACAGAGGCAAAACATGGACAGGTTCTGAAAAATGAGTGAACACGAAGAGGTAAATGGGAGAGAAAATCCTCCATCTTCTTCTCATTCTCACTCTCTGTATCGATCTTCTCTTTGACTGATGAAGTCAAGCAGAGATGATAAACAGATGCTGATGGCTCCCTCTGTTAGCACAGCTCTGACACACTATGATGCTTAGACACACAACGCAGCAGAATAACACCACCTGCTCACTTTCTTTCAAACACACACAGACACACACTTAACTTTTCATCCTCTGATCTGAGCACTTTAACTTCCTCTGATGGAAGTCAAGCAAGGTTTGATGGCTTATTTGTTGTAAGTGCATTCACTCAAAAGAAAATAACTGTTTTTACGTAAAAAAATTCACATTTATAAATTCAGTTAATAAACTGTTTAAATGTTGTGTATATGCTAAATGAAAAATAAGTCAATCTGATTAACTCAAATATTATAATTCATAAACAATATTAGGTATAAAATAAAAATATGTATTAAAAAATGTAAAGAAATATTAGAAAAATATTGTAATATTTAATATAAAAATACAAAAAAATACAAGTACATGTTAGAGAAATTACCTGTTCGATTTTACATTTAAAATCAATTTAAAACTAAAAATAATTTTTTTTGTTTTATTTTAACATAACATTACATTCTGTAATTAATTACTTTCTTTCAAACTCCATTTGAAACCAAACAGTTCTTGGACCACCATAGTAGGACAAATTAAAATTTGTAGTCACATTTACCCCAGAACCCATTTTAACAAAATATCTAATTTTGTGAAAATAAGATAAAAAATAATTCATTAAGTGCTGAAAAATATTGTCAAATGTATTTCTGGGATCATCAGAACAAATAATGTCCATAGATTTGAAAGAACTTAAAATGAGTAAATTACGACCAATTTTTTTGTGGTTGAACCATCACTTTACGTTGGATTCTGTTCCCAAGGGTACGTTTTGAGAAGTGTGCAACACATTTATGTATAGAAATCAATTTTTGCTATTACTTTCATAAAGATCTTTATGACAGTGTTTGAATCTGTTTCGTCCCCAACGCCAGGACTGCAAAATCATCAGAATGTCTTTCTAAACAATCCATCACCAGCTCCAATTCAAGCTCTCCTGAGCTGAAGCTACAGCAGAACTCATTTGTCAATAGCATACAGGTCTCAGGATTAGGAAACCGATTTTCAAGCAGCTAAACCCAATGGACGAAGGGAAGTTTTGTCAATCGGAAAATGGAGTAAATGGAGTTAGAGAAAGTTGAATCGATAGCACCAAGAGCATTCACATGAAACCTTCCAAAAGTAAAACTAATTAGAGCTCCATAAAAAAACAAAAAACAATATTTTCTGAAAACAAGCGTCCACAAAACAGTAATAATTTAGAAGATTTTAAGATGACCAGCCATCATTTCACCTTTATGGAAAAATATACTCAGCAATGGTTTAAAATGATAAATTGTTTGTAGTATTTTTTTCAAATTGCATATACGGTATAAAATCACATTTCTATTCAATGTCCAATGACTTAATTATCAGTCATTACGGACAAATATGAACAAAGGAAGTCTTTTTCTATCAGGATCAGCTCAACAATGGCCTCATCAGATAAAGCTCAACTCGATTCATGTCGGAACATCAACACCGCCAGAATCTCAATGGAATCAATAATCACATTTTCATAATCCATAATACAGTGTTTCCCCACTGATCCCCGATCTCATCAGTATCTCATTATAGCGTCTCCATTGTCTCGTCGGAGAGATGAGTGGCGTCTCGCTCATGCCATCTCATCTGAATATATCACAGATTCCCGATGGCACGAGGAGTGTTTGGTGCATGTGGAGAACTGTGTTATTCTGGTGAGCGATGTCATTTTTTAAAACCAATTACTTTGGAAGCTTGACGACAAGCAGATGAAGTGAGGAAACCATTGAAAGGATGAAGGAGGAACAAGGGATGGGGCACGATAACATCACTTATAGTTTATTGAGAGAGATATCACAGAACAAGTAAATTGGAGATTTCAGTATTTCATACATCCTAAGCTCCCAATCCATGGCTTTTTTCATCGGTCACCTTTAAGGGACCATTCTGTTACCTTTCCACAGGTCTTTCATTGAAAATGAACTGGACACTTGTGGCTGCCACATCTGGTGTGAAAGGGCCTTCAGTCCTGCTCTAGAGTGAACTGATGTGATCTTGACACAGTCGTCTGGAGATGGAGGAGCAGCAGAAGCCGTGCAGCTGAATAACACGCGACAGATGAGAAGTGAGAGAGATTAGTCTGGAGTGATTTCAGAAAGAGGTGCAGGGCAAGATAGAGGGAATAATGTTACTCGCAGAATGAGAGCAGACCTTTAAGACATCAGGAGGTTTACGACAGGAAATAGTCTCAGTGCTGTCAGGATTAGAAGAGACTGACCCTTAAAGTGACTCTTTTTAAAACACTTCTCCTCAAGACTCCGCTGTTTGACCTGCTTTACTGAGTCGTGATGGTGAAACTGACACGTGTGAGTGTGTTTGAACCAGTTTTCATCATTTTTTATCAGTGCTGGAACCAATGTAGGTGAAAATGGCTCAAGGTTTGGACACATTAATATAAAGCTCAATGCAAATCTGTGTGGTTATAAAATATGGAATAAACATAAACTTAAAATACAAAATATACAATCAGAATTATTTTTTAATGTAAGGGCACACTGAAATAATGGTTGTTGGAATTAAATTATTTATAATGTAGAGTTTTACAAATAAGGTTTTTTAACATAACATTTTTCACATTTCAAGAGAAAATATGTAAAAAAATGATTTAATCATGACATTTTTCAGTGCCCAATACTGTATTACTTTGAAGGAATTTTCTTTATATTTAGCGTTTTATGTTTTGTCAGTGATCAGTTTTTAACAATTATTTTTGTTTGTATTTAGTTAACCAAATTAAGGATCTATAAATCTCCAATAATTAGTTTAACCTTTTTAAAGGTTGAGTTTAACAAATACAGCCAACAATTTGTGTAACAAATTAAAGCAAATCTAATTATTTTCCATCTTTTAGCCATGGTGTGATTTGCATAACTTTTTGCAACTTGGCAAATAGGTTTATGTAAAGACTCCAATGCACAATGCAATATGTATTTTCGTCTTTATTTAGTATTTTATAATTTGTGAGTGTGATATACGACTCTAATTTTAAAGAATTTCTCACCTATATTTTACAATTTTATTAACAAATAGTATGAAATATGCTTTTTCATGCATTTTTGAATACTGTAAAAATAACAGAAATTACAAATTTACCATGTACATATAAAATAACAAATACAAAATGTACATGAGGAAAACAGGACATGAAAATACTTATGAAATGCACTATTCAGAAAATACACTGAGAAATGTACATTTATAGAAGACCACAAATTTAAACAAAAGATTAAATGTGATTTTTTGTTTCAAAATACATATATTTTTCTTGTGCACTAGCTGGCAGAATATTACTTCTTCTCTACAGCTTTTTTTCTGTTAATATGATCATAGCTTTTAAACATGTTATTTCACGATTTGCAGAGTGTGCCAAGTATCTCTCTCTGTATCCCGTTCTTTAGTTTGCCATCATACATTAAAAAACAATTAAGATAGCATGGCATGGGCATCACATTCAACCAACATTGCGTATTTGTCTCAAAACTTTTCTGATCCTTGTTAAAATTCATTTCCCCCATCTCAGATGTCATTCTTGTGCAACCCAGCTCTTAAGATTACTTTTGTTTTCCATGAGAATGTAAATCGGGCCATGCATAAAAGCGTGTGTTTAACTTTGTGTCTTTGCAGCATGAGCATATAAACACACACAACAAACAACCGCTAACAGCACAGCACGGACACACAAAGAGCCTGCTGGAAGTGACCTATGCAGCCAGCATGTTAATGTCATCCAGCATTAAGGAGTCCCGTCGTACGTGCGTGTGTGTGTTTGTTCAAGTGTGTGAGTGTGTTTGCCCCACAGCGGCATGACAAACAAACTCAAACAGGGTGCAGAAAGCCGCCCAGTGGCCGTGTTGCATGTGCTGTTCTCTTTAGATTCGGTGAATACCTGCCGATCGCCCCCCGCAGCGCCAATAAACCTCATGACCTGCTGCTTTGCTCATTTGTGGTTGTACACTTGTGAATATTTATGCCGTCATTAAACGTTAATGTACCGAGCTGTTTTGTTGACAGGCGCCCCGATCAAATTCAACTTTGTTAAACTTTCTTAGCATAAAGTCCTCATTTATCACACGGACATCTTGTTATTTTGCAATTTAGTGTCTGCACAGGATCAAAGGGGCATGATTATCACAAAGACGTGTGCGTTTTTCTTTCTCCTTGCATGTTTCGGTGAAGGCTATTACTCGAGTGGCTTCTTAAATAGTCTATTTATGGAAATCTGTCTGTGTTATAAAATGCAGGTGGAAATGTTTGCGCAATAGTGATCTTCATTTATCTTCCTCTGTATGACAGCGATGGGAAACGCAGCTTTGGGGAAGTGAGGTCACCTTCCCTGCTTTAAAATCCCATCTGAAAAAACAAGGCCATGATTGTTGGGGGAGGAGATACTGTTTGTGTGTGCATACGTCACAATGCACAGGAAGTGTGGGTTAAGTTTCGAGATCTCTCTGTTTAACTTCTGTTGTTTTTGTGGGGGTCTCAATGATGTCTCAAGGGAGCAAAACATCTTGCTTGATTTCTTTAACTCATGTTCTTTTTAAGATGTTGACCTTTTCTCTTTCTCTCACTCTGATGTGACAGATGCGACAGGTAGGAGAGATTGACGGTGCCGGGTAACATGGAGAGCGTCTGTGTTCACGCGCGCTTCCCAAAATCCTGCCGGGCTTGACACAGTAGGTGTGCTACCGTTAGCTCCTGTGGCCTACTGAACAAACAAACTTTTATTGCGGCCACAAAAAGCCTCAATAAAAACACATGAGTAAACATAGCTGACCCATCCTGACTACATTGTAAATGAAAGAATGTCCTCACACACATGCCCACGTTCATGTGTATATCTTAATAAAAAAGGGATGTAAGTTACTGTTATCAACATTCTTCAAAATATCTTCATTTTTGACTGAAAGTAAGTCATACAGGTTTGAAATGACAAGAGGATGCTTAATTGATGATAGAATTAGAATTTTGGGGGATCTATCAGTTTAATTTTGATGCCCATTGTTAAACACACAGACCATATGTACCTTTGAAATATTACTATAAATTAATTTAATCTGTTTTATGTTTCATTAAATTTTATCTTTAAATCAATTAATTTGTTAACCTTTGAAGAAAATGTTATTTTTCTCCATACACTGAAAATTTTTTCACATGGCTTTTTGAATATCACAAAAATAAACTGGTATGTTAAATTAATAAAATAGTTTAAAACCATTTAATGGATTTCTTCAGTGGAAAATATTCAAATAATTGATAAAAATTCCAGTTAATATTTTTGGTAAATCGAATAGAACATTTTAAATTAAGCAAATTGACTTGTTTTTAACTACATTTATACACAATTTAAACATTTAAAAAAGTTTCAGATCATTTTTATGAGTGTAAACTTCTATGCTAGTTATAAAAACTATTACCTAACCTGCATGTTTTTTTTACTATTTATACAAAAATTTTTATGTTCTATCTAACAATAAATAGTCCTTCTACAAACAATGCAGACATGTGCATGCACACACAAACATAACCACTCTTAAATACTTTCATTGTTTTAAGACCAGGCTTAAGATTTATAATATCTTCTAACCCTAAGTACAAGGTGTTGAGCTGTGTTTAAGTTCTGGGAAAACAAACCTCTCCACTGATAGCCACATTAAGGAACTGATGATAAACACACACCTTAGAAGACCACACACACACTTGTGCACGCACATACACATACACACAAGCACACATACACTGGGTTGTGCTGAATGATGGGGATTAGGAGGTAAAAGAGAAGAGCTAGATGTTAAGAACCTGTGATGATGGATGCGAACACAGAACCATTTAAATCAGGCCTGTGTGCGTGCGTGTGTGTGTGTGTGTGTGTGTGTGTGTGTGTGTGTGCTTATACTGCTTTTATATGTGAACACATAAATTCTCCTCTGAATTAAGCTCAGTTTGATGTAAATGCAGAAAATGGCTGAAAAGAGATTCAATTATTTATGATGATGAAGGTTTGCCTGGAAAAGCGCAACGAGTTAGAATGTGTTTAACAAGCAATGGCTGATTTATTTTTCATAAATTCTTAGAATATTTCAGCTTCTTTGCTTATTTTAACTGGCACCACACAAACAGGGGTTAAGCTTATTCTTCTTATACTTAATACTAAAGTCACTTATTTCATGAACTTATTTCAGATCCAACAAACAGTGAAAGGATGTGCTTAACCCTCAGAAACTCTTGACCCGGAGGTCAAATTAAATATTGTATGAGCTTTGTTGTTTTCTAATTATCTCAATATTTAAAGTTTGTTTTTTAAAAAGGTTATGTGACATGAAGTGCCCTTCCAATCTTACTAAACCTGGAAGTGCTGAGACGAGCAGGATAAGTAACAACAACAACAACTGCTCAGCGTGAGATGGAATCAGTCTGTCAGTGTTCTGTCATACAGGAACAGGATAGGTAACGTGGCTTGAGTGACAGAAGAGAAAATGAAAGATGGGTTAAAAGGGTGATGAAACAAAGAAGGGAAGAGGAAAAAAGGAAGCAACAAACAAACAAAATTAAGAATGGAGAAGTTGAGAGATACCCTGGAGTACTAAAAATAGAACACAAAGGCATGTGTTGATGTTTTCGTTCTTGATGGGGAAAATGATCACCGTAATGTTGTCAATAGGCCATAGCAAAATACATAATAAAAATAATGAATGTGGCTCAGTAGATAACACAAAATAAATATAAAATTAACTTTTAAATCTTTTAGAAATAAAAAAAATTTGAGGAAAATAAAAATGATTTAAAAATTGATTAACATTACGACAAATAATTTCTCTAAAATATTTTTTACGTTTATGCAATACATTTTTTTACAAATATATATATTTTTAATATACGTCTAATGTTTTGATAAATTCTAGGACAAATAGGTGAGTTAATCAGATATATACACAAAATTGAAAAAGTATAATTAATTAATTTCAAAGCATCAACTCTTTTGTTTAAATTGTTTCATAAAAACAACAGTAAAAAGTTTTTGTACCAACAATCTTCAAAATATCTTATTTTAAGTTCACCTTTTCGACAGGCCCCTTAGCTCTCTGTTCATAAAAACTAGTTTGATAGTTTAATATACACAAGAATGGCAAGAGACACAAACTAAAAGTATTCTCAGCCTGCACACCCAAACAAACAATATGAGCACATTCTTCATTTGATTAAATCCTTAATTAAAGATTGGAGTTTCATAAACACTGGCACACATCCCGTTTAGCAACTTGTTTTGTGAGTTTCTCATTTTCTGTCATGTCATCAGGTTCTCAGCTAGTTCTTGTGTCTATGTGAATGACAGCTCATTTTGATATGACGTACATGCAGAATGCATTTGTATTGTTTTAATTGTTTTAATTGAGAGTTAAGTTCATGCATTTGGCAACAGTCTCTTTAGAGATGCTGAAGAAAAGGTAAAGTGCAGGTGATCTTTAACACACACGCACACAGAACAAAGTGCCACAATGATTTTTTGTATGCATTTTCACTGCAACTTCCCATAACCACGTTCAGATAACAAACTCTTTTATGATTTTTACAGGCAAACATATTATGTTTTGTGACAAAGGTGGATGCAGTTACTTATTTATGAGAGTATTTTCTTAAACAGTCTGTGGCGTGACATGCTTTAGATGAGCTGCAAGGTTGCATTGATCCTGTTGACAGACTAGTTGAGTTTAATTTTTTTGTCTGGCGTGTCAGGTTTTGTTTTGTCTACTGAGTCTACTGGGACTAATAGATCTTGTAGATGTGCTGTGAGGGTTAGACACATCACAAGAATTTATTTTCTTATTTAGTATTATCATATATATTCTAAATACAAATGTACTGCAATATAAACTAGACATAATTAAATAAGAAGCAACATTGTGCTAAATAATAAGTCGCTATTTTTCGAATACGCTTAAAGGGATAGTTCACACAAAAAATACATTTACTTTACCTCATCAGTTCAAACGCATATTCCGTTTTTCTTTTGTCGAACACAAATTAAAATATTTTAAAGAATAATCAAACAACAGTGGTGCCTATTTAGTTGTTTTTGTCTCTGCATAATAGAATTAAATTGCAAAATATCTGCAAAATATCTTATTCTGTATTCTGTATTCTGCAGAGGGCAAAAAGTCTGAGGGGTTAAAATAAAATTTTTTTGGGACGAACTATCCCTTTTAGATAATTACTAATAAATGTTGAAAATACACACTCATTAGTTTTGTTGTTTTGCCTCTTAAATGAATTTAGGAACATTGAGATATTTCTAAAAACAAATGTCCGGATCCACACAAGAGAAAACTGATATTATGGAGAATAAAGGGTTACATTCTGGTTTTGTAACACACCTTCATATTTGATTTAATTATTTTCTAGTGGAAAATATATTTTTGGAAAAAATATATTTTTTGAAAAATTTGGTAACCAAACTTCAATGGCACCCAAGCCACTTATACTGTACACACATCCAATGCAAGTAAATGGGTGCCAGATACCAATATTATTCAAATTATCTTTTTGTGTTCTACAGAAGAAAGTAAGTCATGACATTGGTGAGTTAATCATTGTTATTTCTTACTTTTGTTATTTTGTCACTCTTACACTAGCCCACATTCATTTTTCCACCCTTTCCACATACTATTACTCTTTAGAATCTGTCTGAACAGATTGACACAGCTGAATCTTTCCTATCTCATCTTCTGTCTTGGTTCTTCTATCCTTTATTTTCTGTAAGAACTGTCAAATTCAAATGGAGACTCAAGGCTTTCTTCCCAATACTGAATTAGATATGGCAGGTTGTTAAACCAAATCGTCTGAGCATGAAGAATTGCCCAAACCAACAGAGTTTGTGTCTGAAATCTGATATTACTGAAGATTTTACATTTAACCTCCATGACGCTTGTATGTCACAGCTTTTAAGAGGAAGTCTGGAGACTTCAGTGAATCTTTTCCCCCCTCAGGCTCTTCCTCTGCTTTTTCCCAAGATTTAACCCTTGTGTTCTGTTTAAGGTTTTATTTGTTGTGGGGTACACACAACCCAATAAAATAATAAGAGGGTAATTCCGTGAAAATATCAAATTTTTGTTATTTCAAATACCAATGGTATGACTCTCTCTAAGTTTTATAAGCATTCTTTTTTGGTCATGATTTGATAGTTTGTAAGGGTTATTTTCAGGATTGTCACACCTATAATGGTACAATTTGCCCATAAACGGACACTGAAAATAAATAGATTATTATATGTTCTATGAACAGCTATTCCACTGCCATTTGTTGGATATTATTGCTTCTTGTTTGTACATTTAAATTCCCATACATTTTAAGAAGTTTGTATTCTCCCAAAAACAATGTCCGTTTTTTTGTACTACACAGTTTTATTTACCTTTTCTTTTGTATATTATAAAAAGTTGGTTCAGTTTACTTGTAACAATAAAATTCAAATTCAACGTTTTAATGTCACATCCATAATGCAAAATGTTACGCCCTTAACACTGGAATTGCCCAAAAGCAAAATTACTTAATGACTGTTTTCCTTTACATTTATTTTCCTTTTAGATTATGTTAATAGGTTTCTCTGACCTATTTTATTCTGAAAAAAAGAACTATAAAGTAGAAAAGTGATTATGGTTAAAATTACATTTTATTTATTTCAAGTCTATAAAACAAATCTTCACGTCAATGATGCTTGGATTGCCCATCTACACTATTTATACCCTTCAGTGAATACTACAATATGACTTTTATATCTGATGTCATTGAGATCCCAAACAGATAACATGGCCCTAGTCTCTAAAATATTACACAAAATGAGAGTGTTTTGCTTTAATTAGCATATTTAAACTAGTTAGACCAAGTTTCAATGTGCAAACAACTTTTTGACATTTTCACATAATTTTGCAGTTTTAACATTTTATTTTACTCATGTGTCTATGTGTAAACACATATTAATTTTTATTCATTCTGTGCATTTGGAAAGCATCTTTGTGACATGCCAATAAAGCTATTTAAATCTTGTCTCCTGTTAGTCTTGTGAAAAAGACCATGCTGACAAGCTGTCGTTTAGCCTTCCTGTCATCCTGTTTTCAGTGTTCACTACACCTCATTCATCCACTACCCATAGGGTCGCAGGTCATTCTACTTCAACGCTCCAAGCCAGGGGTCAGAGGTCAACGTCTCTTTTCAGCATTCTACACAACACTGTAGACAGGTTTGTGATAACAATGTGATCCAGATGTGGAGAGATGAAGAGAGAGAGAGCTAATGTCTGGTACAATTCAAAAGCATCCCAGTGGGGTAGACAGAACCCCTCAGATGGGACCTTTGGTGTCGGCATGGTTACCGCCATGGTCACAGAATGTGGGCGGGGTCACAAGGGGTGTCTGGTGAGAAATCGTATCCATAGCTAATGAGCAGCTGCTGGCAGATTCACTGCAGGACAGCAGACAGGCGAAAACAATATTTCAAACTCTTTCAAATGAAATAATATGATAACAAAGACTCCCGGGGCAATGTGTGTGTTCTGGACGTGTTTGGACAGGGGGTGCGACTCCTCCCGGTGAATAATCACACATATGCACATAACTTTTGTATCTCTCACACCTCAGATGACTGTGTATATATATAAGTGTTTTCAGAAGTTTAATTTATCTGAACTTCATAATGATCAATGAGAGAAAATAAGTGTCACCTCCTTAAAAATACTCATGCACACATCCTGGAGGGTTTTGAACTCCTATGCAACTTTAAACATTCTGACAGTTCATCAGTTTCCAAATACAAACTCTTTCTAGATTTCTTTCAAACACCCACTCTCCTCCTGAGCGTTTTCAGTGGTTTTTCCACTCATTTTGGCATATTTTCTCTCAAGAGGGCAACACGACAATCCGGTGTGTGCCAAGAACAAGACAGGGAGAGTTCTGCAGCATTTATCTATGATAATTAAGAGTCATAAATCTAGAAGAATTCTGGCTTTAGTCCCTAAGATCTGATGTTCTCCGAAGAAACATGAAGACAAAACCTAAAAAAACAGATGACACACACACACACACACACACACACAGACACTTGACTATTGATTTTAAAGACTGGAGACATTCTGTTTCTTTGAAGTCCAAAAGATGTGGTCCCATGATGGAAAAATAAACCTTATTTAAGGATACCATTTTTGTGTGTTAGTAACAATATTTTTCTAAATATTTTACTAGTCATGAGGATATATTTCTTGGTAGTTTTCCAATGGTGGCCTTTTTATAAGAGGACAATGTTACAACCCAACCCTGTTTCTATAATACTGTAAAAAAACAAACATATAAAATCTATAGCAATGTCAACATCGATTCTGATGGTTCATCCCAAAAAACTATTGCCATCATTTACTTACTTTGTGATTTCAAACTTGCATGACTTTCTTACTTCTGTAGACAAAAAATTATATACGTTTTGAAGAAAATGGGTTCAGTCTACCGACATTCTTTAAAATATCTTTTTTTGTGTTTTGCATAAGAAAGTATGTCACAGTTCCTCCCTAAAGTGCTTTGTACATCCCATCCAAAAATCCCACATAGAGACACAGCTGTCCTACATGGGTGCCATCAATAGATTCATCCAGTGCTAATGTTATTACCTCCCTTTTTTCAACCGCTCTAAAAGAGTTATGATAAGATCATTTGAGAGTAATGTAACCCTTCGTTTGGGTGTTTAGTTGGGCATAGAACATTTTCTGAATAGATGAAATTATGTTGTCTCTGATTTCGTTATCACTAACTATTTCTTGTATGGTGGCCAGCATGCAGTCTTTCACAGTCTCTAAATCAGTAACCGGTTTCTTCTTTTTACAGAGAATCCTTGCCACATGAAAAGATGCTGCTGTAGCCTTTCCTTGCCCAGAACGCAATCTATACATGATGGGCCGTCTTTATTCATAACCAGCATTGAGACTTTGTCCTTTATGTCTGCATGTATCAGAGCATGAAAGATATTGATTGTCAAAGTTTGCATGTTTGGTTTTGTTTGGAGTCTTCTGAAATCGTATTCCTTACTAGTCATATAATACACTCATTGCCATTCAAACACATAGGTTTTAGTAAAACAGTAAAAAACAGATATGTTTCTTTCCATTTAGCCGAATAATCATTGTCCATTTTCCTTTTCTTCAAGGCCAAGAGCGAAATGTTTAAGCATTGCTTTTTCAGATGGCTAAACATTTGTTTTTGCGCGCACAGAGGAGGGCCGGGTAAAGATGGTTGGCGGGCGGCATTTGGCCTGCTGGCCGCCAGTTGACTAGGCCTGCTGTAGGGGATTTCAATTCCCTAACTTTCTGTCATGGATAGAGAAAGAAGAAGGAGGGACGCAGGAGTGTAAGAGCTGGGCTCGAAGACAGGGCCTCATTGTTTTCACGAGGGCACCAGGGTTGAACTGACATGTGCATTCATCTTTAATGTTCACGGTTAAAATATGAACCTGTGCAAACTGTGCTGACAGACATACACATACCGTCTCTGTCTCTTTCTTTTTCTTTCACACTTGCATTGCAGATCTGCCAACTCGGACTGAGGGATTACAAGCGCCTAGGATGAAAGAAGTCAAAGACATGATAAATAGAGAGTGGGAAATTGCGACGGAGGGATCTTAAAAACAAAATAAATAACCAATGTAATTTCCTCTCATGAGACCGCACTGCAGGTTCTTACACTAAAGCTAATTCATCAATATAAATGCATTTCAATGCAGGTACATAAGTATCATTTTGTCTGCTGTCTCTTTATGCAAGAGAGATTGAACAAGCCAGTATTGTGCAGTCATACATAAATAACTATGCAGTCAAATACAGTGGCAATGAAGAAAATGTTAACTGTCAGGTCAATTTACAAATTAATTTCACCTTTAATTCGAAAGAGAAAATTATTTTACCTTAGCATGCTGGCAAGCAGAAAGATGAAAATTAAAGTTCCAACTTTGGTAGATTTTATTCCTTAGAATCTGGTTCTTAAATGAATCAGGTTCTTTATAAATGAAAGAATTCATTGTTCAACGCCAACAAATGATCAACACACCAAACATATTACCCAGAAAAAGCTGCAATAAAAGCTCATTTTAATCTTTTTGACATCACACAGATAAATACATGACTTGTATCTGTACAGTATAAAATGAATAATAAACCAGAAAACACATCTATAAGGTTTTTGTAATGGCTAAGCAATGCAGAATCAATCATCAAATTGCTTTTATATGTAATTGACAATGACTTTGAATGCGTCTCATTCGCCAGATTTAAGGGAGCATTTTGACACAAACATCATGCCGCAATTAACACCACACCAAAACCCAAAAGAAGTTCCTTTAAACCCCTTCAGGCCAAGTAGTGTTTGACAGATCAGGGTGATAATAATCTTGAGGAAATAGGGCTGCTGTGCCCTTCCAGACACTTGCTCTCTGAATCGTTACACATTTTTAATTGCCTGTATTAAGTTGTTCTGCATTCAGCATTAATCGAAATGCACCGACGTCAATCTCTCACCGATATACGCCTAGACGTTTAGCTTCAGAAAAACATCTAAGGTAGTCTATTATTTGTGGAGCATCATTATCGAATGTATGTCTTAAATTCTAAAGTTTATTAAAGTTAGTAAACAATTAATCAAGACAATATAGATTTTACCCCTAAACCGAGCATTCTAAAGGCACCAAGTCCATTTAACCACTTGCCATGATATCACACATACATTTTTATATATAAAGCATCTACAAGACGTTTTTTGCTCAAATACCTATAGAAGATGTCTGTAAGATGTTTATCATTTAGAATTGACGTACAACACAACTTTCTAAGATGTTAATCAGATCTTTAGCAGACATCTTATCCTGTGATATCTGGGGTACATTATACCTGTACCATACACAATACAGATGGTTTTATTAGAAAACTCAAACTTAATGCTAGTTAAGCTGATCTTAACAAACTCTACCAACACTTAAACAGATACGATGATGTAATGTTACCAACAAGGCTATATTGCCCAGAATCAATAACTATTGCAGCACAAAAAACATTACAATTACACATCATGAAGTTTTAAAATCATTATTTGTGTCCAATATAATTTGGGTTATTTTATTACAGTGATTGAAAACGGACTCATTATTATTCATGAGCTCATGTTAATATTCATGACAGAAGTAGTAATGATGTCATCAGTCTTAAAGTTACAACATTAAGGAAGAAATTGGAACTCACCTGAGGCATCTGTGTGAGTTAGTGTTTAGTTATTGCATGGTTAGATGGTGGATTTATTTAAAAAACCTGGTTTAAGTTAACGTTAACTTAAATAAAGTGCCGACAGATGAGCAGCACATCACACAAAACGCGCGTGACGCGTCTACTTCCGGTTTTCATCTACCGCGCTTTCAAATGTTCAGATACGTTGAAGTCTTCACAAAGGTACTGTACAATTTTAAACATTCTTATTTTTTTATTTTACTAATGCAGTCATGATTTTATTTAAATTGCTATGCTTATTAAGTACGCTTTAACTCATTTGTTGCTCGCATTATAATTTCTTTATTTTTATTTTTAGGGAGGAGGCCATTTTGTGTGTTTGTAAACTTGCTAATGTTGTCAAAACATGTTTGTGTTATTAATAGTATGTTTTTGCAACTAACTTCCGAATTTAACCGTTTATGTTTAAATAATGTTGTCTTTCTATCTAGAAATTAGGCAACAACTAACATAAGGATTTAAATTCACAGAGAAATCACAATGAATCAGGTGCATTAAGGTTAAAGTAAATACAAACAGATGCTAAGACGCCATAAAAGAAACAAATATGCACCTCAGGCCTGTGGGTTTGTACAAAATGACAGTTTTTCTGCTATAATCAGTTGTATTTTTACCATTTCATTTCCCAAACTCTATCTTTATCTTCTCATTTGAGCGTGTACTGACGTGAATGCATTCATTCCATTATAATGATGAAGTCCCAGTTTTCCTTGTAAAATTCCCCGTTTCTCCACAGCTCACATGTAAAGCATGATGTACTGTTAATGATGTCAAAACCGGATACGTTAGTGTAACATTGGACTTATTTGCTTTCTCAAAGCATCAGACCATGTAACACGAATGAATAAAAAGTAAATAGAGCTGTTTGTAACCTACCTGTCATTACACTACAGGTTTTGTGACATTTAAGTGAAGGTTTCTCAGCATTTAAAAAAACTTTTAAAACAAATGTGTATGCTTAAATGTCTTAAAATAGTGTTTAATCGCCATCTTTAAAGATAAAACCAAATTGTAAGATATGCACCGATATGGAAATTTTGCCTGATAACGATAACCAATAACTCTTTTATATTTGGAGACCGTTAGCAGATAGGTAGGCCGATAAATATTTTTTATAAGCACATGCAGTGAACAACTGATTTTATTTTAAAACTTCAGAAAACTTCAGATCTGATATTTAAACTATAGTTAATATACATTTCTGTGGCCAACTTTTTTTTGCTTAAAATGTATTGCTTGACAAAAAATTAAAAATAAAGCAAGTGACAATTAAATCCCTGAAGTGGCCAATAGCAAACATGAGAAGTGGTTAAGCCAGCAGAAATAATACCATATTTATCGGCCTAAAGATATCAACTAATTTAATTATTGGACCGATAACAATAATACTAGAAATAACATTTATTGATTTTGTATATATTGCCCATCCCTACTAGTTTTATATATTTTTTAAATGGATGACTTTTCCTGAATATTGTACATAGAACAACCAATAAGAGTGCAGAATAGACTTACAATCTTTAACAAGTATTTAAGGGTGAGAAGTCAAGAAGATGCTTAAGAAAATTACAAATACCAACACACTGAAGATAAAATTAAACATGTTAATTTTAATTGTTCATTATTTTAGTTATAGCTTCATTTCAATAGTTCCTTTTTTATTTGATAATTTTAATGGATGTGTTATTATTATAAATGTGGAAATTTTAAATGCATAGTATGTGAGTGCCCCAAAACTTAAGGTTGCTAATTTAACTTGTTATTTTCTACCAATGTTTTTATTTCCTTGTGTTTGCAGGTTGAAAGCATTTCACATTTCTTATGCACTGAACTGTACATGCTTCACGCTTTCAGCTCTTTCTGTTTTTGATTTCTATTTACGTGAAGTCAAACATAACTAGAGATAAAGCGCGGTGATGTTTTATGTTCTGCTGCCAGTAGTTTGAATCTTATCAGCCCGGATGATTGAGGTTATCAGTTGTACGCCCCTTATGCGTGACCTGCTGGTACCAGGTGGAGAGTACAGAACAAACACATCTCTTGTTTGGGTTTTTCATCTTGTCCTGTCAGCTGCTCTTAGGAACAATCGCTTCATGTTGCCGATAATCATCTGCAAAGTTTGTTTAGACCTAAAGATGTTTAAATATGTTATTATAGTTATTTTAAGTTTTTCTTTTTAGTACTGAGGTTCTATGCAAGTTATTAAAGCACAAGGGACAGCACTACACTGACCCCGACTAGATGACAACTTAGTGACCTTTTATTATTTCTTTAAAAATAATAGTTATTTGTCCATAACAAAACAAATTATAGTCGTGGAACATCGAACAAAGACACTTGCTGTTTGCTTAATATTGGATGCCTTTGACTTAATAACCAATTACATTTTGGTATTCGACACACGCTGTTTAAACATAAACGCTCATTTTAATCTTCAGCATCAAAAGACTAAAGCATCCTCTTAATGAAAACAGCCTCTGTTCTTCATCAGAGATGTCAGGAGAACAGTGGCGGCTTTCAACTCATGTGACTTCAGCGCACAGATAAACTGACACCGTGGAGCCTATCTTATATCTGTTTTATACAAGCGCTGCTTCCCTTTTGCACAGGCCCATGTGTGTTGTGTGTCGCTGAGTTTATGCCCACTGGCTTCTGTTCAAAACCAAATACCATTAAAAGGAAGTTAGAAGGAGATTGTCATCTGACAAACATGCAAAACGGTTACTTAGCTGATATATGTAATGACTTGTCGGGTTTCACAGTTGATTGTGACATTCTCTGTTGTTTGAAGTTAGATACTCACACACGCACACGTAGAGAGGAATGTGACTGTATTAACGTAATAGAGGTATGGTGGTTCAGTGTGAGTCATAGGGGAAATATCTTGCCTATTGAAGCTTGTTTATATGTGGAGCGAGTAATAGAAATGTGTTATTTTGCGAGTGACACCTGCAGGAATTTGTCGTTCTGCCTCTTTCATCCTCTGAGGCTTCACCGTGCTGGATAATTTAATGGAAATGTCTTCGGTGTATTTTTCTGTTGTATAATATTTAAATAGAGAGCAAAAATCAAATGTTTAGAAGTCGTCACTTTTATAGATATTTAATAATAGCATATTTAAAGGGACAATATACTTACCCTCTTGTCATTTTTTAAGCATCTAAATGTTACAAAACAAAACAAGAACAAATATTTGAAAGAATATTGATTACTTGCACCCATTGATCGCTTTGGTGTCCATTCATTAGAAGTGAAAAGGTACCATAAGTAAAGTAATTCTGCCAATTAGAGTGATGATTTACTCAACCTCTTGTCATTTTTAAACCTGAACGGCTTTATCCACAAAACAGAAATTAAGATATTTTGAAGAATGAACACCTATTCATTTGTGTTTACTTTTTTCAAAATACTTTCTTTTGTTGTGTTGCAGATTGATGAAAGACATACATTTTAAGAAGGAAAAGAGGGCAAATAAATGATGAAAGGATTTTCAATGGGTAAACTATCACTTTAACATCAGCTTGGGGTTAAACTTCATCGATCTTAAAAAATAATCAAATTGTAGATTATCTTGGATCTAAGATATTATAAGGTATGAAAAACTTTAAAAATTTAAATCAGATAGGAACCATAACTTATTTGGTCGCAGTCAATTTTACTTTGTATTAAAGCTTCTGCTAAATACCTTCATGTAATGTGTATGAAATGTACTTATATTTAAACCGAGACGAATCTGATTTTCCAAGCTTCTCCATTGTCATCTTTACGTATGTGATTTGACAACGCGGGGATTTTCAATTACGCTTCGTTTCGGTTTGAGACAAAGGCGGCTTGTTTGGATCAGTGGTCTAAAATTCCAGTCGAGGCATTATCACCTGACTGGACAGGTTTCGGCCTCCAAATAATTTACTGGCATTTTGGATGATGAATAGCTCGCTGCTTTCCAAAACACGTGCAGGTTGAGGGTGCGGCTCATTCCAAAATATGCATCCTAATACTTAACTCCTTTCAATTCTGAAACATGTATGAGTAAAGTTTGTATTAGATATTCATTTAGAGATCATCGATACCATTACACTCTATTACAGGAATGTTTTTTTTTTGTGACAGAATGGCTTCTACGCAGACAATAACCCAGTTATATTGGGTAAAGATTTTCTCGATTCCTTCACTAATATGTGCAAAGGAAATGAAACATAACTCTTTGCACTTCAGCACTTTTATATGTGTATAGGTAGACTTGCTCAGGGGCATGCTTTAAAAGCACAGATCAAGCTTTATACTGTATCTAGTTAGCGAAAAAGAACCATAATCATGATTTCCCAGTTCTTTCACATTTTTCTTTGGAAGTTTGAAGATTTGTTTTAAAATAAACTTCAGATTAGTTGTAAAAGCCTGAATCTTGGACGTTTACATGGACTGGTCTTTCTAGATCATAGGTCGCGTTAGACTTTTTCATTGTCTGTCATTTTGACGGAGAGGATTGAAAGAATTCTGTCATAGCCTATTATTGCCCGTCACTTAATTTGTATTTTTCTAATCGCTTTTTTCATTCATTTTTTAATCATGAACTTGCATGACGAGCATATAGGCTAAATTATCCCTTTATTTATTTGACAAATGAATAAAAAACTCCGTCAAATTTATTCTTCAACAATTTCCTGTGTTGTTTTTGCACTGACAGCAGAGGGAATTAAAACCCGGCCATATTTAAAAATATAACTATTAAGACGATGTTCTGTCTTAACTCATATCTTCCTCCTGGTCCGCATCGACCTGAAATGAGCTCTTGTCTGTTTGTATTCAAACACATCAAGAGAGATTGATGCTGAGGTTACTGTCATTAAATTCTGTATCTGTGCCTCGGAAAGACTTTTCGTGACAGTTTTAGTTTTATTCTGGAGGCTGAAGTCGCGTTCTGTAGTCAAGAAACATTTCTCGTAAGGAAGTGATCAGAAGTTTGTTGGATTCTGTAAATGTGAGATTTCCCAATCCTGCAGGATGCGTTCCTTCTGCACCAGGGGCACAGCAGCACCCGTCTGCATTCTGTAGTGCTCACAAACGCTGCATTACTTCCTCTTTATTCACCTTAATTAACAATATCACAACTATTTACAACTGTATGCAGCGCTGACAAAGAGGAGACAATACAAGACAATTGATAATTAATAAGGACAATCGCCATCAGTTACATATCACAATAGATCGCCCTCAGCATAATCCGTCAAAATGACGGATCACCTTCAGATTTTTCCATCACAGCTAAAAAAAATATGTCAATGACGGGAAATATTCGGTTAAAGTGACCTCTGGTCTAGATGGACTTTCTTTCTTTAGGAAGTTAGCACAAAACTCTATGTGGGAAAGTTGACAAGTGAACATGACCTGTTGAAAAACTACCGTAAGATTCATCTTCATTGTTTTTTAATATTTGAAGAATAAATATTAATAGTAAAAATACATTATTTACATTTTGTAGTCTAAATTTCTGTCTGTATTATATAAAATAAAAAGAATAGTAAACACCGTTCTGTAAAATCGTTTTTACATGAACAAAAAGATACAAAAAGACTTAATTTGTTGTATTCTGGATGCATACACAGAGCAGCATGTGACTACAGCATACCGTCAATGCAAGTTTTTGGTTATTGGTTATAAAAATGTGTGACATACTCTATAATGAGATTTCGCACACCATTAAACAACATTTACGATATTATCGCACACATTATATCTTGCATACCTCTAGGCTGGGCTCATGGCTGTATGGCGATTGCCAGCATGTGTGGAGTAGATTAATCTACTTTGAAAAAAGGTGATTATTAATCAGTTAATATGTAGGCCATATCAGGTTTATTCATTGATCTGAAATATGTTGTTTTAAATTTCGATCTCCCTTCCGCCATTCAATGAAAAAGGCTGTGGACTGTGGGAGTGGCACGGCTTCCTTAAACGGTCCCTACTTTAAATCTGCTTAGTTTTAAATCTTTTTTTTTTTATTGTGTTTCTGCCAACCCAATGAAACGAAAGGTTATGTCAGTATGTGTATACTTGAGAAATTTGGAAAAAATTTGTGTCGATCAACATATTACAATAGATTGACAATTAACCCAACTTAGGGTCCAAAAGGAACTAAAAAACGTTACTTCAAATTATCTAAAAAATGTTTGTATTTGACCCAGAAATGGGTTTAAACAGCCCATGATAGGTTCGTTCTAGCGGTTTGGGCTTGTTGTTTTTTTGACCAAAAAGTGGGTAAGTCAGAGTATAGTTTTCTATTTAGCCTATAGCTCGCACACTAATGGCTAACTTTAAGTCTTCTATATAAATGTCCTGTGAACAATTTCATTTTCTTGATATCAATATCAAGCTTTTTTTGCAGGCAAATGTCCAATACCCACTGTCCACAGAGTCTGCATTGCTCTAGCATTTACAAAAATCTTATTTTAGTGTGCCGTAGAGCAAGCTGCATCCTTGAATAACCTGAATTTTGTTGCGAAATAAGACGTCAATGTGTTTTAATGATTATTAATTGCTAAGAATCTGTGTGAACTCCCACAGAGTTTATAAAATCGATCTTTTTCTTCAACACATTTTTTACTTCTGGGAGACTCATTAACATCATCGGAGCTTTAAAAAAACTCAAGAATGAAATACGGAAAACAGCGTGAAATCCTTCATCCAATCCTACTAATTATCCTGACATGAGGAAGAACATTGCAGGGTAATGACAGCGTGAGTTTTGATCGCTGCTCTCAGTGTGTTGTAAGGACTGGAGACGGTCCAGAGGAAACAGGATTATGGTCCGGTCTCTATGGGATGTTAGTCACACATGCAGGACTCGGTGTCCAGCAGTACACCACTCAATCTTTGGATCGCTTTCCAAAAGGGCTTTTGGAGTTTTTGTAGAGCGTGTGTTCCTAAGTGAAACATAGGGGGAGAGTGTGTGTGTTACATGCGATACGCTGCGAGGCACGTTGAGGCGTGTTTCTGTGCCATCTGTGGGTTGTGTTGTAATTAACATGTCAGATTTCTCCCCTGTTCAGTCTAGCTCTGTGTGTGTGCATGCATGCGTGTGTGTGCGTCTTTGCACTCATATGTGGTAATTAAATGTTTTCTCACTGAATGAGTGTGTGTATGAGTGATAATTTAGATGTCATGTATGGTGTACATAAGCAGCAGTCATGTATTTTCTGATGTGAGTTTGTCTTTATCACTTGAGCGGTGCAAAGCTTTACTGAACTTTTAATTTTTTTCTAAGGAAATAGCTAAGCCAAAAATGAAAATAAGGTAATTCTATTACTGTGTTGTGTTATTCTTTGTGAAATATGCTAATATCATGTACTGCTTTTGTCTTACATTTACATTGTCATTCTTGTCCTTTTCAGAGCTTGACATCTGTCTGTTAGCTGCTACATGTTTTACAATTAAAACCATTGAAATGTTACATGTTTGCAAATATTCGTTTTATTTCCATTACACTCCTACCGTATGAGTAAATCTGAAAGATAAATTTAGTTGTTAGTAAAAATCATAATAAACAAAATTCAACTTTTCCTTTTAAGTTATACTTTTCCCAGAAATTAAATTTACATTGTCATTTTTGTTCAGAACACAAAAGATAGATATTTAAAAGGAGTTTGTTCCTGGCCAGTAGTGGCAGTTATTCACTTCCATTGTATAGACCCAAAACCAATGCAAGTTAATGAGTGCCATTTCCCAACATTCCTCTGAATATCTTTTATGCTCTGAATGTGAAACAAAGTCATACAAGTTTAAATGAACAAGAGGGTTTTTTGGGGGGTGAACTGTCACTTTAGGTTGTCATATCACTTTTGTGTATGTGTTTGTACTTGCTGTAAGTTTTTGGATTTAGACGTCTATGCATACAGGTGTCCTTGTGTTGTCATGTGGAGTCGATTTCTCCTTCTAATCTTTGTCAGGCCAGCTGTTACCACTGTAATCTTTGTGTCTTTAAGACGTGATATACCGGTAAAGCTTTCCTTTAACTATAGTAACTGTGGAACTGGGAGTAACTAGCTGTCATCTTTTGGCAAATTATAAATGGTTTAGTCCTGCCCTAATAACTAGCTGTCAGAGTTGACCACCGACATTTGGAAATCTAGCTACTGCGCAGATTTTTGTGTTTTAGAATGGAATTATGAAGCCTGTAATTGTAACTGTGTGGGTCCTGGAAAAAATATAATCTTTTTTTTTTTTTACTTTTGACAAAAGATGTGTTAAGAATTTAAGCGAACATGTTGAGATGTTAACGAAACCAGGATCTGAGAGGGATAAATCAAGAGTAAAACATCAACCATTTAAAGGGGTAGCTCGCCCCAAACTTTAATTTCTTTCATGAATTTTTCACTCTCTATTTGTTCTAAACCTGTATAAAATTCTTAATAGGTTGAACAGAGAAAGAAATTTGGACCAATGCTTGTGACAGTTCTTGGATCCCATTGAATAATAATAATTGTAATTATAATACCCCATTCTTTTACCTGGACCCAATATTTTTTAATATCAATTTATCATTTTTTTTAAACTAATAAAAGATAAACATAAACCTTCAAAGTATTACCATGTTGGATTTTATTAATCAAATTATGATGGTTGAGAGGATATATTGCATTTAGGCTGAAAAAAAGTTTGGGATTTATAGAAAACTGCATCTTGCAGTACATTTTAAACAATATATGTGCACATTATATACAAGTTGTTTCCCTACAATGAACCCCTCTTGGCCACAAAATGGTAAAATTCTACAGTATTTCCTGGTTTTCAGGAACATATGAACGTTTCAGACATGTTACATTAGTTTTATTAAATTATGAGTAGTTCTCCTTTTTTATTTTGCCAGAAAAGTAGAAAGAAGTTTGAAATTTCCTCCCTAACACACACACAAGCACACAAACTTAAGACTGTCTCCAAACATTCCTGCTTTGAAATGATCTTATCTCCAACCGCAAACGCAAAGAGCCCAATGCTGCCATTCTGAGGGATTTGTTTTAAAAATTTTGAGGAAAAAGATGTGAGAATTGGATAGAGATCAGGTTTATCAGGTGAACTGCGATAAATGTGATATTAAGGAAACGATTCAGAGGAGAATGTGCAGATTGCTGAACGCTTAGGCTTTGAGATAAAAAATGAACAGAGAATAAGCTTATCTTGAAACGTAGGGCATTGAATATCAATTTTATTTTACTTGCCGGCCCTCCCTGTTGTCTACAACAAACACTTCCTTCATACAATTTCTACACAAATATGATATTCAAAAGCTTGCAACCAGACAATTTATAAATTTGCATTATTGAAAAAGCAAACTTAATTTTTAGTTGTTTCAGATTGTTTTAATGCTTGTTTTGTCAGACTGCCCGCTCTCTGATTGAGATGTCGTGGACTTTTTGATCCTAAAATGTCTCATTTGACAGTAACCTTTCTTCTTTACGACTCTAGCTCAGCTGAAAATCTTCTAATATGTATGTGTGTTTCTGTGTTGAGGTATATCTGAGTGTGGGAATATGATTGTTTCCATGACCAGCTTACCTAAACATCACACGACCATCTAGTCATTAAAATCCCATTCCAGCATCGCTGGTGACGATTCACACTTTAACCTTTGACATTTCCCACCGCTGTCACCGGCATCGGCGGGCACAGTTAGCATCCTGATGATAAGAGTGCTTGCACTTAACATTTTTCTGTAGAATGACGGGAAAATCGTTGTAGCTGTCACTCAGACATTTCCTATTCCCTGCTGGATGGCCACACCATTCACCTCTGACCCATGAATAGATCGCATCTGTGAGTTGTTAGAGGGTTATCTTGAGGTTGGTTTTAGATCAGATTAGATTCAACTTTATCGTCATTACACGTGTACAAGCACAAGGCAACGAAATGCAGTTAGGTCTAACCAGAAGTGCAATAGCAGTAGTGCAGGATAAAGAGCGATACTTAATGCAGAATAAATTAGTGTTATGGAAGTAATTTAAGGATGGGTATTTGCTATGACCATAAAATACTAAAATACTATTAACAGAAATTTATACATACATATGATATATACATATGAGACCGATCACTATAGTATGGACGAAGGTGAAGAGAGTCTACAGGAAGGGCCTTAGAACACAGCCTTGTGGCACACCCTTTGCGAATGTGATTGTATGGAAACATATGGAGTCAGATCCAACATGCTGGGGTCTGTTGATCATGAAGTCCTGAAGCCAGTTACTTAGGGAGGTGTTGATGTTGTGCGTTGTTTATTGGTTGTAAAGGAACAGCCACATATTGGAAAGAGAAAGTGATTTACATGTAGAGTTGTATAGAAATCTATTCAGTCTAATTCAAGTCAGTTTTAAGATATGCATTCATAAAGCCTTATCTATCCCCTCATTGAGCGTCTCATTAACATCCCACAATGCTGCAGCTGCTAGCTGCAGTCGCTAACAGGTAATCAAACCTCTTTTGAAAATGATAATAATGATATGTCATTCTATTTGTCACGATAACAAAAGCATCAAGCAGGCGATCTTATCTCTGCAAGTGGAGCGGAACACAGGTTTTATCGTTCATATCAGACAAAACATTGCAGAAATCTGAAGGAGACAGTCCTGTTTTACAACACAATGATGTGTTCGTGTGTTTGTGAGGTGTTGGCCGTGTCCTGTTTTTGACCTTATGTTTGGTCTAGATTTGACATTGTATTGAGGTATCATCAGACTTGAAGTTTTAGATTTTATAATTAGCGTAGTACAAATATAGTTATGATAGTGAAACATTTATTAGAAAACGTTTGTAAGGTTTAAAAGTATTAAAGGGATATTCCACCCCAGAATAGCATTACTCACACTCAAGTTGTTGCAAAGCTGTATACATTTCTTTGTTCTGTTAAACACAATGAAAGATAATAAGAAGAATGTTTGCAACTGAGATTTCTCTGGCCCCATTTACTGCCATAGTAGAAAAAATTGCAACGGTCTCCCAGATCTGTTTTGTTTTCCTAAATTCTTCAAAAATTCTTTTGTTCATAAGAAGAAAAAAAGGACAACAGAATTTTCTGTATGGTAGTCAGTGCTGCCTCAGGTTTCTCAGTTGCTACATTCTTCAAAGTATTTTATTAAAAAAGTTTTTGGATGGAATTTACCTCTATTAATTAAAAAACTGCTCAAAATGAAGACAATTTAATACATGTTAAGTGGTTTTGGACGTGGAAGTGGATTAGAAGTGAACAATTCACAATTGTATTCAACACACAAGAATCCCAGTGTGTTATTTTAATTCCAGCACTGAATCTTGCAGAAATGATGCAAGTTTATGCCTCATATTTTCTTTGCTTTGGCAGTGGTCAATCATTCTTTTGTGTGCGGAATTCATCCTGTGGTTCTGATCGCAGGGAGTTTGGTCCAAATCGCAGGGGAAGAGGATAATAAAGTCAATACTCTCTCTAAAGTTGTGTTTTCCTACACACACTTACTCTTTTTTTAATCCTCTTCTCCTGTGTGATAAATTTCCTATGTCATCTTCCTATCACACACCAAACCTTCTTGTAACTGTACCCTACTGTCTTAATTTCACTGTTCTAATTCCGGTCTCTCTATGCACCAGAAGTGTTTTTAGCAGATAAGACATTTTTCTTTGTGTGGCTTTACTTGTGTATAAATCTTATGAATGTGTCAAAAATTGCTGGGTCACATTTCAGCCCGGAATCAGAAAGAAATTATTCTTATTTAATAAACTAAGATGTAATTTTAATTAATACGAAGCTGTACTGTAATTACAGTAAATCATCTGTCCTACAATAATGAGAATATCAACACTAAAAATACTGTAATAGGAAAGATGAAAGAAAGGAAGTATTGGAGCAATATAAACCAGAAGGTTATTTGTCATAAAAATGTCACTGATTTTGAAGGTCTTTAAATAGCTTTAAATATCATGAAAAAGGTAATCTATTCTTAAATAATCTCTTTGTAAGACTCTTTTTACCGTGAAAAAACACTGGCTAAACATGCCTCATTGTAAACACTATTCGGCACACAACTATTTTATAGTTTTATTTAAAGTGTGTCTTGAGCTTCACATGAGACACTTCATAAGCAATGAGGAAACTAGGATCAAGTGTTTTATATTTCTCTCTTCTCTTGTTATGGGTGGAAATAAGTCTGATTTAGATCTGATAACAATCACATTTCAGCACTAAACTTAAATTCTTTACAACAAAATGTCATGAAAAATCTAAACTGACACAACTAGTGACAGGTGTGTGCACTGACCGCTATCTGCCTAGTGCCTTGTGTTACCTAATCCATATACATGTCCTTATGTATAGTTATATATTTTTTACCCTTCCTGTGCATTCTTTTTTGCGTATTACATTTTTATACATAAAATCATTCTGTGAGAAGATAAAATGTATATCTTCAATACTGCCATAGTAAGACTCAAAGATTGAAATCACATTAAGTAAAATCTTCTCAGAATATGATTTTCTGACCCTAGCCTGGTTGTGAAATGCAGGGTAACATTCATTTAATAACTGTCATCTTTATGCACCAAAATTCAACTCTCTTAATATATGTGATGTACATTTGGTAGAATTGACAAAAAGTAGACTTTGAATTGGATGGGAATTGGCACAACTAAAAGATTTTAAGACAACACCATTTGTATCTCTCATCATTTATATATGCAGTATATATACACACAGGCCTCTGACAATGCCCTTCTTGACTCAGAACATCATAAGAAGTAGAAGTCTGGCTGAACTTCTGCTTGTGTTTGTGCACCCGTATCTGATAAATGTATGTGTATGATTTAATGGAGCTTGAGCTTCCTGGTAATGGAAGAGCTTTGCCCGCCGGCAGATCAGAATACTTGGTTATTGTTCCATTTCCTCCTTTATGCATTTCTTCTGCATTATTTGTTTTTACCTTGGAAAGCTCTTTAGTTTAAATTTTCACAGCTGTCTTTCAGTTTAGTATGATGAATAATGAAACATTAACTTTAAGACATTAAGTCTTTTTTTATAGATCTGGAAAATTAGTTGTTTGTTTTAATTATTTACATGTAGAGTGCAATTGCATTGGCACTGTTCTTGTTAAAGTGATAGTTCGTCCAAAAATAAAGATTGTGGCATTATTTAATTACCCTCTTGACATTTAAATCCTCTATGACTTTTTTTCTTGCACAAAACATGAAGATATTTTGAATAATGTCGGGAACTGGCACCACTTAACTTTCATTGGTTTTGAGTATATAATCCGTAAGAGTGAGTGGGTTCCTCTAGTGGTTGTTTCTTATTTTGTAGAGGTGTATTAATACTTCATAGTACTATATTTTGATACTAAAGACAGTGAGTAAAAAAGTAGCACACAATAATTTAGTTGCTTAAAAGTGCTTTAGGTATGATAAAGTGTTCAATGTGAGTTCATAAATAAACAATACAAATCATTAACTCTTTCTTAAAATGTAACAATAACTTTCTGCAATATGTACAATAAGAAATTTGCTGCTTCATTTGATCATTTTGTTCAAAATATTGTTATGTGTATTGTATTGTAACTCTGCATTGAGATATGTACCGAACTGTGAGATAATGTATTGTTACAACCCTGTTCTATTTGTTCTGAGTGAGTCAAACTGGTTGGAAATGACAAGATGGCCGGTAAATGATGACAGAAATTTCATTTTAGGGTGTACTATGACTTTTACACAGTTGCCTAGTCTCTATAAAGATTATGCAAGCATATTTTGTTTTTCAATATTGTTTAAAATACAATAATGGTGTAGCATTTATTGTGGCTATAAGGAGCAAGAACATTATTTTGAAACATTGCTTTTGTCATAGAAAGCTAAATTCCAACATTAGCTTTGTATTCACTAAATTTGTTATTACTAAAGGTTAAATCAAAATTGATTTAAATAATTTTTTAATCGACACCAACACATATTTTATATTCTTTATTGACATTATCTCAGGTTTAATTCGAGCAAAAACTGTTTTCATGTAATGACATTTATTTTAAACCAATATTTTGTTGTTAAACAGACACAATAAAATATGGCTGACTGCACAATCTCATGAATATTGAGGAAAACTCAACAGAAATATTCTTTTCTTTTTGTCCATCCCATTCCAATATCTATTACACAGAATAGAATATCTCAGCCAGTACACAGAATATCTCAGCCAGTATGTTTTTTGCAGTTATTGCAGTCAGATTTCCCAGAACAAAAACAACAAAAAATTTATTTTTCTAATGAATGATTTGCTTAGTAGACAAAACAGGATGAAGTTGCCTATTATTCTAGATATATTTACATGTTGAAGTTATATTCATTTACAATATTCTGTGTTTCCATACAGGTCAATGACAGTCACTTTTTTTGCTCTTGGTTCTGTGCAAAAATGGAAGTCATATACGTAGGTTGGCATGAGTGAATTTACATTTATATATTGAACATATTCTTAAATTTGACGAAATAATGGACTATTAAAACTTTTTAAACTAAATTAAAGTAGACATTTCGGAGGACAACCCTTTAAGTATTTTTGTTTATGTCAATATTGGTCTTTTAGCCATTTTAGCCAACAAAACAAACCGTAGTTGACATTGTGTTTTCAGTGTTTACCTAAAATGTTTGTGCATCTACATAGATGATGTATTTTTAATATAAAAATCACTTGTAAAAACAGTTTTAACACCGCACAGTCTTTAAACAGGTTAGAGCGATGGCTGAAAACTGCATTTTTAGGTGTGGGAGTTAATTTTAGAAGCGCCGGCCTGTGAGGATGACACTTTGCTTTCTGGTGTGATGTAAAGCTTCACTCATCGGCTGTGAATGGCTCTTGATCGCCGCCTCCCATGAGCACCGGGCTTAGATGACAATCTTTATTTATCTGTCTTACAGGAAGCGTGTTTCCCATCAGAAGAGGAGTATGTGTCGCTGAATGATGGACAGGTGATTATTTGAGGAACGGCCTGTGTCAGTTTCACGTTTGCAAATGGCAAATATTTATGCTTCTATGGACCCTCTCCAGCCGTCCCCTTTGCAGTTTAGGTTCAGGGGCCAAATGGGCTGGGAAATTTGCTGTAGTTCACACGCCCACTTCTATCTCGATTGGGTTACTTTTTTCTTTTTGGGTATTTTCCTTTTTTGTTTGGGTCATAATCCATGGCATTCTCGTCTAGGTCATGAGATCAGATCGGGTGTTTGACTCATGTCACAAATATTAAAACACAAACAGCGCCACGCCCGTCTTGTTCCTCATCATAACATTAATCCACATGCACGCCCGCATGGACACACTGGTTTTTCCTCCATTGCTGGTAAAGGAAAGGTGTGGTCTCTTGTTTCCAAATAAGATGAATGAAGACTATATATAGGTGCTGTTTTGGTAAACACAGGAAGTAAGGCCAGACTGGTCAGGATATTGTGCGCTTTATGTGTGTGTGTTTGTTGGAGTTGGGTCCTGGGAAGAATTCACTCCTCAATCTACTTACTAAGGTGAAGATAACCACCCCAAAAAAGACAAGTCCGCACAAAACAAACAAGGTCCTAAGAGTTTTGTGTGTGCTGAAAGATGAATTGTGGGGCTTGACCTTTGACATGATGATGATCATACGTTTGTTCCTGGAAATCTCTTTCATAATACAGTGTATTACTGTATATGTAAATGAAGCTTTAGTGATTCATCATATTCTTAAACATGTCTGGTTATCTCCAGACATGACTGAACACATCGCCTCGGAGAGACTCACAGATGCTGCTGCCCTCTAGTCTTGCTGGAAAAACTCACATTCCTTTATTTATGCTTTTATTTCTTCAAATTCGTGCCGTGTGTGAGAGAGAGCGGGAGAACAAAAGCTGAACAGCACAAAGGCCTGCTAGTCATTTACTGTCCCTGTGGACAGTCATCCGACTGATGCTACAGATACAGACAGCGTCTGTTAGAGATACGATGAGACTCACTAGGACCGTGCTGAAGAGAGAGAGATACTTTGCTTTACATGTTTAAAGGCGTGCAAAAGCAAATCATTTGTCTGTCTGCATTTTAAAATACTGTAAACCTGCATCATCTTAGCCAAGAATAACAGATTATGCAACTTTTTCAATACAACTTTAAGCAAAGTGGTTTTCCAAAATTAAGCAACGTGTTAACTTTATTAAGCAAATCTATACCAACATATACAATGTTCATATTATCATATATTGTATATTAACACACTGAAATCATTAAAACTGATTATTATTTAATAGGTTAAACATGCATTTTACTTTCATTAAAACAACACTGCTGCTTTACCTTTAACATTCGGTTTCACATTTCTTTTCTTAGTAAAATAGCTATTGGTTCTAATAAGAACTGTTCAGTTAAGGATTCTTTGGGGGAAAAATAATTCCTGAAGGACATTGAAAATTTGATTTTATAAAATGTTTGACATTCAAGTTTACAAATGATTTGTGTTAGCATTTCTTAATCTGGGCAGCAAATTTCTAGTTCCCAGCATGCTTTTGCACTTGGAGGTAACATGTTGTCATTATGTGTGTTTTTCAGTAATAGAAGACTTGTTAGTGTTTCGTGTTTAGTTATGTTGCAATTTAGAAGTGTTTGGTTACCACTGTGCTGGAGAGTGGTGCTTGTGTTTAAGCTGCACGTGGGAGGCTTCATGATGACCATTATGAGTCACTCATTGAGCAACAAATGAGCTAATTCCAGTACTACTGAGACCAGTCTATTCTAGCTTAATCATCCTAGTTTGGGTTCGTAAGCCACAAGGCAATTTTTGTGTTTTTATTACTTCTGCTAACTTAATACCATGGGAAGTATCATAAAAATATAAAGCTACAACTAACTTTATTTGACTTGACTTAGGAATTTTAGGCGTAAATTAAATACTAAGAGCTTTATACAAGTACTATAGAAAATAACATTTGAAGGGCATTTGTTCCATTAAGAAGTAAACAAAATGCATAAGAAAAACATTTATTTCCATTATTATCCAACTTTTACATTTTTGCAAAGTCATTCTTTTTTATGCATCTTGTAGTTTGATTTATATTATGCCACCTTCTGTTATTTCTTTTATTTCTGTCTTTCACTTATCTTCACTGTAGCTGTTAAAAAGTAAAGTGACATTTATGAATTATGAAGTCTTCCTCAATAACTAATGACTCTGGAGACTGAGTGTCTTCTGGTATGTGAATATAGCGAGCAGGCAGAATTTCTAAGGAGAAAATGTTTCAGTGCACTGGAGCAATTCTGACAATGGGCCGCTCGTTTCTTTGGCGTACATAATGCTACTAGGGAGAGGATTTTACTTTTAGTGTGTATCATGTCTGGTTAGAACACAGTGTTACTGAGATATGCCTTTGTTAGACATGCGTATATTGACCGTCAAATATATCTAGTTTAGAGTTCTGTGTTTGAAATGCTTTTTTGGTGCGTTTGCTTGTTTTACATTCAGGGTAAAATTCAATGGTTTTGTAAGTCCCATATGCATTGTTTTAACCATCTATTATAAAAAAGTACATGTACGCATTACATAGATATACATTCCAATTCGTCCTTCAGTATTTGACAGAAGGAGAGATTGCATTGATGGAGAGCAGAAGTGACAGCAGAATGGATGAGTGGAGAGTTTTTCTATAAATATATCTGTGCAGGAACAGAAAATGGAACATGTGCACATACATGCATATCATTGAAACATCATAGGCGGTCAGAAGATGGACATGCACGAGAGCAAGAGAGAGAGAGAGAGAGAGAGAGAGAGAGAGTGAGGGAGAGCGATGAAAGGTGAACAAGAGAACGAATGTTCAGCTAGCGCTCCAGTGGTGATTTATGGGTGGTTCAGCCTTCAGGCAAAATAGTTTGAAAATTATTAAATGGCTGCAATTAAAGTCATAAAATTGAGTAAAGGAAGGGGTAGGAGGCGGCTGAGACAAAAACTTGACGTCTGTCTGATCTAAAAAATTTTACAGTGTCTGTGTTGGGTTTTTTCCTCTTGCTTTCTTTCATTTCATCAGGCGTTTTTAGTTTTATAGACTTTTACTTTGATTACACAAGTATATGTGTGTTCCAGTGCACTGTTGTGGATTCAGAAATACTGGGTAGTCATTTTTTGTATTTCTTTATTAGCACAGCGTGATTGCTTTGGGCTTTTTCAACATCTGTGTAAATGTTGTGGGATTAATACAATCAGTTTGATGCAGGTAAGAGTTTGGACTCCAACAATAAAGAGACAATAAAATGCTGAAACAAATTGGATATTGATTGAAATGTTTTTCCCATTCTGTTTGTACACTGCTGAGTGACAACTACTTTGGAAATACAAATCGTACATGTTTCATACCAGCAGTGGATATTAAATTAAAACTCCAAACAAAGATACAATTCCATCATATTCCAACAGTCTAAAGCTGTAAATAACTGCATAGCAGTTGTCACTGTTCTGATAATCTTCCCGTCCAGTAATCTGTTCCCAGATCAGTAAGTGGGGGGGGGGTTGAATTTAAGCCTGACTCATTAAGAATGATTTTTTAAATGAATTAAAACGGTTTTCAAATTCATTTCCCTAACTCAATCAATTTTATCGATTTGATTTAGTTTTTCTTGATCTGCAGTTGTGTTGTGGTCAGTTGTGTTCTGGTGGTTAAGAGTTGAACTTGTAAGCGGAAGATCTGCTGGCATTGGGTTTAAATCCCAGTTTCAGCAGACAATGACTAAAGTGCCCTTGAGCCAAGCACTTTACACCTAGTTGGTCTGCAGTGATACATGGCCACTGCATAATACTTGTAAGATGCTTTGCATGAAAGAATCTGTCAAATGAATATATGCATAAATGTAAAATGTAAAGGTTTTCAGAATTGTTTAAATAACCAAAACATGTATAAGCTTAACATTGCTTAATGTAGTAAAATATGGTAAATTTTTTAAAAAGCCCTTTCATGGGGTATTACTAGATCACAATTTAACACATGCCTAATCCTGACTCAAAGAAATTAAACATTTATTAGCAGTGTCGTATTCGTAATCTTAAAGAGGTGAATGTCATTTCAAACATGTATGAATTTCTTCCAAAGAATACAAATAAAGATATTTTAAAGAATGTTAGTAAACAAAAGGCCGATTCAGAAGTGTGAGTAACTAATGCCAGAAATCCCTTAAAGGATCGGAATTCAGGCTTTTGATTCCCAACCCTTCTGAAGGATCCAGTCACCGCATTACTTAATTGTGCTGGGCATTTTGGGTGAACTTTTACCTCAAAACCAATAGCCAGAGTGTGTGTGCATCTGACTCGCACGTCACATTTAGAAATGCATTTTTTCCCATGTTGGATTAGAGATCGCTGTAATGGGATTAGAAAATGTTGCTGGTTCTGCTTTCAGTAATGATACCCACTGATAAGCGCTTGCAGCTCATTACACCTGCTGTGTGTGCGGTTATCTTCTCACTGAATGACGTGTGCGCACAAAAAGTTGCCGCACTGTTGCTCCCAGATACGGTTGAATTTTAATCCCACCACAAAGCATAATACCCAGTTAAGTTTAGCAGCTGTATTAACTGATTTTCGGATGTGCGTGCACTTATATCCCTGCTTGCTGATGTCACGTCAGATATTCCATGAAGACTTGTGCATGCATTTAATTGGGGATTTTCCAAGTGTTTGATTGGATGGTTGTTTTCTCTCAAAGCCCCAGACAGCTGGAAAAGTTTAAAACTCTTGTTTTGGCGGAATGATTACCAGTTTTTTTGAGCTGACCGTAATTCAATGCTGTCCGGGCACATCAGGACGGATTAGCATTCGTACTGTGAATGCGTTTCTGACTACCCCAGAATGCAACTTGAGTGATCAGATTGCAAACTGCTTCGGACTTGCGATAACATCACCCCAGACTGATGTCAATACCAGGTGAAAACGGGCCCTAAATTAAAGCGGAAAATAAAGCCACGCCAACAGATGTTTGCTTATGCCCCGAGTTTTGCGCCGACCCTGATCCCTAATCCAATCTTCTCTTCGATAAATTTTCCTCACCCCGAATCATTGTCTTGGCTCATCTCATCCACACATGACTGATTCCCATCATTATCCAATCACATCCATCCACCGCCCTCAATGTCAGCACAATACAATCATCCCCATATGGCAACTGCGTTCGCAAGACCCCGTGCTTCCTGATCACTTCCTACGGGAGGCAGAGCGGTACAGACGTGCAGCGAGATGTAATCAGACACTTGGCAGAATCTGCAGCAATCAGGCACGGCATCAGACGCTTTCTGGTCCTCGGCCACCAGGGCTTAAGGGTATCTGGGGTGTGCGGGTAACATCAAAGTTCTTGGATAAGAAAGAGAGTTGGAGAGGGAGAGATTACATGGATTAGGACAGAGGGGAAAGTATAATGTAATTAAACTCTTGTCGAGATTTTATTCCACCCTGTAGACATTAGAGAAACTCTGCATGGGCTGATATGATGATTATAACTCAAGCTGCTCCAAATTGTGCTAGATTTGTTGACAGAATGCTGTGTGTTGGGCATGCACCCCAGGACCTGCTCTTAATGTCGTCATATTAGAAAGACACATGATGATTGAGAGAGGATGAGTAATAGCAGCATAAATGTGGGGAGAGTGCGGTACTGGTTGAGCATTACTTGTGTTACAACGAATATCCAATCTTTCAACACACTTTTTTTAGGTGTGGACACTACCTTTGCATACCAGATCAAGTGAGGTTATGAGGGCTTTTGTGTTTTAAATCCACAGAGCAAACATCAGACATCCGTAGTGCTGATGAATGAGTGTACAAAGCGCAGAAATTCACTTTACATCAGCAAACACATCTCTTACATACAATGCCGTACCTTGATCAGTTTCAAGAGGCCATAATTTATAGGATTGTTGGTGTTTGCAGGGCAGAATTGGAATTCTACATCTGTTTTTTAATCAATCTTTAGCATTTAAAGTTTTTGGGGTTTTGAAGAGCTCAGATGTCCAATTTATTAAGTCTTATATATTGTAAAAGTGGTGTTGTTTTTTTATACAACCAGATGACTAGATGACTGAGCCTACTTGATGGAAAGCTTTTTCTGATGCAACATTTCAATTACATTGAGCGCATCAAGATTTAAACATAAACTTTCTTAAAAACTATATTCTTTTGCTGACCCGTATCACTTCTATTTTCCTTTCCTGTGCTAAAGGAGATAATATAACATTCTTCATAATGTTAACAAGACTGGTCCAAAAGCACTTTCTTTTTCAGTATTTTATAAGACAAAAGACTATCTGCTGCATAACACAAGAGAAGATATTGAAGAATATTTTGATGTTGGTAACTGAACAGTAGTGGCATCTATTGTGTAAACACAAATGCAAATGGAGGCCAGTTACCAACATTCTTCAAAAGATCTTAAATTGATGTTCCACAATAGAAAGTCATAGATGGTTCTATAATGACACAAATTTCATCTTTAGGTAAACTTTAACTTGAAATATGCCGAAAACAGGAAGGGCTTCTGGTATTGCATTCATTTTGCAGAACTACTATGGAAGTTATAGTATATAAAACTGAATGAGAAGAGATATGTTGCAGGCCAGATGTCCATTAAACCACAGTAAATTAATCAACTATATGTGTGTTTATTATTATAGTTCCCGTCGCAGACTTAAGAAAGATAAGCAGCTGTTTTAACTTCAGACTGTGTAAGAAATGCAAGACGTTTATTATTCTAAGACAATTTTGCTTTGTTTACTGACCTCAGAATGTATGCGCATTATAAAGTAAACATGAGATGTGTGGACTTGACCTCTTGCCACATAACTTCCACATTATTTCCCTACCATTTTCGCTGTCTGGTTTGTTGTCCGCCTCTTGTCTCCATTCTTTCAGGCTGTTGTATGTTTTCCATTGCTCTTTCATGAATGCAGTATTGCCTCAGGTTAAAGAGAGGCCTTGAGCTAGATGGTAGACATTTTAGTGTTTTTACCCTTTAGTGAAATATAAACATACTCCTGTTTAGTATTATTTAGGAGTAGATATGCACTTTTTCAATGATGTTGTATGATAAATTCAGTTGACATAAACTTCTAAGGATTAGGGCCTTGAGAAGTGGGTAAACATATTCAATTGGAGTTTTTGACGAATTTTCAAGTTTTATTTATGAGTTAATGTATCAGTCAAGCTTCGGCACACTACTGTCAATAGTGTTCAGCAACAATAGAAACAATGTCAGAAATTATAATAATTTCCATTAGAATTTCCAAATCTAGCAAATGCTATTTATAGTGTGTTCTTCATGTTTTTTACAATCACAATGCAGCCTTTGCGATACACAAATTGCGACCTCCCAAATTGCGACTGTGATGCGACTTTGATTAATTGCACAGCCCTCTTTACAATTACCCTACTTAGTTAGAGTAACATTTAAGCCCCAAGTCGAAATGTTAGTGTGTGAACTGAGACATTACTACTGACATTGTATTTTGCAGAAATATTAAGAGGAAAATCCCATAATTCTTTTAGCACTTTTTCAGCAAACAGTTAAGGTGTCACTCAGAGCAGCATAAAGAGATGAATGAGCTGTGTGAAACTATAGGAAAACAACAAATACTTTAACATGCTAAAGAGTCACTTTAACATGCTTGTCTTTTTACAGGCATACAGTCGTTTGAAGGATAACTATTTTTCTATAAAAACACTAATACTTTCATCATAAACTGCATGTTTTGTTGACATCACTTATGAGAGGTGAAATAAAGGTCAAAATAGTTGTTCCTTTCATTGAGTGATGGTGACAAAAGTTTTTCAAGCTTTTTCAAGATTTTATTTTTTGTAGATATTTTGTTGATTATATTAAAGAGAGAAAAAACATAGCGCACAACATATTTATGGGTCTCATTGTCGTAAACAAATGCCTTTTTATCAATTGGAAAATTGTATTGACCAACTAAATTGAACATTTTAAGTTAACCCAAAAATAAAAAAAATGTGTAATTATTTACTTATCCTCTTGTCATTTTAAACCAGTATGACCTGTGTGTGTAGATATTTTGAAGAATGTTGGTAATTAGCACCCATTTACTTGCATTGGTTTTGTGTCCACGCTAGAAGAGTAAATGGGTGCCACTGCTGTTCGAATAACAACCCTCTTCAAAATAAATTATTTTTTGTTTGTCAGATGAAAGTCATTCAGGTTTAAAATAAAAAGAGCAAGAGTAAAAGAGTTTTGGATATTTACGAAAAAGGACTTTGTTCACAGTAGTAAGAGGCATAAAAGCACAAAAGCATCACCTGTCTTCATGAAAAAAACAACCCACAGCTTAATTGTACATAATTTAACTGCTACACAATACCTTTAATGGGCCGTGTTTTTAATTATTCCACGACCGCCCCCCAAAGCTTTAAACAACTCGTCGATTAATGGTCCACTATGTCCTTTTAATGGACATCCAGCTCTTAATGCACTTTGTGCTCCTGTCACTCGCATGATAACATATGCAATCTTGTTTGCATGCTCAACAGTTTCATTGGCAGCCTCAATGTTTGGTTTTCAAACTTCTTTAATCAGCTCTTTGTGGTACGTATTACAATTTCAGAGCCGGCCTCTTTTTCTGTTGTGAGAAAAGTCAGTGCTAATGTAAATATACAGCACTGGAATGAGACCGTGTGTTTGTTCATGTAATAATGTATTTACAGCACAGAATCAATCTATGTTGGAAAGAAATGGACAAACACACAAAGGACGGAAAACAAATGGCAAACAGAGATTTCAATATTTACAGAAACACTTTTTTATTTGCATAAATTGCCTTGATGATACATAAAACTGAGTGTGAAAATAAACAATGACAGTATAAATGACCCGGGGAGAGAAAAAACAGCCTAAAACGGACTAGAAACAATGTTATCGCTCACAATAAAAATAATCACCATGCACTTTGCCTCGACAATAAAATACATCTTATTTCTAAATGGACAATTTTTGCTCGGCTGCTGAAGTCCGTGATGGAAAACGGTGGAAGTAAGTTCAGCGTCTGTTCAGAGCCATAACCGCGGAAAAGAATGAATTAATAAATAATGCATGAAGAATAAACAAAGGCCCACCTGAGGCTGTTGTTTAAATGTAAATAGCAGAATGAGAGAGAAGGCGTGGTGGGTTCAATTACCAGTTAAGTTGAGGCACTTTAATCATTGTAATGTCTTGTTTGATTTACTGTATTTATATGGAGGCTGTTTGGAAAAGTTTGGCAACAGACGGCAATGTTCATACGGGAGACGGATCTGAGGTTAACGCTGGAACTTGTTTTACCTTGACAAACATTTACTTATCGTCATTCCTCATTAAACTCTCAGCGCGCCGCTCCCTTGTCTTTTAAACACAAATGAGAGACGACCCGGCGTTCAGACAGGATGGGCTTGAACGTACTCCAATTGAATATTTCTCATTTTTCTCTGTTCTGTAATTTATCTAGCCTATGAAAATGACTTGGGGATATACACTAGGCTTAATATTATCTGATAGACGTATGCCCTCATAAAACACAATCTGTTAGACCATAAAAGTGTTGTTTCTCCTTGACTGAATGGTTTGAAATGTTAGGAGCAACCTGTTGCAGCATGGTCGATTCGGTCATATGTTTTTTTAACATTAATTTAGTTGTTATCTCATGAAGCGCAGCTTTTGTTTCTTGACAGAACATTTGTACAGCGCATGTTTGGTTGGTTTTTGGTTTCTGGAGAACTCTTCCTTTCTTTTGTACTATAAGTAGGATGCGGTGGTGTTTTGAAGCTTTGCCATTGTTTGAAAGCGCACGCTGTCAGTTGAAACTCCTCTGAATTACCATTTTGAAGTGCAGAAATTAAACATGCACATATTATTTATTGATACCCGAGGCAGATTCTGTATCGAAACTACAGCAATATCAAGCGACGCATTGAGCCACTGGAAGCTTCTGACAGGTTCTAACAAAATACAGTATGTGGAAATGCGGCCGGTTCAGTTTTCCTTGCATTACCAGCAGGAGCCCGCAGGTCGCACTCATCACAGATTGTATCTTCACACCTGAAGTTGTGGTGGGGCCAGTTTTACTGCTTTTTAGTGTTGGAGAAGCTAGTAGCTTCAAGCTATTGTGTCATTGTAATATATTAAGCTACAAGCCCATGTAACTCTATAAAGTAGTTACATATGAAATGATAAGTGACCTAAAAATGAAAATTCTGTCATTTTATCACCTCCATTTAACACATGTATGATTTTCTTTCTTTTGCAGAACACATTAGAAGATATTTCAAAGACAGTTGGTAACTGGACAGAATTGGAAACTATTCACTTTTACCTTTAAAGAAACTCACTTTAAAGAAATAATGTAGCTGGTCTGTGTTTTTAAGAACATGTTTCTAGCAGGTTTCGTGTAAGACTGCATTAAGGCATTACGTTGGGAAATTTACTGATATTTTATGTGTTTTCAGCAAATTTAAAGACTGGTTCGTGTTAAAACATTTTTAAGTGCTGCATGTGCAATACAGCTTTGTAAGGCAACATGACATGATACTGAACACATGTAAAGTTGACAAAGACGCTACTTGTATCCCTTGTTTTATGTTACAAACTGCTGTCTGAAGCGTGAAGATTAAATGGAGCTTACTCTTAACTAATACAGTTGTGATGCTCTCATCATATCATATTTCTTAAAAAATTCCCGGCAAGCATTTCACACAGTCCATTGAGTGACAGCACAAGTACATCAGCACAGGGGAAATACCTCCTGTAAGGCAATACTTTACCATGACTGCTTAACTGTGTTATAAATCACTTCCTGTAAATATAAAGAGTAAAACAATGACAGACAGTAACGTTCAGAACTAAATATTTAGTATACTTCGGAGAAACTCTAAGCTCATTACTCTCATTGGATTACATCCTATTTTGTCACTTTGCACAAAATAATAATAATAAAGGTCTAATGTGTCATATGGGTGATGTATTGACAGAAATGTAATATAATAACTTTGTATTCATAGGTGTATTAACTGTTCTCAATGAAAAGGATAGTTTTTATTATCTCAGCATCAGATTTTTTTTATATCTGCACACCACAGGTCTTCTTACACATATTTTGCCATCAACGTATTTCACAAAAACGTTATCTCCTTTTGCAAAAAAAACGAAAACATAAAGTCATTATTGTCTGACCACCCCATAGAGCTTCAAAAGGGAGTGGGAAGGGGTTTAGACAGCTTTTGGTTGCAAAATTTTTTAATTTAAGTGCATTTTTATCATAGGATGCCAGAGGGGTTTGCAAGATATATCCTGTTCTATAATATCGTCAATGTTGTTTTAATGATATGCGAAATCACATTATCGAGTTGTTCACTTACATTTAATAACCAATCAAAAACCTTCATTCACTGTACATGTATTCACTGAGTGCTGCTGTAGTCACATGCTGCTCCGTCTGTGCAATCAGAATACAACTAACTTTTAGTTTGTTGTGTCTTTTTTAATTAAAAAAGTTTTATAGTATTTTGTATTCTTTTAGTTTTTAAACAAAAATGTAAAGACCTTTCTTCAATTTATGTTTTCATTATTATTATTATTCTCTAGCATTTTGTAAATTTAAGCTAGTAGTAAAATATAAAACTTAACGACACATTTTTAAGAATGTAACTCAAAGAATTGTTTTGTTATCGTCATCAGCAAAATCCAAAAACAGAGGAAGATAATCATTTTTAGCCAATATCATATACCCCTGGTATGCAGTATTCCACTCAGCAGTCTTTATTTTTACAGATCCCGTGTGGCGAATGAAGTATACAGTCTGTGCATACAGAAAATGTGACACGGCACTGCCTACTTAATACAGTTTTCAGACATTCTTCCTTATGTGGACATAGTCTGACCCAACATGTGATCTGTCTGCAACTTAAAAACTTCTGCACTTGAAGGACTAGAAATGCATAATCTCTGTTCTCTTCTTTCACAGCCCAGGTGAGATTCCGAGGCAACTCTGATCTCCTGGAAGTACAGAACACATAGTGCTTTCCTCTAATGCGCACTTCTTCACATCAGGAATATCAAAGCTTCTAAGAGGCGAATGGGTTCAAAATTTACATTTCCTCTTGTCCAAGAAACTTCTGTTGTGCTGTTGTGTCAAAGGCCGAATTTCACTTTTAAGCTTTGGAATTAGTAAGAGATTTTTTTTCCTTTCATGGCCGAGTCGACTGTGACACTGACAGGCGAGAGGTCATGTCCCGACAGTGCCTGAAGGTAAATATTGAATGGTTGTCATTGTTGGGATAGGTTGGTGTAAGGTGTGTTTGGCCCAGAGCCCGGAGCCCGGAGGCGTATTTATACTGTGTAGTGTAAGAGAGAGCGATCACTTAATCAGAGTATAAAGCTGAAACTGTGGAAGACAGCATGAAGAGGTCATGAAGTCACATGGAGAAAACTAATCCCTTGTTTCCCGTCGTCTAATAATGGCCAGTGTTTATTAAGTGAGGAAGTGTTGGACCGGTTTATTCATGAGATGCTACACTCAGCTGGAAGTTAAGGGTTTCCTTTATGATGAATGTCCAATGCTTTATCCAAATACACACTGTGTGTGTGTGGCACAATGCCAAAAGATGGTTTTGTGAATATTTTCTTGAAACATTATGAAAGAAAAATGGGAAAGGAGAAAGCTGATTTAGAACAGCACCAAGCAAATAGTGCCATTACAGAAAATGGTCATCTAATAAAATTGTATTGAATCTTTTTCTGAAGATAATACAATACAGAAAGAGCTTATAAGCAGCCTAATTTCCATATTGTTTGTTTAGAGGGTATCATTTAACTGTCTTAATCCGTTAAACCAAAAAAGTTATGATGTGTTTGTGCGTATGGGTTGTATTTGAATAGCAATAATGCACCTAAGCTTTTATTTCTTCTACAAGAACATCCTATTTCTGAAATGAATGAGGAAATATTAAAAAATGTATCCCTCACATGTTTCCAAAGATGATATATACCGATGTTTAACCTATGTATAGCTATAACCACCCTTAAACTGGTTGGCTGCTACAGTTTGGGTTTTGACCACATTAAGCTGGTCTTAGGTGGTTTAAGACTGAAAAAGCTAGTTAATGTTGTAGCTTGGCAAAGATTGTGAAGCTGGTCTTAGGTGGTTAAAGATTGAAAAAGCTAGTTAATGTTGTAGCTTGGCAAAGATTGTGAAGCTGGTCTTCCTGACTGACCAGCTAAAATCAGCTTGAAATGTTAGAAATCTGGCCCGAACCCCTATAAAACCAGCCAAATTATTTTCTTTTCAGCACGAACACATACACATGCATATCCATAACAATCTGACAAATATATTTAAAAAACCTCAAAGAAGTGGGTTGGCTGGTTTAAAGTGGTTTGGCCCTTTAATTATGTAAAGAGACCTATATCTAAATCTTCATCAATAGCTGTCATATCCTGGCTCGGTCGGGGGTTTTCGGTGGGCGTGTGTTGGTGTCGTCATGTGTTCTGTCTGCGTCACTCACCCCTCCCCCGTGTCTCCCTCGCGGCATCCCCAATATCTGGCCGCTTACGTCATCACCGTCTCACCTGTTTCACATCCTGTCACTTATTTTCTCCCTTATTTAAACCCTCTTGTTCTGTTGTCTTTTGTCAGTCCGTTGCCTCTTGGTGCCCCTGATGTAAAGTCCTTGCCTTGCCTTGCCTTGCCTTGCCTTGCCTTGCCTTGCCTTGCCTTGCCTTGTCTTGTCTTGTCGTGTCTTGTTCCTGTTCTTGTTCTTGTCCTAGTCCTGATTTCCGAGTTCTGGTGGTTTTGTTTCTTGCTTTTGTTTTTGATCATTTTTTGCCCTTAGTTTGTGCGATCTTCCTGTCCTGGATCGAGGAACCTGCAGCATCCACCCATCTTCTGTTTTCCGTTTGTTACGGGTCGAGAACTCTCCCCGAGTGGTACTGATCATCCCGGGCTGAGGACGCTCTGCGCGCCGGGTATTCCCCAGGGCTGGCATTACCCCGGGATCGGTGGAGCAGCGCAGGATTTTCGTTGTCTTTTTCCCGCAGCCTCCAGGGAGGAGGTCTCTTGGGATTTCTTTTGGACTTTTAATTACATAATTTTGTGTCCCAGCCCTGTCCTATTTTTGTTTTGTTTCATTAAAACCGTTACCCGCACTTGAGTCTCCGTGTCTGTCATGACAGAACGGACTGACCATCCCACCGACTCAGCGGGGACGGATCCCCTACGAGCAGCCCTCCAGCGGCAGGGAGCTCTGCTGGGACACCAGGCGTCCCAGCTTAACGCCATCAGACGCGAGATAGAGGCGCTCAACGCGCGATTGGCGGATCTCATGCACCAAGTCTCTGAGCTGCGCATGGCAGCCAGTGGTCAGGTCTGTTCTCCTCCTTGGCTCCCCGGCGCACCTGAACCACACGCCAACAGCCCACCCCTCTACGATGGAGATCCCAACTCCTGCCGAGCGTTTTTAACGCAATGTGCGCTCGTGTTTTCCCTCCAAGCTCGTCGCTACGCATCTGAAGAAGCAAAGATCGCGTTTGCCCTCACACTCCTAACGGGGCGAGCACGGGAATGGGGTGTTGCGGTCTGGGAGAACCAGGCCCCATGTTGCCAATCCTTCAGGACTTTTCGGGAGGAGATGACCGTTCTGTTTGACAGGTCAGCTCGGGGAGATGAGGCGGCCGCCCAACTATGTGAACTCTCACAGGGGCGGAGCTCCATCACCGACTACTCCATCAGGTTCAAGACGCTGGCGGCCACCTGCGAGTGGAATCCGGGGGCCCTGAGGGCTCGTTTTCTTGATGGGCTCAGTTCTGCCATTAAGGATGAGACGGCTGTACTCGATCTGCCGCGAGAACTGGAGGATCTCGTCGACCTATGCCTGCGGTTGGAGACCCGTCTCAGTGCTCGTCGCCGCCGCCGTTTGTCACCCTTAGGCTGGCGCTCCCCACCTGCCGCCACACCTCATTCTTCCTCGACGGAAGAACCCATGCAGCTTGGGCGATCCCGGTTAACCCCGGACCAGAAACAGCAGCGACTCCTAGAGGGCCTCTGCTTCTATTGCGGCAAGCCCGGTCATCAAGCGGTACACTGTCCGCTAAAAGCACACGCCCACCCGTAGATCGGAGAGTCCGGGTGGGCGCTATCTCTGTCTCCTCTCCGGCGCCCCGCACGCTCCTTCAGTTTCACCTCCGCTTTAATGAGAGGTCCTTTAAGGGCAAGGCTCTTGTGGACTCTGGTGCTGAAGGAAACTTCATTGACTCTGCTACGGCTCTTCGCTGGGGCATTCCTGCTATTCCTCTGGACAGATCCATCTCCGTCTTGCCACTAGCAGGACCCCCTTTCTCACACATCACTCATGTCACCCCACAAGTCACGTTAACACTTTCTGGTAACCACACTGAGTGTATTGAACTGTACATCCTCGATTCCCCCAATACACCTATAATATTAGGGCATCCCTGGTTGTCACAGCACAATCCTCAGGTGGATTGGGTTAAAGGTTCTGTTTTATCTTGGAGTTCATCTTGTCATGTGTCTTGTTTGGGTCCTGCTCCCTCTCCTGTCTCTGTGTCTCCTGTGTTGCAGGCTGAAGCCGCCGACCTTGTCGGGGTCCCGAAGGAGTACCTGGATCTTCGTGCCGTGTTCAGTAAGTCGCGAGCCACCTCGCTCCCTCCGCATCGCCGCTATGACTGTGCCATAGAACTTCGCCCAGGCACTTCTCCGCCCAGGGGTCGCTTATTTTCCCTGTCCAGTCCTGAAAGAGAGGCGATGAATAAGTATATTAACGAGTCTCTGCAAGCGGGGCTTATTCGCTCTTCCTCCTCGCCCGCAGGTGCAGGTTTCTTCTTCGTTCAGAAGAAGGATGGCTCTCTGCGCCCTTGTATCGATTATCGAGGCTTGAATGAGATCACTGTTAAAAATAAATACCCCCTTCCTCTCATGTCTTCTGCTTTCGATTTATTGCAGGGAGCCCGGGTCTTTACCAAATTAGACCTACGCAATGCCTATCACCTGGTCCGTATACGTGAGGGGGATGAATGGAAGATGGCATTTAACACACCCTCGGGACATTACGAGTATTTGGTGCTTCCTTTTGGTCTGACCAACGCTCCTGCCGTTTTTCAGAATCTAGTCAACGATGTGTTGGGAGACATGCTTAATCGCTTTGTCTTTGTGTACCTGGATGACATTCTGATCTTCTCCCCCTCTCTCCAGGCTCACACCCAGCATGTTCGACGGGTTCTTCAGCGCTTGCTTGAGAATCAGCTTTATGTTAAGGCAGAGAAGTGCGAATTCCACGTCGACTCAGTTTCGTTCCTTGGCTTTGTTGTTTCCCCTCGGGGAATCGAGGCGGATCGCGCCAAGATCAAAGCCGTCGCCGAGTGGCCAGTTCCCGACTCCCGCAAAGCTCTGCAACAGTTCCTGGGGTTCGCTAACTTCTACCGGCGCTTCATCCGGGGCTTTGGCCAGATAGCCGCCCCGCTCACCGCCTTGACGTCCACAAAGGTGGCGTTTATGTGGAATGCTCAAGCACAGGTAGCCTTTGATGATCTTAAGTCCCGTTTTGTATCTGCCCCTGTGCTTTGCTTTCCAGACCCCAGCTTGCAGTTCATCGTTGAGGTCGATGCTTCTGATGTCGGGATAGGCGCGGTTTTGTCTCAGCGCTCGAAGATAGATGGCAAGATACATCCGTGTGCCTTCTACTCTCACCGTCTGAGCCCTGCCGAACGCAATTACGATATCGGTAACAGAGAGCTTTTGGCGGTCCGTCTGGCTCTGGGTGAGTGGCGTCACTGGCTGGAGGGGTCAGCGCAGCCCTTCTTGGTCTGGACGGATCACAAGAATCTTGAGTACATCCGTTCGGCCAAGAGGCTGAGCTCTCGCCAGGCTCGTTGGGCACTGTTCTTCGACCGGTTCAACTTCACCCTCTCGTACCGGCCTGGGTCCAAGAATACCAAACCCGATGCCCTCTCTCGCCAGTTCGGCGCCCCCGAGGTGACGCTCACGGCCGATTCCATCCTCCCAAGCAAGATGGTGGTCGGGGCGTGCACCTGGGACGTGGAACGGCGAGTGGAGGAGGCCGGACGAGGGGTGCAAGTGCCGAAGGAGTGCCCGGCGGGTCGGCTGTTCGTGCCGGTTGCGCTGCGTCCTGATGTTCTCCAGTGGTGTCACTCGTCCAAGCTTTTCGGCCATCCAGGCATCCGGGGTACGTTTTTGTCACGGGTCTCCCTCCCTCGGGTGGTAACACCGTCATCCTCACGGTGGTGGATCGCTTCTCCAAGGCGGTCCATTTCATTCCCCTCCCTAAACTCCCCTCGGCCCGAGAGACCGCTCAACTGGTGACGGATCACGTCTTTCGTCTCCTTGGTTTGCCGACTGACGTTGTTTCCGACAGGGGTCCCCAGTTCACTTCTCGGTTTTGGAAGGAATTTTGCAGACAGATCGGTGCCACCGCTAGCCTGTCTTCTGGCTTCCACCCTCAGACCAACGGCCAGTGTGAACGAGCCAACCAGGATCTCGAGCGGAGACTCCGCTGTCTGGCATCTCATTCTCCCGGTTCCTGGAGCCAGCAGCTCTCTTGGATCGAATACGCCCACAACTCTCTCCCGGTTTCGTCCTCTGGTATGTCCCCATTTGAGTGTTCTATGGGTTACCTGCCCCCCTTATTCCCTTCTCAGGAACTCGATGCTGCGGTCCCTTCTGCGCTGGCTTTCGTCCAACGTTGCCGTCGCACCTGGACGAGGGCTAGAAAGCTGTTCGCTCGTTCCTCGCAGCGGACCAAAGCAGCGGCCGATCGCCGTCGGATTACCGCTCCTACCTTCTTGTGTGGTGAACGGGTATGGCTCTCCACCAAGGACCTGCCTCTCCGGGTGCCCTCCCGCAAACTGGCACCCAGGTTCATTGGCCCTTACCGTATCACCAAGGTGGTTAATCCGGTGGCCGTCCGGCTCAAATTGCCCCCAGCTCTTGGTCGAGTTCACCCTGTTTTTCATGTTTCCAGGGTTAAGCCTGTTGTTTCCTCCCCGCTCAATCCCAGCGGACGGTTACCCGCCCCCCCGCCCCCACGTCTTGTGGATTGGTCTCCGGTCTACAACGTCAAGAGACTGCTAGACTCCCGCCGCCGTGGCCGGGGCTTTCAATACCTTGTGGACTGGGAGGGGTATGGCACAGAGGAGAGGTGTTGGGTACCGGCTCGTGACATCTTGGACCGGTCACTGATCGAGGAATTCCTTCGGAGACGAGGTAAGCCCCTTCCCTAAGCGCCGGGTGGCGCCGCTGGAGAGGGGGGTACTGTCATATCCTGGCTCGGTCGGGGGTTTTCGGTGGGCGTGTGTTGGTGTCGTCATGTGTTCTGTCTGCGTCACTCACCCCGCCCCCGTGTCTCCCTCGCGGCATCCCCAATATCTGGCCGCTTACGTCATCACCGTCTCACCTGTTTCACATCCTGTCACTTATTTTCTCCCTTATTTAAACCCTCTTGTTCTGTTGTCTTTTGTCAGTCCGTTGCCTCTTGGTGCCCCTGATGTAAAGTCCTTGCCTTGCCTTGCCTTGCCTTGCCTTGCCTTGCCTTGCCTTGCCTTGCCTTGCCTTGCCTTGCCTTGCCTTGCCTTGCCTTGTCTTGTCTTGTCGTGTCTTGTTCCTGTTCTTGTTCTTGTCCTAGTCCTGATTTCCGAGTTCTGGTGGTTTTGTTTCTTGCTTTTGTTTTTGATCATTTTTTGCCCTTAGTTTGTGCGATCTTCCTGTCCTGGATCGAGGAACCTGCAGCATCCACCCATCTTCTGTTTTCCGTTTGTTACGGGTCGAGAACTCTCCCCGAGTGGTACTGATCATCCCGGGCTGAGGACGCTCTGCGCGCCGGGTATTCCCCAGGGCTGGCATTACCCCGGGATCGGTGGAGCAGCGCAGGATTTTCGTTGTCTTTTTCCCGCAGCCTCCAGGGAGGAGGTCTCTTGGGATTTCTTTTGGACTTTTTATTACATAATTTTGTGTCCCAGCCCTGTCCTATTTTTGTTTTGTTTCATTAAAACCGTTACCCGCACTTGAGTCTCCGTGTCTGTCATGACAATAGCTGTACAGAAAAGGCATCCACTACCCAACCAATCAGAGCTCCCTCTTAGCTAGTTTTGTTTGGATAAACTTGCTAACCAAAAGTGGTCAATTGGCTATGTTTTATGTCACATGACCAAACCGGAATACATGAATTGTTGTGTCCGCTTGTTGGAAAAGTGTTAACAGGGTTATGAAATAGCAGCTATTTTTCTCTCAAATGCATATGTTCTGGATCAAGCTCAATTTAATGCCTTTTCTTTAGTACATCTTAACAAAAAAGGCTCTTTAGGCCACAACATTTATAAAAGATTATGATAAAAACTTATTTTAGAACCCCAATTGTGTCAAAATAAACAATAAATTTATAATACAACCTTTGTACTATTGCACTTATCTAAAAAATATTGCAAATAAATGAAAATATATATTAAACACTACGTTCTCTGAAATAAAAACGTTTTTCTTGCTTTTAAAATATCCTTTATTACCAGCTCTCATATATTCTGAGTGTATGGACCTACACAAACTCTTTGTCCCCCCTCTAAAAAGCACATTGTTCAGATTCAGATATTTTCTTTGTAGGACATACAGCGCTTTGCCCTTTATATAAACTGTTGTTTATATGCAAACTGTGAGAATTAAATTTGTCCTCTGGATTATAATGTTTTCTGTTTATAAGATATATTTTAAATCATAAATGTTCTTTAATTTCTTCTACATTTCTGGACCTATATTGGTATCCTATATATTTTTTATACTTACAATGTTTTTGTAGATGGTGACATTATGGTATTTTTGCAGGGACCAGGCTACTAGCACAGTATGACACTATTTGAAATACGTTAATATTACGGTCCATGAATGCGGTTATAATTCAGGACCATAGTCAGGGCCGGTTATGGGCCATTAAAATTTATGGGACCCGGGACAGGTTTTGAAAAGTGGGCGCCCCTCCCCTTGGGCCCAATAAGAAGGTTATAGTATAGAGGATGTTAGCGAGGTCCCCCTTGTCACTGACCATAGTACACATCAAAGTACCATTACATCACCACAATAAAATCCACTTAAAGGGATAGTTCATACGAAAGTTTAAATTGTTATTTTAATGCATGATGACTTGCTTTCTTCTGCTGAACAGCAAGTAAGACATTCAGAAGAAAAGAAACAAGAAGTTGAGTAAATAATGATCAAGTTTTCATATTTGGCAGAACAATCACTTTCACATGTTACCAATACACACGCAAATATTTTTTGCATAGACTTTTCTGTGACATCCATCGAAGCCAGACAATAGAGAAGGTACAACGCATTTGTCAGAAAAGAGATGGCTAGACACAAAACTAAAGAGAGCAGAAATGTTTTGGCGATAAGCACGCCTCCAGGAGCGCTCCACCGGCCCTTGGTGATTAGAGACATGCTGGAGAGCGTCCAGAACACGTCAGGCTGACCTTGACGCATGCTTCATCATTCTGTGAGCGTGTTCTCCAGAGAGGCTGAAAGCTCCGAAGTGGATGACACAACAGGCTGTGTAATCACAAATTACACCCCATCCCTAGACAGACATACAGTAGAGTCCCAGCAACAAGCCCGGCCGTTGTTTCTACATTTGCGTTGGTAGAGCAGAGTCTGTTTATTAATCTTTCAACATGCCCCGTTCTATAGAGTGCAGGCCAAGTCGAAGTGTCTCAATCTATTGTATGAGCTCTACCACATGCTACAGAATCCGGAGAAAGTCACGCGTGCCGGTGAATCCTAATGCTCTATTGATTGATTCGGGCAACTGAGATTTTCAATCATATGGGCCTGCCAAAGGTTATCATAATCAATACGCAATAACCGTAATAGCGCTCTCAGCCCAGCTACAAAGGAATAAAGGAACAATCATGCAAATTTCTCGACCAGGGGTTACCGGGGCATTGATATCAGTGGATACGGGGACTGAGTACAAGCAGGTTTGTTCCGAAGCGGTTAGATCCCTAGTTTGGCTGCCATGGTAACCTTGACAAAAAGTACCGGTTCGCAAAAGTGGGAAAGGAAATGTCTATTTTTACCAGCAGGATGGGAAGAGAGGAGGACGGATAGAGCTGATTAGAAGATGAGAGAGCACACTGAATATCTTTAGCACCTTTTTAGAGGTTTGTGGCAGGTTTGAGAGAATGCAGGAGTGCATGTGTTTCTGTGGAGGTGGGAAATGTAGGTTTTATTGTGGTACTCTAGAAGTGTGACAGTCACACCTTTCCTGAAAGCTGTAAATTGATTTTAACACTTAACTTCCCAACTTAATTAAACGGAGTGATGTTGTGTGCTGGTGCTGATTTTTACTCAAAAGATGATGCTTTTACATGCTGCTTTGAAATTGTATGACTGTACATTTAAACAATGGACTTTGGATGGCTTTGGGGCAGATCAGATTCTACATACAAATGCACAGATGCTAAAGGTATAGATCACCAAAACTCTTTCTGTTATTCGTTTATCATTTACCCACTTGTATGAATTTCTTTACTCTATATTGCACAAAAATATATTTTGAAGAAGATTGGTCCCTAACAATGGCAGTACCCATTTACTTTATTTGGTTTTTGTGTCTGTACAATAAAAGGTACTAAGTGTTGGCATTGTTTGGTTATTAACCTTCTTCAAAAATTAATTTTTATGCTCTGCTAAAGTTGAAATGAAAAGGAAAGAATAATTAATACATAGTTATTGTCAAAATAATAAATTGTAAATGATTTGTAAATCTTTTGAAAACTGACCAGTTTTGAGGTTGAGATACATTGATCTCTTTTGTTATTTCAACTCTCATGCATAACACAGTTTTATCTCTGTGTAGTTATGTATCTTCAGTAGTCTTAAAGGCTTATAGGGATAGTTGACCCCAAAATAAAATTCTGTCATGCATTCACCCTTATGTAAAGATGTTTCGATGATTGTTGGTGACCAAAAACCACTTGTCCCTTCTATTGTGTAGACACATAACCAACGCAAGTCAATAAGTACCAATTAATTTCTTTTATCAACATTTTTTAAAATATCCTCTTTTATATTCTGCAGAAGAAAGAAGGTCATGCAGATCACAAATGTCAAAAGGATGAGACGACTATCCCTTTAAACAAACCATGTCATGTTTTGCCTAAATCCAGGTTCATCATTATCATACTGTGAGAACCATAACATCCATGAGAGACCCTCCCTATTGTATATTCTAAAGACTGTGTGTGCATTAGGATTAGGTTCATGTGATTGTGTGATGGTTAGGTTTAAGACTAGGGTTAGAGGATAGTAAATATACTAAGCTTTAAAAGACTTTGAAGTTAATGAGATATCTAATAGAGTAAAACAAACCTGTGTCCTGTAGCCGGTCCATTGGGTGAAACATTGACATTGAGATTATCATTATTGATGGTGTCATTATTGAGCCTCCACAGAGTGTGGTTATTTTCATACTCCACCATCAACACTTGTACAGACTGTGAAGACACTTTATTGTAAAAAAAACACTGTTCAGTGTCTGGAAAATGACAAAAATTCATTTGTTATTAAGCTGATGAGAGAGCTCGTAGGAAAGAATGTTTGTCTTTGTCTGATTAAACTTGAGCGTTTCATTTTCTTCTGCTTAGGAATGCCCAAAAAGTACATTTGACATTCCTTAATGCCTCATTTTGGGACACCCGCATGGAAGTGAGAGTTGATGTCCCTGCTGTATATTTGAAGAAGCATGATTACTCCAGGCTGTATTTAGGATACGTCGACTTACTGCTTGACTCCCAAAATGCCAGTCTGTGTGTGTTCAGCCTGGACTCACTTTTACAATGATATAAAATTGTTAAACATTTCCCCTCTGACCTCTATGAGGTGTTTATAAGGCAAGAGTTCACATTTGGAGTTCATTGGTACATTGACAAGAAGTCAGGCATCCACCGGCAGTGCGGTTTAGAGATCTATAATGCCATTTAATGGTTTCAGAAGGAAGTCGGAGGAATAAAGCAGGTGATAATGCATGCACATTAAATCCCTCACTGTATCATCAACGTGACGAATCGCACATCAATACCTTACGTATGATTTTCTGTGCAGAGACAGGCAGTTGTGTGCATGCCTCAGGGTGAGTTTTCATTTTTTATGTTAAGCATTACCGTTTGAAAGGAAGGTCAAGTGCACATCTGGCAAGAAACTTATGTACAGATTTTAATCACAAGAGGACCCCTGTTATGGGCCCGACCTCCACACAAGTCTGTACATTATGTGCATCAGTTTTTTTTTCATCACGGCTCACTCAGCCATCTGCATGAATAGTGTATGGTAAAGTACATCATTCGGTTTGGCATGCATAACCTCATTTCTGTCCCTGTGTGCTTCAGATGGTCCTGTGTTAGTAAAGGATCAATGGTGGAAAATGGATGCAAACAATGATGGATTAAACAGTTGTAGAGTGGGGAGAGATCAACAAAAAGGGAATCTATAGAGAAGACTGAAAAAAAAGAGAGAGCATGTCTGGGTTTAATATTTAATGCATGTTCATTATAACAATTATTGGCGTATTTAGTCGTCTTTGTCTTATTTAATAACTCTCCCTTAATTATTATTGATTCATTTATATTGCCTTTTGTTAAAACTGCTGATTGTAAATTTCTAATTAAGATATCTGACTCAATTCTGGATGAGTTGCTTCCAAAGTCATTTTACAATGCATTTTCTATAACTTTTTTTAACAGTGAACATATGCCTGGAACCGGTGTACAATCCACATCAATTAATTTGCTATGAATATGATCAAGTTGAATAAAGAGCCTTGTGATTGATCATTTTATTCCTAGGAAGTTTTGACCTTGAAGAGTTTTATGTTTTTTTTTCCTGTTATAAAGAAGAATGAAATGAAACTGTACACATTAGCTTTACATGGTATCTGCAGATTCTACTCAATCATACCCAGTTTTAGACGCTGCTGAAAGTGAAACTGAGATCTGACACACATCAGTGATTGTTTTAGCCTGAATCTAATCCATGCACCGGCCTTGCATTACTGTAGTTATGTTTCAAACTGCTTGTCTATGTGATCAAACGGGTTGATGTCACATGTTTATGACTATAAAATACTATAATGCGGAATTAAGTTTTATTTTAACCTTATATCTGTCTGTGTGCTTTGCATAGTAATGTTGTACTAATAAACATATACACATGCATATTTATTTAGGAAATATGAACACGCATTTATCTAGATTTCTTAAGTTGTATTTTTATATTTTTCTTAAACAAACACATGTATTTATTAACACATTCACATACAATATTTTTATGAACAGCATACAGACATGTATTATGTAAATATTATCCTTTTTTGTTATTGATTAACCATATAAGTGTTGTTGTTTACATTAAGCTTATTTGTGCATACAAACCACATACATGTATAATGTATGTTTTGTTATTAAAGCACAATAAAGGAATAAGTCAAAGATAAATACAGACCGAAAGGTAATATCCGAAAGTAAAAGAGCAAAGCCATTTTTCAACACACATAGTCATACCCAATGACACTTTGCTTTTAAAGCAGTCTACATCTGCGTTTGTGTGAGAGCGAGAGCTGGTGCTTCCTTTGTGTTCCTTTGCTTGCACATCGTCAAGGCTGCAGCGCTGCTTTATGAGGCATTGAATCTATCAGAGGTTCCCGGCCGTAGCTTTCAACTCCACCAGCCTCTGATCTCAAGTGCTTTTCATTCAACAACTTTTGCTCCTTTAGATCATAAAGACTCCCACTCTCACTGCCGCTACAAATGTGTTTTTGCCGTCTGCGCTCTGATAAAACCATAACAGGGAGATGCTCATTGACTGTTAGGCGGCTCTAACATTGAGAGTATTGTCATTAGCATTTAACTAACTTTGAAATGAGCATCCAGCTTTTCACCGTCTGACCTGGTTTATTACTTAACTATTTTCGTTTTTCCTTTTTCATGGTGCCGTGTCACATGGTGTTACCTATTAGCGTGCATGCTCGCCATAATTGGCATTGTAAATTTTTCAGCAATTCTAAATTATTGTTCACTAATCCTGCCAGCTACAAAATGTGTTTGTTTAATATGTCGAATAATTAATTTTTAGGCAACCTAATTACAGTCTTAAAAGCGTGTTCGCATTGACTGAACTCGCGCCGGCTGTCTTATCAGTGTTACGGTACCGTCAGAATGAACCGAGGCAACCTTACAGGAGTGCTCGCCGCGATAGCTCAAGTGCTGTCGTGTGTGACAGCGGCATTAGCGATGTACTGTCGGGACCCAGCAGCACTTCAGTTGAGATCCGTGAATATGATATTTCAAGGCCTGGTCCATTAGAGCTGTAATGTGGGTATGTGTGTACTTGTGTGTGGGTTCACATGCTGTTAGCTTGGCAGATGCTTTGAAAAACCTTTGGATACAGAGATATTATCACGGTTGTCCTCACTTTTGTTCTTGCATTTGTGTTTTCGAGTGTATTTGTGGGTGTCCTTTTGGGGCTTTGACGTCACACATAAGCGTCCTGTATTGATGCATTTTGTGCGTGTGCGGTGGGCGGACCGGCTTCTCATTAATGGATGGGCGTACCTCTCCGTGGAAATTAAACATCTCCCACAGCCAATAAATGGTCTTTGAGTCCTGCTGACTAACAGAATATTGCTCTGGTTTCGTGGAGCAATTACGTTTGCTCTTGCGAACCTGGGCTGAAAGATCTACAAGAGGAAACTCACAGTCTGTTGTCTCAAATCGTTGGTGTTGTCTGTGTGAGCACTTTTACTTTGTTCTTTTACTCTCTCTAAAAAAATCATTGAAGCGACATTTGGAGACAGTTCAGCCTGGAGCCAAATCAGATGCTCACCAGCATCACTCAGAATTGACTTTGAGGGCCTAAAGAGGTTTTGCAAAAATGCCTTAAAGGCAAGTCCGTCTATTCTATGGACATCTTGGCAATGCCCTCAGGCGGCATTTTTTGTACATTTATGGACTTTGGGATCTCCACCCACACTCTTGAGAAACCCAAGGGACCACCAATAGAAAAAAATAAATATAGTATTTAACGTACAAATAGAACTACAAACCATATCTGACAATGTACATTTGAAAGTGTTTTTTCCACTTGACTAAAATTTTTTTTGCTTTGTGAATACAACCCAACAATGTGTTTAAATATTGACATTTATAATGATAGTTCACCCAAAAATTAAAATTGTGTCATCTTTTACTTTCCATCTTGTCATTTTAAAGCTGTATGGCTTATTTCTTCCGCATGGCACAAAATAAGATATTTTAGAGAATGTTGCTGACTGGCAATAATGTCTGTACAGTAGAGTTTTATTGGTGCCAACTTTCTTTAGTATATCTTCTTTTGTGTTTTGCAGAAGAAAGAAAGTCAAACAGGTTTGACAAAAGTACATTTTTGTTAACTGTTATTTACAAGTAATGTGTTGTAAAATGTCAAACATGCTGTTTATTGTCAGTTTATTATTATCTATAAATCAAAACTTAAACATTTTGTTAAAACCTTACTTTAAATAAAAAAATGCTGATTTAGGTACAGATGGCAATGGTATTCCCCTATCAACAATTTGGGATCAATGGCTCTTTTCCGACATCTGCCATATTGAATCAAGATTTATTTTCCACAAGAGGTTTTTCTCCACCCATTGTCCCATCTCTGGTGTCACACAAGAGACTTTCGCTTCTCATGTTTATCTACAATTCAGCAGACAAACACACATGTGTTTTTAGGTCTTATCCACATGGCTGACCTGAATTACTCTGATGCGTGACGGAAACTGACTCTGGTGTCGAGTCCCTCCAGAGAGACGTTGAAGAACGCTAGTAAATTATTGAGAGGAGAAATACAGAGTGCATACACAGTCCCTCCTGCATAATGAAACAAAAATAAATGAGGAAAATGGGACGAGGCCTTGAAACTAGAGAATGTGTATGTGTTCACAATGCGTCTGCTTTGGACGCGTTTTATGTCCGACTTTAACTGCATATTTAGCAGAGTAAAAATACACATCTCAAGGCATTCGTCTTCTCAGACGGTTCTGACCTTTGGAAAATATGAGCTACACAGGCGTTCCACACATGTGCTTGAGGATATTAAACGGTGTTAGACAGAGATATGTGGAACCCATATTTGCACATCTGTGGGCAGCTTATGATCACGACCAAATAGAAATCTCATATTTCATTGTCATTCAGAAACCGGCATTCTTTTGATGCCCTTCAATGCTGGCCCACTGTCGATGGTACAATCATTTCCAGCTCCTTTGAGCAAAATCTTTGCTTAAAAAAGCCTGAAATAATTTATGAATATCATGAAAAAAATGAAATAATAAAGTGAGATGTCATGGCCTTTCAGAACTCCTCGGTCTTTAATAAGCTCTGTGGCGGATGACACGGAGTTCCACCGAATAACTTGAAAAGATTAAAGGCACCGTGTTTCCATATGAAGTGGATTACAGTAATCTGAATTTATTGGGTTCTCAGATACAGGCTGAGGAGAGCGTCTTTTAAGATTGTGTAATGACATCAATAAAACAGAAAAAGCGGATGTTTTGAATTACAGTCTTAATTTGACTTGAATGAATAACTAATTGGGTTTTAGTATCAGTTCAATACTGACACACTGAGTCAGTTTCATTTTGTCAATGTTTTGTTAAAATTTATTCTCAATGTCACATATCAAGTCATTGCTGACAAACATTTCCACTAAAAATACACTCTTTTTACATTTTGTACAATTATATTAAAGTGTAAAGATATTTTGAAAATTTTTCCTAAAATAATCTTGAACGTGTTTTTTTGTCTGTACAGTAGCAGCCAATTGTTATAAATGTTTTTGGTAATCAGCTTTCTCCAAAATATTTGTATTTATGTTTTGCAAAATAAAGACATTTTAGGGTTGAGAAATGATAACAGATATTTTTTACGGATAATCTATCACTTTAATATCCTAAAATATATGACCCTGCATATGAAAAAAAAGGTGAAAACAATGTAAGACTTAAGAACACAAGCATTAGAGTAAGTCTTTACTTATTAATTGCACAATTATTTGAATATTTGAACCAGTCTTACTGATCCAATCAATATTTAAGATATCAAATTTGCATTATCAAAGAATGTTCCTCACATTGTTTAGAATGATTTCATGCTTAAAGAAGTAAATCCTAAAAAAAGACTTTAGCTGGGTTTTCACAGGCAGGGTCACATAAACTCCTCTAGTCCTCTTGGATCTTCTTAAGATTATTTTAAAAAATGTAAAACTACTAATATTTTTTTACTAAATGGAAAATTGAAGTGTTAAAATTGTACATTAAATACATTTTAGTGCACCTCAACAGGGTGTATATAGCATTCTCCCATATTAAAAACAAACACACAGGGATGCGTGTTATTTATGCTGAACAATAATTTTTTCCTCCTGCCAGAATCGAGAAGCATTGGTTCATAGGTGAAATATACCAGGAGCAGAATTCATCACAGAAAGGCTAGCTCAAAATCAGAGTACACACAGTGAAGCAGGCAAATATGCTGACTGTTGAATCGAGAAGAGACTGTGAATGTCAATGAGTGTGGTGAAACTTCTCCTGAGGGAGAGACAATGATCAGGGTGAGAGATGTATTATTTCAGTGTAAAATCTATAACTGTTATGACTGGCGGGCCATTAGCGGTCGAGAGCCTACAAATGCACCAACAAACCAATGTTTCCGTTCACTTCTATGGCAACTCAAATTCTGTTTACTGTAGCAAAAACTAATAGTGGGAAACAAATGGTTTTCGGTAACAAATACAGATGTAACTGATGATCAATGGTTGGTTTAATGGTTATTTGAATTGTTTGTGTTTGGCTGCTTGTGAAATATGGACTAGAGTTATGTATGCTTGCAGGTACAAATATTTGCAAAATAAAGATATTAATGTGAAATACATTTCATTCCGGGCCTACAGTTGGCAAAAAATCTTCCTCTTTATTCTCACAATTTATTCTAAATGATTAAAAAAAGTTCTGTCATCATTTGCTTACCCTTCTGTCTTTTCAAAGCTTTATGACTTAAGTTTTTCTGCAAAACAAGAATATATTTTGAAGAAATTTGCTCATTGGCACCCAATGAGCACTCAAGTGTAACCTGTTTGACTTTCATTTATTCTCCAAAACACAAAAGATATTTTGAGGAATGGCTACTGCTGTTATTCTGTAACCAGCATTCTTCAAAAAATCTGCTTTTGTGTTTTCCGATGAATGACAGTTATCAGGCCCTGCAATGACCCAAAGGTGATTAAATGATGGCAAATTTTTCATCTATGCCTGAACTTTCCTTTTAATACCTTTAAACTGAGTTACTAATGTCTTAGGTTTCAAACTTTGACCTTCACCCTCAGTGACGCACAATTGTTAAAAGGGGTCTAATCTTATCCGTATAGTTACCATACTAATGACCATGACCATCTCCTCCTGTCCTCCAGACATGACATCATTCTTCTGACGTGACAGTGACAGACCGGTCGGCAGTAACACACTCCAGATCTGTTTGCCATGCCAAGGGTTCTCCAGCCGTTCCGGTCGGGGAAGAATGTCAGATCATCAGAGAAAATACCATGGTAATTAAACTGATGGAGGCTTATATTCCTGGAGTGACTTTACACTCCCATTTAAATATCAGCTCTTTTCATATGGCCTCTCCGCAGAGCTGAAGAGCAAGAGGTTGGTGTTGATTTTATATGTCTCTTTTTATTGAGCTGTCAGCCCATCCGCTGGAAATGAGGTGCAGTTTGAAAGACTTTTTCATCAAGATGTGTTCATGAGTATGTTTAAGTGGGACAGGGTTGCCATTTTAGTGTCAATATTGCAATGCAGTGAACTAAAACAAAAACATAAATTTACATATGTTAAAAGTACCAGTGTGTGCACTGAAAGTGTTTTAATAGATGAACTCTTTTACTTAAAATTTTATTTATAACACATGGGACATCCAAACTTAGTTATGGGTCTCACTTGATTGTTTTAGCACCCTCTTGTCATTTCAAACCTGTATGACTTTCATTCTTCCGCAAAACACAAAAACAACATATGAATGGGTGCCAGTTTTCCACATTCTTCAAAATATCTTCTTTGTTTGTTTGTTTTATTGCTTCATTACTGTCTGGAATATACTTGGTTGTGATTGGTTCATTGAGTCATGAAAATCAATATTATTAATATTATACAAAGACTATTGGACCAGGTCTGTATATTTTATAATGTCATACTATGATTTATGCAAGTGTCACAAGGAGCCTCTGGTATAGAATGTTATTCTTAAGGATGGGTCGGCCTGTGTCTGGTTGTATTCTACAGTGAGACCACCAAGCAAGAAGTAATCTCACAAACTCTAATTTACTTTTACAAGCAACCTCAACTTGTAATTAGCGGTATGATTTGCGATTCAAACAGCTGTTCTAAAGCAGACACAAAAATGTTATTGCTTTTACTGTTGTAGGCACAGTAGCTAGTGGCTTGTTACTTAACTACGTCAAATGTTACTCTGACATGTGGAATATGTTTTTTGGTTTATGGTGTAACACTACTGTATTACCGATCTAAAGCTAATCCTGCATTAGGTCTAGTTTTTAACCATCACCGAGTCTAGACCTCCTAATTTTATAGCATGCTCTTATGTTTATCTCTTATTAATGCCTGGAAACCCTTCAGATCTTAACTTTAAAATGATTTGGACACTTCCTTTTGTCCGCAGAATCACAGACATACTTAGAGGGGCCAATTATTCCTCTGGGAAATCTGAAACACATTATCCAACTATGGCAAAAATCTCTCTATCTCTCGCTCTCTCTCTCTCGGTCTCTCGCTCTCTCACTCTCCCTCGCACTCTCACTCTCTTTCGCACTCACTCTCTCGCACTCTCGGTCTCTCTTGCACTCTCGATCTCTCTTGCACTCTCTCTATATCCTTTTCTCTCTCTCTCTCTCTCTCTCTCTCTCTCTCTCTCTCTTGCACTCTCTCTATATCCTTCTCTCTCTCTCTCTCTCTCTCTCTCTCTCTCTCTCTCTCTCTCTCTCTCTCTCTCTCTCTCTCTCTCTCTCTCTCTCTGTCTCTCTCTCTCTCTCTCTCTCTCTCTCTCTCTCTCTCTCTCTCCTTCTCACTCTCTGGCTCTCTCTCTCTCTCTTTCTCTCATCTTATATACTTATATAGATGTATGTTTAAAGTTTCCAGACTACAGAAAAAAGGCAAACATGACTGTATTGTTTATAAACCTGAATTCAACATAGAGCTTCATGGTGAATTCAAATATTTATGAATTATAAATTTTGTTAATTCACCTGCTGCTATAATTAGAAATTACCACAATTTTAATATCTGTGACAAATGAACTTGCTCTGAGTTACATTAAGGTTGTGTCGTAAAATCATCTTTGATAAATATCCTCATTATTACTTCTTATATTCTCAACATCATCATTTTAACTATTCTACAAGCTATTTAGATTTATTCACCTGTCAGGGAACAGGTTATAGGTTGTGTTATTATACCCATGATATATTAGAACCAATCTTTTTGTAATTTATGTGTAATATAATTCTGTTTTTAGTTATTCTGGAAATGAGCGTGTATGTTTGTGTAAGCGGTTTTAATTAATACCCGACGTTTCTTTCGTGGTCATAATTAGACACTGCTCACAGGTAAACATGTGGATATTACTAGACACTGAACGTTTGAGAGCCTCTCCTTTTGAAAATATACACTCTTAATGAACTGATATTTAAACCTCTTGACGGAGAGCTTTATGGGCTTGACTCAGCCAAGAGAGCTCAAGAGCCGTTCAAGTTGGATGTGTGTGCATTAGATTAGATTAGAACTCATTTAGTGTGTCTAATGTACTGTTTCAGGGGTCTCGCACACGCCATTAAACCCTATTTACACCCCGTGCACCCTGCGTCAGCACAGGAGCAGCGTTCGAGCATATGGTCAGTGTGAACGCGTGTTACGGTCAGTGATCATGTGATTGACTGAATGCTAGAAAGTAACCCAGTGGAGTAACTGGGGACTAGACGTTCTCTCATTGCTGTAACTTCATTAGCTTTGATTAGAGAACCAACACACGCACATAACAGTCCAGTTTTAACCGTGACTTCTCAGGGCAGAGGACAACCTGACATCTGTTTCTTCTCAGCATCAAGACACCAGAAGAATATGGAATTAGTGATGGAGGCATTTTTCTCAAAGAGCTCTGCTGGGTCCTTTTTAGCGTGTCTGAGCCCTTTAGCAGCTCGACAGGAACACACATCACTCACAAACACACGCTGACATGTTCTCATTTTTAGAGACCGCTTTTCAAAGGGTGCTTTGTGTGGACAGATAGACATCAGTGCTCATAAATTGATCCTTTTAACTGAGGTCAGAAACATGCTGCAAAGTTTGGGGAGTTTTCTCAGTTTTCTTTGAAGGTGTGAATCCCCTCTGTTAGCGGTTCTGACCCTTTTTCGGTCTGTGCCACCCCCCCTTTTTTCCAGTGCTCCAAAATCCCACACACATAAAATATATAAACATAGTTCACCCAAAAGTAAAAGTTGTTATCATTTACCCCGACGTTTTTGTCATTTGAGACCTGTGATGTGAAGAATGTTGAGAACTGGCAACTATTTGTGTCCATTTAATAGAAGTGAATGTGTGTCAATGCTGTTAGGTTACCAACTATCTCACCAACTACTAAATATCTTTACTCTATTACACTATAACTTTAAATAAGAGAATTTACACACAAGATAACTTTTGAATGCGTTACACATTTCACAGGTTTTTATTTGAATGCCCAAGCGTTCCAAGTAAAATCAGTGCCTCCACAACTTGCTTTGACTTCCAAAATCTTTAGATGTAAAGAAGTTTGTAAAATATTCTTCTACGTAACCAAATAATGTATGATTATATGTACAGTAAAAAACAAGATTCACTACTCAGAAGCAATACCATGAATCATAACTGATAGTATACATCCTACAAAGAGTTATACACTATTACATTTAATGGTAAAAAATAAATCACATAACTGTAGGTTGGCACTCAAGACTTTCACATGTAAAAAATAGCAGCAGTTTAGACTCTGTCTTGTAGGATATGGAGGCTTTCAGGCGCTACTAGAGCAAAACAGCAAGTCAAAAAACGACCACGGAGAGGAAAAGAGAAAAATGAAAGACTGTGAAGAAGTGAAATTTTCACACAAAACCTAATCATGTATAAAAGACGGAACATTTCTAGCAAATTGCTGCTATTACCGAGCTGTTGCGCGAGTCAAGTCCACATTAGATCGGCATTTGATATGCTGGAAAATTCATCGGTGCAGTTTGTCTCTCTGGTTTGTGTTTAGAATGATAAACTATCATGCCACTTATAGTATATGTGTCATACAGTATAATTTTGCATGCACTACTGTCATAGAAAAAGCTTTTTTGTACCTTTGTTAGGATTACATGCAGAAAATTGTGTAGCTATTTGAGAACATTATTGTACCCAAGGACATATTGTGTACCCTAAGGACCTGTTGTGTACCTATTTAATATTAAGTGAAGGTCATGGCACACACTGTATTGAAGTGAACTAACTGACTGTACCTTTTACGATACACAGAGAAGGTACAATAATGTATAAAAAAGGTACGACAAATATTACATTTCATATTCCTGTGGAGGTACAAAAGAGTCCCTTAATGTACAGTACCACCTTAGCAACATGTAGTAAGGCTTTTATGAGCATCTTAGTATAGTTCTAATGTATACCGTGTAGCATAAAGCAAAATTGAGGAAAACTTATAAACTAATAAAAAATGTTGAGAAAAATGTTCAGATATGTACTCTGTTCTGGAGGTTCATTGTAATTATAAATAGGTTGTTACATCAACACAGTGCATCTCAAATATTTTTCATGCCAGCACTTCTGTACTTGGATGGTGTAAAATCAATGTTTAATTAGAACAATGGATTTTACACCTTTTGGAATGCACACAAGCACAACATCCACTACCTTGCTGTTAAAACAGGTAAGAATAAGATAAGGGAACGGAGATTAAGACAGCATGATAATTGACTGGAGTTCTCACAGTTGTTTCTGAAGCATTTTTAATGTTCACAAGTTAGAGTTTAAGTAGGGTGATGAAATGCAGAAAAAGGGAAAATGGAAGGAGATTGTAGGTGTATACGAGACAGAATGGAGAAGAGAGGTGATAATGAGAATGATGTTCATTAGAGAGGAGAGGGATTCAGTGAGACGACACACAGAGCATCAGAGTGAGAGACCATGAAGTCATGTTTAACGCCCTGTTCACACCACCAGCGCGAAGTAATGTGATGTCATTTGTTTTAAAAGAGAGCTGGGGACTTCCGGTGACAAGCGACAGGGATTGTTGGAGACAGGAAGTGGGTGTGTGTAACTGTATAAGCTTCATTAAGTGTACGCAGACACATGAATATGCAAATTAGCACCGTCTCCAGTCAATCACACTTTGCAGTTTTAGAAGCTTAAAAGAAATTGAAACTAAGATAAAGCATTGCAGAAATAGTTGAACTGATGTGATTGGTTGCATACACTGTAAAATGTTTCATGTGGCTTAGTACATATTACAAAAATAAACAGGTATATTAACTTAATCAAACAAATTAAACATCTTTTAAAACATGAAATTGATTTTTTCAATGGAAAATATAACATATTTTTTTAATTTATGTGATAGAAATAAAAAAGTATTTATTTAACTAAAATGTATTTGTAATAAAAAATATATTTGGGTGAGTTCCAATATACATATTTTACTTAGTCAGATTTAATAAATTTTTTGCTTACATAAACCCAACATTTAAACAGTATATTTACTTAGTTCCAAAGAAAATTATTCACATAAAAACACAGTAAAATTGGTGTGGTTAGGACCCCATTAACAGTGGCAGTTTAAAACCACATTTTTTTGTAAACTTCAGTTTTATCAAGGACATATTCATTTATGATTTAAATAGTTACACATAGTTTGTTTAAAAGCATATTAAAATATTTAAAATTGACAGAAATAGGACTTGGGTGCTCTGAACCAGTGATGCTGAAGAACCTGCCATCCATGCAGGACAATCTAAACTTGGAGTTAATAAGCTGCGCCTGGCCCTGAGAGTGTTAGCGGGAGCATAGGAATGAATCAATTCTGTTAAATATTCTGCTACTCGACCATGGAAAAGGTTGAGAACTGTAACTCAAATCTTATATAATGTTTATAAGACATTACACAACAAGGTTTTTGGATGCAAAAAATTATGTGCCCTATTAGCCAGCTTAGCAAAACTGTAACATCATCTTACTGCACATGGATAAAAGGACCACATAAGTACCAAAACTGGCACAACTATTGATGTCCCCATAATACACATGTAGACCATAGCAGTGGAGGTCATTAATATAACCGAATTAAGGATTTGATTCTAAAGGGTGTGTGCTACATACTTATATCTGAAACTATGTCAACATGAGAGAGAGAGAGAGAGAGAGAGAGAGAGAGAGAGAGAGAGAGAGAGAGAGAGAGAGAGAGATATCAATGCTGCTTGTTATCGCAGCTGCTTTGCCTTTTTTTATCTTCTTTTCATATATGAAGAGGAAAGAGATGGTTTGATAAAGCCGGAGGCGTCTAGGGCTGTGCCTAAACGCAGGAAGTTATTTTAGACTATTTGAGTGCCATAAAGGAACATTTGGCTCGTTCTCAGATGTGAATGACATCATCCTCTGATTCTTCTGTATTTTTAGATTTACAGCTAAGATCTGTTTACATTTACTGATGGTCAAACATGTCCATTGGTCTTAATAATGTGTGGTCCACTTTGAATGAAAAAAAATATATTTTTTAATTTGTGATATTTACCTTCTGATTCACAATATACCAATATCCAATTAGAAATACCAGTGCCGAACAGATCACTTTCTGAGCATTTTTTTTATGAAACCAATTGCCCTTGGTAGACAATTACAAAGCCACGAATAAAGTTTGCTTCCCTCAAACACACACACACACACACATAAATCTCCCCATATGGCCTGAAATCTAATTTCTTCCTCTGAAGTGACCCGTGAAATAGCGTGAGCTCTTTGCTCCCTCTCTTTATGTAAAATCTTCAGATTGCCTATTTCACAATCCAATATAAACCCTCTCATGTGCTCTTTAAACACACAAATACACACACTTACAGTAATGGGTATTATGGACCCCTCCTGACCTGCAAGATTACAGAGGAGAAGAGAAAAGAGACAAGAAATGAAAGGGCAAAAAACAAGGAAAATACTGCAACTGTGAATAGGGCGATGTGGTGGAGAGAGAGAGGCGGCATGAAATAAAATTAATGGGAGAACTCAGTTTCAGACAGATTGATCAAAGACAACAGGATTTGTTGAACAAACAAGAACAGATCCGTGCGGCTCTGATGATGGAAGCATAAAGCTCCACGATAAATCCAAAGGCCACTTTGCGTTTAAAGCATATAAAATACATATGACAGGGATTACCATCATCTTTGAAGTGTTCTTGTGTTAAAGGAACCGCAAAAAGATTTGTCCAAATTTTGAATTTGAGTTTTTTTGTGTGTGTTTTTGTGTGTGTGCTTTTATGGTGAAGTTAAGCAAACTTCTTGGATTTTATCTCTTATTTTACCTTCTTACGGTTGTCCGTCTTAATGCCAAGGTATTCCCCTTCAAAACCACAGCAAAATTACAGTGTAACCCACTCATATCCTATAGTTACGCACGCCTTTACTGTAAAACACTTGTGATCGTAAGCTTGCGTGCCTCTTGCACATAAGTGGTTAGATCAAAATATCTTCTTTTGTGTCCTCCAAAAGAAATGATATCATACAGCAATGACAAGAGGTTACGTGATGACATAATTTTTTATTCTTGAGTGAAAAATAAATAATATTAGACTAAAGAGAAAATTGCAGAGGTAAAAGAAAGAAATAACAGATTGTCAAGTGATTTAAGTAAAAGTGAAGAGCAATTGTTTGCCACTTTGGTAGTTACACAGATATTAAACCATATGCTCAATCTTCATCTCTCCCAGAGCTCGTAAACATGCTGTTTTCTGTCATTCCTTTGGGAATGTTTTTTGTAAATGATGTTTTAAATACAGCTGAATATGTATTTAAAGCTGCTGTTCTTATTTTATAAGAGGTTTAAATGCTTTCTTCTATCCCGAGTGCCCATCTTAATGTCTAAAGAAACGAAAAGTAAGCTGTTGTTAGTTGACCTCCTGAAGAGTGTAATGCTGCGTTCACACCAGACGCGAATTTTCGCGTGTTGCCGCGCCCAACGCGTGTGGTTTGCCGCGTGTACATTTAAAATCATTCGCGTTTACAATTTGCAACATTCGCGTCTAACGCGCCATTCACGCAGGGGGGAGGGGCTTCTGTCAGGAGAACTCATCCATTTATCAGAAGAAAAGTCTTTTTATTGTAAAATAAAGTGATTAAACTTCATATGAAGGCTTTATTTATAGTCTCAATATGTGTATAAAGCTCAAATTGAGTAAAAAAATATATTTTTCTTCACTAAATTTCTTCCAGTAAATACCACTTTTATTCCTGTCTTTGTTAAAGTATAATAAAAGTATTATGTGTATTTATAAAGCTCTGTGTTTCCACATAAAGCCCTGATGAGTTTGTCCTCCATGTTTGTTTGAGATAAAGAAAGCTTCTGATTGGTTAACGCGGCGCGAAATTTCGCCAAAGTTCAATTTTTTCAACTCGCGCGAATTCGCGTCCAACGCGCGATTCGCGCGAAACGCGACATTCGCGTCGCGCCTTTCGCGTCATTCGCGCCGCGCCTTTCGCGTCATTCGCGCCGCGCCTTTCGCGTCATTCGCGCCGCGCTTTTCGCGTCATTCGCGCCGCAGGAAATCTCCTCGCGCCTATTCGCGTCTCTGCATTGACTTAACATGTAAATCACTCGCGCCTGACGCGCTATTCGCGTCTGGTGTGAACGCAGCATAAAGCTGCTGTGTTTTCATAATTGCTGTTGTTGATGCATCATTTGCAGTAAACTTTCTGAAGATAATGCGAGTGGAGTTTTAACATTGTTACCATGAATTAAACATGATGTGACACTGCCGTTACTATGACAATGATAGCTTAACAAAATAAAAAAATGTCATCCTTTCCTTGCATTCTAGTACAGATCAATGATTATCTGGGGCGAGGCCCAAAAAGAAACCCCCGTTATTCTTCAAAATATCTTCTTTTGTGTTTTTGCAGAAGTCATAAAGTAATACAGGTTTAAAATGACGAGTGTAAATGATGAGCGAATTTCACTTGTTGGGTGTTTTAGTGCAATGTTAGCTTAGGAAAAAGGTTCTGGTATAGATGATGTGCCATGTAGTTTTTGATCAGAAATATGCTATCAATGCTGATTTTAGAAATGTCTCCTTTCCTTTCAAGCAGATGTGACTGGTATTTCCATGACTGAACTGGCTGCCCATATGTGTAAACATGGCTGCCTTGTGGCACGACTCCCATAAATTGTCTTAGATTATGTAACAATTTTCAGATTGTATTTATTGTGCTTGGTTGGGCAAACATGACAACTTTGATGAACATAAAATGCTGTCACTGTTTTAACTGCGTAAAAACTGTTATTCTTCCACGCTGTGCGAAGCTGAACTTTGGAATATTGCATTATCTGGCTGTAACATGTGTTTCTCAAAGATGTTTAGTCAACACATTCAGCTCAGCCAGGAGCTTGTCAATATCAGCCGCCGTGCTGCTCCCTCCGGATTTTAGCATCATTCATGCTGCTTGTCAGAGTGAAGGTGGCGGTCCGTGTCGTTTCACTTCGCTGCTCTCTGCCTCCAGCTTGTGTGGGTTCACCTGAACATTTTCTTCATCTGACATGTCTTATTCTGCTGACTGATGTTTGAATTACTCTTTATCTGGGGGATTCACATGTGTTAAATACATGGACAACCCTTTTTGCCAGTTGACAGATTTAGAACTGATGGAGTAATACATAGTCTAAAAGATGCTGTGTTCCTGGTGGTTGTGTGGAATATGAAAACTGACAGATTAATGTGTTCAAATTTAGAATAGATAACAAATGCTGTCTGACACAATGACCAAACATAAAACTGTAGGTGTGTTTTGCTTTTCAGAACAGATATCCTTAACACTACTTGGGTAGCAAAATGTGTTTTAGAAGATGTGTGTTCAATTTATTGTTCCTGCTCTGTTGGCATTTTTATTTCTTATTTAAAGTTTATCACCAAACATGAAGACACAGCCATGAATTATTGAACCTCAAGTTGTTCCAAACCTGCAAATTTCTTTGTTAGGTTTAACACGCAGATAGATATTTGAAAGAATGACAACTGAGATTTCTGGTGCAGCTTCGCCTACTGTAGGGGGAAATATTGTATATGTTCTTTGTTCTAACAAACACAAAGGTGTTTTGAAGAATATAGGGAAGCAAACAGTTCCTGGGCACTTTGTCTATCATTAAATAATTCAGGATCGTTCAGGAAATAATTTTAATGATTTGATTTTTAAAATCCATTGAACACAAGTCTGACTATATGGCTTCTTGATTACATTTATTTTGGATTCAGGATGTTCGGATTGTTTAGGAAAACAGGAAACTAATATTTGCTGTGTTAAAACAAATCAGATTGAAGTCTTATACTGTATGCACACTAAACGCAAACAATCTCGTTCAATGCTTTTTATTACTTGTGTCTTTGCGTGTCTGTACCCTTTTTCCTATGTGTCGATGAGCTCTTGGCACGAATTTCCAGCACAAGAAAAAATATTTCAATGGTGCCACCTAATTCCTGTCTATTTGTGTCTTTTCATTGTCTTTGTATGTAATTTACTCACAGAAATCGGTTAATTCATATTTGTTATGAGAGGAGCATTATCTTTGGCCAAACCAAATGATCCGCTTCCACAGTGGCCAAGAGCGCTTGAGAAAATGCACTTTCTCTCCATCTGTTCAACTTCGTGCAGAAAATGAAGAAAAGGAATTTAGAAATATTAATAAAATATTTGTTAAATAAAACATTAACTAGCCTAGATAACTACTAAACAAATCTCACATTTTGATATCTAATATCTAAACTAGATTAATGGCAGTGTAATGCTGTGTATAAAATATCATAAATTGACAAAAAATTTAAATAAAACAGTAATAAATATATTAAAAACAGCATTCAGCATGACATTCAGTAAGCACAGAGAGGCCATGAAGGCATAAGGAGGAAGTAATCCTCAGAATATTTTCACATTTCCTTCGTCAGTTTACTCACATTCCTGCCAGATTACATTCCTTTTTTCTCACATGTGTTACGTTTGACAATCAGAAAGTTCACAATTATGATTCCTTCATTCCTTTAGAAGCATGACTCTCTCTTTCTCTATCATCCTTAAGCTTTCCTCCTTTCAACCAGATGCTCTTATATCTCTTTTCTCTTTTCCAGCTGATGTTCACACAGCCTCGGTTACTATGATTGAGGGTGCTGAGATCCGTCAGATGAAAGAACGACATGAGCTCAGCTTCTTTGGAGTGCTGATGGGGTCCTGAGGTATTACAAAAGTTTGTGTCAAGGGGTAGAAAGTCAAGGGGTCAGTTGTGGTCTGAGGGTTAGAGATGGACTTGTAGGCAGAAGGTTGTGGGTTCGAAACCCAGTGCCAGTGTCCTTGAGCAAGACACCTAACCCCAATTTGCTCTGCGGTGATAATTGGCTGATGCATAATACTTGTAAGTCGCTTTGGATAAAAGCATCTGCCAAATGAATAAATGTAAATGTAAATGTTGGTGTGTCACATACCATATACAGTATTGCAGTTGGGGTCATATGTGTTGTGTTTGTATCTGCTGTAAAAATGAAATGATGTTAAATTAATGGTGCTAGCGGTCTGTGTGTGGCCTTGACTCTTTAACACTGTGTTTGTACTGAGAAATCCACTATTGATCCTCCTGTGAGACCTTAGGAACGATCAATGACGGCTGACTGTGTGTGTGCGTGTGTGTCTGTCCAAAGTTAGTTTATCCAGGGAATTGAATGTCTAATCACTATCCCAACAGTATATGATGGAATCAGAAAGAGAGAGCTAGAGAGGGAGAGACGCCTGCCAAGAGGGTTGAGTTATTAATAAAGCCGTCTGTCCCCGTGGAGATGAGACAGCGATGTCATAATGGGTTGTGGTGAGGCAGAGGGCGGCAGTCACAGATGGTCGCGCGGATCATTATGGGCTGCGTGGCGTGCTTCCGAAGGTTGAGTCGCCGTGGCAACATGCCGTTTAATCTCCCTTTACGTGTTCTCCCACTCCTTAGTGCACACGTGCTACATGGATGGAGAAGACAGATGGATAAATTATGCTGAGGTGCTCGCGTTCGTGGAGATAAAGCAGAAGAAACGTCAGAAGCAGCTGTTGGAGTGGTGGTGGGGGGCTTTGAGGTGCTGAGATGTGGTTAAACAAAATGCATTTAAGTTACATTAAGCTACGCACACACATGGACTAGGCTATTGTAAATGAGCACCTGTCAAGTGTTTGAAATATGCTGACAATGTGATGATGTAATGATGGTTATTCTCTCAGGTGAGTTCCGTACTCTGGTGTTTTTGCAGCCGTTTGTCAGAGAACTACTGGATAGCCTTAACAACTCTAAAGGTCAATGAAGGTTATTACCATGAACACCCCATGAAGCCCTGAAATAAATGTTCAAAATTACTATATTTGATTTTTGGTCATATGGATGGTTTAGTTACTAAAATACTATACTATACTATGGTACCGTTTTACTGGCAAACATATAAGAATATATAACCGTGTATATGGGCTGTTGTGGCCCAAACTTAACTTTCCTGTACACCTTAGGGAAAAATGGAGAATACCTTTGGATTATTTCTGGAAACCTCCTAAAAAAGCAAGTAGAAGAACTGTTACTTTCCTTAACGACAATTAAACATCACATTTAAAAAAATTACTTAATACGATTAATTTAACATAAAATATGAAAATAAATGTGTATTACTGTAAATTAAATATTTTTAAATTTAAGTTAATATTTTAAATGAAGCAATGGTTTAGACAATGGTTTCTACAGATACCATTAACCATAACTTTAACCAAACATAATTGTAAAACTTGTGTGTTATTGCTGTATTTCTTTCTTCTATTTTTTTATTAATTGGAATTCACCAGAACAAATGGGATTCATAGGTGTTCTTGATGGCCTATTTATAAGAATAACTGAAATTTTACTTCATTTTAAATTAAATCTTTTTAATCTTAAATCTTTTCTAGAAGATTTTATTATGTTATTTTAACAAAACTTTTCTTCAAAATTCATGAGAAGTAGTTCAAAAAATCACGTGGAACCAATGTACATGATAAATAAAAGTAATACAATCCAGTTTTTTCAAAACACCAATGTGTTTATATCCTAAAAGTTTGCCCAATTTGTCACCATTGTCATGCTAATAATTAGGATAATTTTTTTAATGTTTAAGATTTAATTTATGTAAGCATTTATGTACAGTTGAGAACAATAAAATAATTACTATTTTTATCACACGAGAAAATTGTACTTTGTTATATTGTTTTTAAGTATTTCTGTTATACAAACCACCTGCATTAAATACAAAATCAAATACATAATTTATTGTTTTTCCATAATTTATTTATGATTCCAGATTTTTATATCTCCGCATAGAATGCTGACCACTGGATCCCATTTTAATTGTATTCCTGTTTGATACTCATCTCTGCTGTACTGATAAACTGTGTGTGTATGTGAGGTACAGATTATTCATTTCTCCCTGACACTCCTGGAGAGCGGAGAGCCTCCGGACACATTTAGACTGATTCTGTACCTTATCACCTTCACACACACACACACACACACACACACACACACACACACACACACACACACACACACACACACACACACACACACACACACACACACACACACACACACACACACACACACACACACACACACACACACACACACACACACACACACACACACACACACACACACACACACAAAAAACTGAGGAAGAGTCAACTTCACCGTCTCCAAAGTTGTTGAAGGAGAAAAGGGGACGTTTTGAGGAAAGAAATAGGAGATAAGGATAGCACTGCGCTGCATCATGGGAACTGAACGAATAAAAGACGAAAGAGGTAAAGTTTTTAATGATGCCCTTGGCACTTTGAGTAATATACATCTTTAAAAGAAGAGTTGACTTCATCTTTCAAATTCATTAAGTGTGCAGGTGTTAATGACTCTCTCTCTCTCTCTCTCTCTCTCTCTCTCTCTCTCTCTCTCTCTCTCTCTCTCTCTCTCTCTCTCTCTCTCTCTCTCTCTCGTCTCTCTCTCCCCTGTCTCTCTCTCTCTCTCTCCCCCCTCTCTCTCTCTCTCTCTCTCTCTCTCTCTCTCTCTCTCTCTCTCTCTCTCTCTCTCTCTCTCTCTCTCTCTCGTCTCTCTCTCGTCTCTCGCTCTCTCTCTCTCGTCTCTCTCGTCTCTCTCTCGTCTCTCTCTGGTCTCTCTCTCTCTCGCCTCTCTTCGTCCAGTGCAGAGGTATCATTATACTCCACAGTAATGTTCCGCACCTCCACTGAGAGCTGATTATACATCACCTGTGCCACACACATACTGCATGATCTCTGTCTCACTGCAGGCCGCTGACAGTGTAAAGGTGTGTTCGGGGGGTTGAAGACCTTGAGTGAGTAAAGCTAATTACTCTCAGTGGTAATTATAACAGCTACAGTCACTGTGACCTTCCCGTTTCAGACCGCACGTGCGTGCATAACACAATGCGTCTCTATACTCTCTTTCACCATTATAGATTGTAAAGCGAAGACACTGACCTATAGATGTTTCTCAGAGGAGAGACATGACACTGGAAGAGTAGAATTGTGCTTATACAGGTGGTGATCATGGCTCCTCGGCATCATTTTTCTAAGCGTTTCCCCACAGGGACAAGCTGTAATTGTTCTTTTTATAGCCAGCCGCTGTTATTTCTGCACGTATTGCCATACACGTCCCTTCATCGCATTTGTTACAAGGTTTTATCCTCTAGGTCACACTTAAAATCGAGGTTCTCTTTAACAATACCGTCTGTGTTGTTTATTTCCTTTGTAAAATGCCATTTATGGGTTTGTAAGAATCTTTGACTTCATGTTGTTAAAATAAGCTGTCAGTCATTACACAGATTAACATTACGCAAACCTTAAACACACATTGAGTTTATTTCAACTGAAAGTAATGACTTGCGTTTCAGTGAGTTCCATTAATCCATTAACTGCTCAGACTCATTCATGAGTGTTTTTCATTTATTAAAATTCATTCGTTCGTGAAACTGGCTACGTTGATGACTCTGTTTGCGTGCAATCATAGTGGATAATAAGGCAAAACAAGATTTGCTGTTGTTGTAATATTTTACATTTAATTTAGACTCAAAATGTCTTTCATACAAAATTATTTTCCGTGGCAGGAAACCAAATCAATACATTGGAAATCAGAACTGATTCTAAGTTCCCAAGCCTTAAAAGCTCCAAGCTTGATTCGTGTTCTCAGCTTTACAAGATTCATTTTCCTGGTCACCCTGCCAAGCTACCCAACAGGACAACGTGTTCTCATGGTCCAAAATTTTTTCAAGAAACATTACAGGTGCCAAATGCGAATAAAAAGTGGCTTTGTTTCCTTTCCAGCAGGGCTGTTACTTTATTTGGAAAGGTTTGACATGGATTACATTTTGTGAGTGACAGTCTTACCCACTTTGTGAAGCATCGAGTTTATGATCTCTATGAAAAGATGTCACAACCTGTCCTACACACACACACACACACACACACACACACACACACACACACACACACACACACACACACACACACACACACACACACCGCCTAGGTGGTGTAGATACTGTAGTAAGGAGGAAAACATGGTTGATTAGTCAGGGTTAAAGTGTAATGACCGTCTCCTACAGGGGAAACAGCACAGCACTGAAACAAATCAAACTGGACATTAGTCTTTGTTTACCAGCTCCTTGAAATAGATGGGTAGCGTGAAAGGGAATGGGCCACAACACAACAAAATCAACTTAAAATTTGCTCTGATTGTCTTTCATTATGAGGCAAATCCTTTGGAGCAATGACCAGAACATTGTTGTTGGTTTTTTGCTGGAGACTACAAATGGGTTTGTGTTTGAACATCTGCCTGGTAAAGAAGCCCTTTCTGAAAGAACAAGAAAGTTATGGGCCTCGAGTTGCCAAGTTTACTAAAGGGAATTCCGCTTTTGTAAGACTTTAAGGATTTTCTAAATCGTTTTCTGACCACACCAGAGGTGTGTAATGAGGTTTTCCATTAATCTACTGAATTGGACGCATTACAGGCTGGTCCGTTGCACAGCTGTTTTAGACACTTTTTTCCACCTATCCATCTGAAAAGGGGAGAGCAATACGACCATTTATAATAGTAATTATGGATTAAATGGATACATAGTTATTTCCCCTGTTTTCATATGAAGCAATGCTATCATTATGATAATTTATTTTTAATACAAATGGAGTTTTGTTTGGGAAAAATATCATACAGTACATGCTTACTAAAAGTTACAAATAACCTTTAAATATATGGTTTGTTGTATTCAGTTCCTGTTTGAAGTACAATTTGTGTAAATAATTACCAGTACAGAGGTCGGATAGGGTTCAAGGGTCAAAGGAGAAAATACCATGTGCGGTTTGTCTTCCTCTGTCTGTGTTTGGTTGGTTAATCCCTTGCTCTGCTTCAGGCATGCAGGACTCTGAATGGATGATATAGAACTTGCAACTGTGTGACAGCTGACCTCTGCCCTATGTCTGCCAGTCCATTTGTTATGATGGTACGGGATTATTGTGTCAGGCAATGTAAATTATGGCTTGTGAAATGAATTGTACAGTCTCTAACATCTGAATGGATAAAGATTGTGTTATAGCACACATGTGAATGCATGCCGGAGTTCTTTAGTACTGTTGTATTAAAGGCCAATATCATCCCAAAATTTAAATTTGGTCACCAATTCACATCAGCAAATGCACATCACACCACTTACATTCTTCAAACTATAATCTTTTTGGTCGGCAACAGGTTTAAAATGGAATGGTAAGTGCAGCATTAAAGGGATATTTCACACAAAAATTGAAATGTGGTCGTCATTTACTTACCCTCTAGTCTTTTTAAAATGACCACTTACATTGTTCACCAGAACATTGAAAATATTTTGAACAGCAGAACATGGAAGATATTTTGAACAATGTTGGCAACCAAACAATGGAAGTACACATTCACTTTAATTGTAAACCAATGAAAGTCACTGTGCTTACATTCTTCAAAATATCTTATTTTGTGTTATTCACCAAGTTTGAAATGCCATAATAATATATTTAATTTTTTCAGTGAACTATCTCTTTAATCTGGATGAATTTCCAACACAACATGCATTTACATGCTTTGTTTATCACTCCCATCCTCTCTCTCTCTTTCAGCCCTAATCTGCTTGTCACTGATGTGATTTTTACAAGCGACAAATGTTGTCAGTAAATACGGCATGATTTAAACGTTAGCCGAGTTCCGGGAGCAAACAACACATCCGATGATGGGGAAATGCATTTTGTTGTTCAAATGAAGGCCTTCAGCTGTGCCATCTAAAACCAATACAAAAGAAAATCTATTCAAAGAGACAGATCATTATCAAGCATTATTATTCAAACAACTCTACAAGTATTATAAATTCACGAACCTTTATCCCTCTTTAAACTGTGAGTAGATGTGTATTAACCAGGTCACATCCAAAATGTTAAAGCTGAGTTATCCACACATCCACTCTTCCCCTACACATAGTAGAGCTATTCGGCAAGATAAAATATGACTTTGAGTGTTTGTTAGCGAAATTACCCCATGATTTCTTAATTCCTAACCCGATCCACGATAATGAGCTCAGTGCTTATCCACACGACTATCAAGGGACAAATCCAATTTCGCTAGTAAAATAATGACAGCTTTCTTGGACATCAAAAAAAAGGAACCGAATTACAGCCAACACTTGCCGATCTGCTTCAAAATGACCGCAAATTTCTCTAGGGGGAGGCTAAATCCAGTTTAGTTTGCCTCTGGACACAGATGATTTTGTGGAAGCGATGTACGGTCACTCATGTAGAAGCTAGAAACTAAAGTTTCTAGAATGTATGGGCAGGAATATTACGTAGGCTGTGATTTGAATTGGATTGTTTTTGAACCAATAATGGAAAATGCATAGATATCAAGGCCCATTTACTCCTGCTTTCCTTTTTTTCTTCTGCAGTACACAAAAGAAGATATTTTGAAATATGTTGGTCCCCTTTGATTTGCATTGTTCAAGGGAACACTCTGTTTTCGGTTACCAACATTCTTCAAAATATCTCCTTTTGTGTTTGGCAGAAGAAAGTCATAAAGGTTTAAAATGTTGAAAGGTTGAGTAAATGAAACTTTCGTTTGTCGAAAAGATGCAACACTTTCGTTTTATCGTTTTGTGGTGAACTATCCCTTTAACGGTTCAGAATGGCCATTCCACTGGGCCTCTCGTGCCTTATTACTTAAATATGCAACATTGCATTGCTGAAACACTTGAATGCTCAGACCATCCCACAGCAAATGAACAAAAAAAGACATTCCACCCTTTTGGGAGCGCATGCTTCAGCGATTTCATTTAAAAAGACATAATATCTGTCATAGGTTCTTCACGTCGGGCTTAAAATATGACCTAAAGCTGGGATGAAATAGATTATCTCATTAACTTTAACAGGCCTCTTTTATATATCTCTGAGATCTAATGGATATGATTCAGTCAGTAGGTTTTAAAGGAGGTGCTGGGATTGCGTAACTGTTTGTGAGAGGAGGTGCTATGAGAGGTAGAAAATGAGAAAGACAGAGGGAGACACATTTGTTGTGGGTTATTAACTTATGAATGAGAGAGAGTGATTTGCTGTGTTTGTATGGAGCATTACCTCCCAATTATGCAGCTAACGTCTGTGTGTGTGATTATCCTCATCTCATCTGTCCTGACTCTTTATGTATATGTGCATATAATCACATCATATCTTTCTTCTGTCTGCCTGCCTGTCTCTCTATCTGTCTAAATAAGAATGAATGTACTTCTGCATGGTTGTTATTGTGTTACTGCTAAATGCCTAAATGTAAATGTAAATGTGTTAGTGTTACTTAGGTATTTAAATTTGGTAACTTTAATAAGTTGTTTAATTGAGGCATGCAGGGCTCTAGACTAACATTGGAGAGAGGTGGCACTGATGCTACCACATTTAACAGCCCTTAATTTGGTAGCTCAATAGTCGTGAAGCGAGGCAAAAACGAACGTTTTCGGAAAAAGCGAAGAACCCGCGGATTGGCCGTGAGCGTCACTTGTGAGACTTCTCCTGGCATGTAATCAATGTACTGATTGTTGTGCCTTGCCGTGCAGTATGATTGGAGCCTGTGTGGTATTTTACAGGGGAGTGGCCAATGAATAATTTGAAATTTACTGATGGTCAAAAGTTCCAGATTTTAAATAAACTTTCTGAAACATTTTGGGGGAGTGTGATGCCTCTCACTCGTTTTTCACAATTTGATCATGTTTAATGTGAAAACTCAATATATTTACAGCATTAACCACTTATAATGCATGGATCGGTATGATACTTCTCCTGTAAATACATCCCTCTTTCAACACTTTTTTTAACAAGCAAATCCTTAAAACCTAAATACGTGTATGCTTATTTCTTTATATGTTTTGAATGATATATCACTGTTTTTGGGCACTTCATATGTTTTTTTTAAACACGACATAAATCTTTGTAATGCTATCTTCTCTTTAAGACTGATTTTAAGGATATATAGATCTAATGAGCAACATTCTATAACTAACTTTGAACACCATTCAAACAACACATCTGATATTATCGCACACAATATATCTTGCACACCCCAACTCATCTTATTTCCGATTTATCTATGCACTTTTGCCAACAAACTGTTAAATACATTATTCTGCAACAACAAAACAGACTATATACAAAGATAACATACTGTAAGTGCCAAGAATATGCAAATAATGCAACCCTCTATTATCTGTGCTTGTATCTGGGCCTGTACACTATAATTCAAGAAACTATAGCTGAAGGTCACCAGTATGTCTAAGAGATGGTCTCTAAATTGTTGGAATTTAGCCGCTTGAAGGTTTTTGTTATAAACTTGCCAAATCCTGAATCAGCTAATCGTTGTTCTGCTTGAAAACCAAAAGGCTGGCCGAAAGAGGAACCCAAGCACACGTCTCCTCAGACCATAGGGCGTTAATTACATTTAATTGTAGGATCTTTCATTGTAACTAGCTTTAATGGCTAACACTTGTCAAAGGCAGGTCTTGCTCAGTTAGGTTTTGGTGTGCACTGCCAAAACTTTTCCTGTACTGTTTGTACGTGTCACTGTTCTTCTTCGTTTCTCATTATGTATGTTTTATTAGATATAAATCCTCCATTTCTCAACCTTCTTCCTAATTGTGCTTCTTGAGAGTAATTCAATTTTGTCCATTGCAATTCATTTTCTTTTATGAGCGGGCACGTATTTACGAGTCTTCGTGCCATGTGGTCTCAGTCCAAATTATGTTCACTTCCACTTTACATTGGTTCGTTTAAACACGCCTTTCTGTGTTTGCACACACAATATTGTAATCTACCTTCAATTTGGATTTAGATTTCATTGGCAGGATGAGTATTGACCTTGTGGCTTATGGCGCATATTAAATCGTGTCTACGTCAGCGTGCGTCTGGGATCATAGCAATGATTTGCCCATAGAAGACAAGTTGGAAGGCAAATCTACGGTCCATCTTCGCCAAACTTATGTCTCGCTACTTAGCGGAATCTCAATTTAATAATATCACCTTTTTTTAGATTTCATTTCACACGTTGTGCTCTTCAGCCAGCACTTTTAATTATCTCTATTTGATTCTCGTATTATTTTACCAGAATGAAGACTTTACTTTGCCCTCAACCTCCTAATGTTACAGTCAATCCAAATTAGTGTGCTATATTGGCATAACATTCTCTCGCCTGAGTATTCCCTCAACACCACCGTTTCCCACATCAAACACTGTAGTGCTACATCTTTCTGTCCTCACCCTCTGGGTCCAGCTGGCAGTGATGATCTGTGCGCAATATGTGCCACTGCTATATATAGACCCACAGATTCATACATACTGTAAAGCTCCATCCCCACCACTTCATCCTAAACAGCGGGTTCATGAAGGGCAAGAGTTGCATTATGACCTCAGAGATGGGTTAGCCCCAGAGATGGGTTATTCAACGTTTCCACGTGCACATGGCGGAATTGCATACTTCAGTCATTGCTTGTTGTGTTAATTCGTAAGATTTAAGTGTCCCTAGGATTCTAAACCTTCTTTTACATTAACTTTGTGTGTATGAGTACCTGTAAGATCTGTGAAGTTACAAACCCAAAATATTACAATAATGCAAGTTATTATTTTTTAACTGAAATCAGATGTCTTGGACTACAGCAAATGGCAGGTTTTAAGGCATCCAATTGCTTCGGTGACGTGTCTACAGACTCTTTACAGATGTAAATAGATTTACATTAAGTCTATCTATTTACTGGTGGTGATGCAGTCGCTGAAAGCCGACTTGACCAATAACAGTAGACCAGACTGTTTGACCAATCAGAGGACACTGGGAGGCTGGTTTTAAAAAGTTAGGAACTAACAGAGACAAGGGGAAAGCTGTGAAGCAAAAGCGTTTATAATAAAACAAATAATATGTTCTTTTAGTAATAACATGTATGTATATGGAATAAATACACTTATTAATAGATTTATCACTGAACAAGGGACATAAACATATGATAAATGATATGTGAAATAAAAATATTTCTTCGGTGCAAAGTTTTAATTTCCTGAGTTTAATGTCCATATTTTAAGACAAATGTTTATTTTTTTACTGATCTGTGTGTTATAAATGTCATAAAGGATGCTTTCATTACATGGTGAACGCCAGAATTCCTCACAGACAGACAGGATTGGGTGGGTGAATCTGAAATGAGGCAGTAACGGAAAACCATCAAGATATTCCATATAACAACTCCACGTCCTACACAGACACATGATTCAGTAGGTAAAAAGGGGCATTCGTGACATTGATATTTGCTTAATTATTTTATGTGACAGTGGCGTTCCTATTCTGCTGTTTCAGAGACATTTATTTAGGGAATTGAATGCCCTGTTGGGCTTGTAGAATGAAGAAGTGTTATAGGGAAAGAGAAACAGACCTTAGTCAGGGTAGACGCCACATTTAATTTGGGACATGTGTGTGCAGTCAGTGAAGTTTAATTTGTGATAAAGTCCTAAGGTCACATCTAATTTAATTTTTTTTGAGAAATGTTATTTTGTATAAACTGAATGATTAGGCTGAATGGTGCTCTTATTGAGCTGTTTTACCATTTGCTTTTCATGGAACAGCTTTTATTTCTTTGAAGTTAAATCTGAAATGTAGTTTTTTGTCAAACTTGAATGATTAAACAACAGTAATTATGCAAAAATACACTCTAAAAAAGATTGTTTTAGTGAAACAATAAAAAAACTTAAAATGATTCAAAACATTTAAAGATTGTGAAATGAATAAAATATACGTTTAAATTGAGTAAAATGGAAGAACATGAGTTACTCAAATATTTAAATATATATTATAGTTCACCCAAACTGTGAATTGTATATAAATTAAATACTGTATTATTTTCATTAAATAAGCTTGAACAATATATGTAAATATTATTGAAATTAACTAGATAGGATTTTTTTTTAAATATGTCCCAGTCGAAAACAGTGATTTAATCCCGGTTAATACATCTAAATAGGAAAAAAACTGAAGCTTAATATATGTATATATATATATATATATATATATATATATATACATATATAAAACAACAGTATGTAGATGCATACGTCTCAGTCTTGGCGTGAATTAAAAGGCATTTTTGGTTTATATTTATAGATTTTTGTCCACAATACCACATATATATTTCATAACAGTCAAAATGCAGATTTCATTCATCTGTCTATTGTGTGAAGTACATTATGGCAGACAAACAAGGGGAGAGAGAGAACAATGAATGATGTCTTATTATATCCGCTGCTTTGTATCGATTAATGTGTCACCATCGTCTGCACATTGTTAGTGTAGATCTATGACTGCTTGACTTTCTACTTAAAACACATGATTTGTGAGGCGGTTTACTGTACAGTCCAGTCTCTGAACTGTTTTTCTGTGGTTCTTAGCTCCACACCAACACACACATGGACTCGTTTTCAGGGTGGAAGCCCCCTGTCCACTTTTATGATGTGACCAAATGTGCCAAAAACACAAAACAGCCCATCGTTTTGGGCAGCTTTGTTCTGGTTAAAGCTTTTTTTAATGTCCAGAACGTTCGTTGACATATTTGTGATTGTAATATCCAGTCCAACTCTGTGGCTCTCATCCGAAGCCTAGTGGTCTATTTTGTTTTTACTTCTAGTTGGCTAGAATAGCAGAGCATGACCTCCTAAAGGGATAGTTCACCGACACAATATTTCTCATTTATGCACTATTCGTTATTGCAAATTTCTTTTGATTTTTGAAAGATGTTTTTTGACACAGCACAGAACCCCATTGACTTCCAATGTATATAAACTTTTCTCAATATATCTTATTTTGCACAGAACAAGGAGTCTTATACAGATTTCAGAGACATAATATGACATAAATAATGACAACATATACCTTATTGTCTAAACTACCCCTGTACACAAGGAAAAAAGTTTCCTTTGACATTTTGAAATTTAATTGTGTGCATCGTTTCCACACAATTTAATTTTTTTCTTAATTTAAGCAATTTTTGAGATAAGGAATGTTGGCGAATGCTGTAAGTCGGGTAAGAGTTCATGACCAAAAGCCAATACAGTGCATGACTGTCCCATAATGTAAGGAGGTAGACAGTTAGACTTGAACTAAATAGATATTCAGTCAGAGCAGCTCTGTGTGTTCATTGTAATGGCTAATAGAGCAGATCATCATGGTAGGTGGGCAGCAGCTGGCATGCGGGCACAGCAGTCGCTTCTTGATCAAATACACCGGACACAATCAGTCTGAGAGGATCACATTGATCTCTGCATTCATGCATCTTTTCAAGAGGAATTAGAGGACAAAGGCAGTGAAATAGATAGAAACCTACACACACTCACATTCTTTTAGATATCTAAGAAAGGACATATCTTTGGTCTCTATTGTTCCTAAGTTGGAATGAATTACGGTAGATAAGCATATTTCAAACCGGGGTCCACAGACCTCCAGGGGCTTTTCTCAATTAGCCCTGGAATTTTGAGGAAAAACCTTCGAACAATTACCCCCATTTTTACCCTAACTCTATTTTTAAAATACATTATTTCCTTGGAGTACAAAATAGGGCTGAAGACTCTACAAGATGTTTTTTCTTAACAAATGAGGACAGAAACAGGAAATGAAAAACAGAAAGGATACTTTATAGATGAAAGCAGCAAAGGAGAACGCTTTGAAACTGTACATTTGTTAAAGAAGCTGTTCGGTGGAAGTATCTCAGGAACATGGATGTAATCTACAAAAGAATGTTTTCTTTACGTACTTGGAAGTTAAAACTTGTTTTAATACTACCAAAACTTTTAATTGAAAATGTATTTATTGATTACACTAAAATGATGTATTTTATAAATGAAATATATTTTTGAGTGCAGACAGCAACTTTACAACAGAGAGTGAGTAAAGTTTACTTTACCATTAAGGGGACGACAAACGAAAATCCTGTTATCATTATCAAAATCTTTCCTTTGCACGACACAAAAGAAGATCTTTTGAAGAATGGCGGCAATACCCATTTTCTTAAATTGATTTTGTGTCCACACATGAAGTGACCTCTCCAGTCACCAGGATTGTTTAAAATATCTTCTTTTGGATTCTGTAGAATTAAGCTATTTATAAAGGATTCAAATGACAAAGGGGCAAGTAAATGATGACTCACTTGTCATTTTTGTAAGAATTATCCCTTAAAAATGATCATTTTGCATTAAAGTAACATGTCATTTTTGATCTGCAGTAGAGAACTGATTTTAAACCACCAGTTATTATCAGCCTTATCGAGGAGCAACAGTCGGTAGCAGTATTGAGTGCGATGGTTCCCATTTGAAATTCTCTGTGCATCAGTTGAGGTCATAAATCTAATGCTATCATGTTTATGTTGAAGGTATATGCTGCGACTGCAAATGAGAAGACTGATGTATGGTATCTAAGACTTTTAATATAACTCAGATATAACTTTACCCTGTTACTTACCTGCCTTTCAGCAAGGTCTGTTGTTTGTACATTACATCACCTCATGAATATTCATGAGAAGAGTTAATAGGGTTTCTCGCACTTCCCTTTCACCTTTCAGATGGCTCAAGAGCCCCTGAGTATTTTCTATAACAATTTAAACTGAGCGTTCTCTTACAGTATGTTTGCTTGAAGAATCCCTGTAGATGTAGGCCTGTATTAATCCTTGAAAACAATAGAGGGACATTGTGGTTCTCGTTTCTTCTTTTCTCTGTTTTTTACTCCCCGTTTCTATTTGTCTCAGAAATGGTAAAGTGAAACATGTTTTTTCGTGTGTTTTTGCTCACCTGCCTTCAGTGGATACACCTGCTGTGCTCAAATATAATGATCTCTCCCTTAAGTACCCAACACCAGCTATACAGCTGCAAATTGACAGATGGAATTACAGGCAAGGGTCCAAACACACTTATCTGAGTAGATGTGATCATGGATGGTGTATAGACAAGGACAAAATAAACTTTTATATTAAAAAATGTAAAAAAATATTTTTGATAAGCATAGATAGGTAGGGGATAAAGTGGTTTACTTTGGAGCATACTCAGGCAGAAACTGCTCACATAGGTATATAATTCACATTCAAAGTCAAAATGTGAACAAACTTTTCACAATTTTTAGGTTAAATAATGGTGGTGTTCATTAACAACCAACATCTTCAACATATATTTTTTATGGTCTTCAGAAGAAAAGTGAATAAAGGTTTGAAATGACAATGAAATGAGTGAATGATAACAGAATGTTCCTTTTTGGGTCACTTTAATATATAAAATAACTATTAAATGCATTTAAAATTTATTTCTATTTGTTGGCCCCATCAACTGCCATAGTAGAAACAAATAAAACCAGAACTTTTTGCTGTTTTACAATCTTCCAAATACATTTTCAGAACTAAAAAGTATTTTTCCTACTATGGTAGTCAACGGAGTCCAATAACTATTTAACTATAAGAATTCTTCGAAATATCTGTTTCTGTGTTCAACAGAACACAGAAACTTGTAACAACCCAAAGTTGAGTAAATGATGATAGAATTATATTTTTGAGTGAACTATCTCTTTAAATATATAAATCCTTATGTAACTTTTTTTCTAGAAACTCTGTGCAAAGTTTTGTTCATTTAGTTTAGTGGAAGACTTAAGTGGAAAATGCAGCAAAACACTCAATTAGATTAAATGCCTAAAATAAATAAGTAAGTCTTACAAATTTATGCATTACGCACTATAATAACACAAAGTTATAACAAGTCATATTTTACTGCTGAGCTTCGAGAGGTTGTTTCAGAACAACTCCCTTGCAGTTACTATGTGGGTGTGTGTTTGTGTCATGATCTTCTCTCGAAATTTATAGTCTGGGTACCCAGTCACTTTCCGTCTAATTAAATCAGAGTGCTTGTGTCGAATGGCCTGTTCCATCTCTTGCTCACACATACACACAGAAAGTTTATGTAGATGTAAACAACCTCAGTAAAGATATGTAACGTCTGGTTTGTACCATACATAACAGAAGCTTGTATATATAATGTAAACGATACCACGGAACCTCAACAAAGAACAATGAACCATATGATGTACTAGAGCAATTAACCCAAGCCTGTTTGTGCGCATGTGTGTCCGTATGCATCTGTGTGCGTTTGATGACGATTTATAGACTGGGTTAAGGTGATCAGGAGGGTTAAAGGTCAAACCTTTGTGTGTAGATGTGTGTATAAGATTTTAATGCTGTGTGACTCTGCCTCAGTTTGCTGTTTCTTCCATCTGTGGCTTAAATCTGAGCAGAACCTTTGTGGATAAGTAAAATTTGTCAATGAGCAATTGCTGTGTGTGTGTTGAGAAAGTGTGCGCCCTATAGGCAGCATCAATCTGAGTGAGACAACTGCGATTTGTTTTCATCAGTGGAAGTGTGTGTGTGTGTGTGTGTGTGTGTGTGTTTGTGGGTACATGTGCTGACTCAGTTACATCAGATTCTTTGAGTTGAAACGCCAAGTTGTTTACATCGTTGTCGTCATGACAACTCCTTCACAACACACACACACACACACACACACACACACACACACACACACACACACACACACACACACACACACACACACACACACACACACACACACACACACACACACACACACACACACACAGGCACGCACAAACACACAGGCACGCATGCACACACAGTCTGAGCCATCATTCATCCGGTGGAAATAAAACTGCCTGCTGATGCCTGCACTGTTTTGTTTGAACATTCTGTCTCACACTTAACACATTTGAATGTATCTTATGAGGTTATAAATTATTTTGATTGTCCCCTTTAGACATTATACTGACAGATGTAATTAGCTTTGCAAGTGCATGTCTACTAGACTGTTAGGTTAAGATTATGTTTGGGTATAAAGTTTGGGGAAGTCAAAAATGAGTTTAAAGTAAGAATTTTAAGGACCTTTAAAATGCAATCAAAAGAATTGGTTACCCAAAAATGAAAATTAAATTTGTTTCTCGCTCTCAGGTTGTTCCACAAAGTTACAAAGGATAGTGACTGATAGAGGCAATCATATAAGATTATAGAACAAAAAAATGCTTGTTTTCCTAAATTCTTCAAAATATTTTCTTTTGTGATCAACCGAACAAAAACAATTATACCAAAAATATATTTAATCAATGGTGCCCATGAAATCTCAGTTGCTAACATTCTTCTAAATATCTTTCTTTGTTTGCAGTTAAACATATACTTCTATACAAGTTTAGAACAATTTGAGGATAAATCAGGACAGAATTGTCAATTTGGGGTCAAGTATCACTATAATCAACTGCATACTCATACTTTTATGACTGAAAGTTAACAAGTTTGCAAGTTACTCATAATAAGTTGAATATCTGAATATCTATAGTGAGTTATCAATATAAAGTGTTACCTTTTATACCATATTATACCATAAATATAAATGTAATGTACTTGAAATGGATCTTTTTTAAATGTCTTATTAGCTTTGACATCTATTAGTGGCAGTTTCATTTATAAATAAGCTAAATGATTGGGTTTATTTAAATATGACATACATAATGCCATTAAAAAAAGTGATACTATAGTGCACAAAAGTTTACCTTAGAATGAAAACCTAAATTTAACCGCTGTTTTTAAGCTGAAATGTACCATTCGGTTTTGTATTTATTTTCCCATAGCAGCTTTATCTCTAGTAGCCACATTATATAAAATTTTCTCATTTTCTTCTAACCTCATTTCTTTTGTTTTTATTTTTTATGTAAGTCCTGCTTGCATGAACATAAGTCAAAATGACACTTAATTCATTGTTGATAACATAAGTGGTTTGAAATAAAAAGTCTTCCTTTTGTTACACAGAAAACAAAGCTTTCCAGGGGTTTTTCATATGAAAATCACCATTGTGACAATTCGAGCGTTATCTGAAGGCCAGAAATAATACAGCTCTGACAGGAAAAGTGATTTAATCAGATTCCAACTATATTACACTTGGAAATCGCGCATATACTTTTGCACGTCTATATGATTGGAGAGGAAATGTGTGATCCTTATTAAAATACAGAGTAAATATTATTATTCTGAAGGGAATGCCAGAAAAGTTTTTGGACGGCTCATGTTAGATATCTAACCATGCACTCCATTTAATTTCTTAAATTAATTTAGTTTTTACATGATAGAAAACACCTCCAGCTTTATTAATTAATTAAATGTCATCATGTTTTCAGGTGGTGAAGTATTATCTTTACGAACACACATTTCCTGAGTGTTTCGAGGGATTACGTGCTGAAATCACTGATGCTAATGGTCGTTCATTAATCATGTCTTGATGGTCCTGATGACGTTCCTCCAAGACACACTTCTAGATGAGGGACATATTTTCCCTTTTTGTTAACGTAAATGTCTGTTAAATGTCACAGACTTGTCAGGATTGTAAATCTCTTTGTAGTTAGATGTTTGTGTGGGTTTGTGAGTGTGTGCAGAATTCCTTTTGTGTCTTGTGTCATGTCAAAAGATGAATTGAAGGTTTTGGCAAACACAAGCCAACAGTGACAGACAGATATGTTGAAATCCTCTAAAAATGTAGTAGATAATAATTAGGGTAGCTTCGATCCAGATTTTTGGGGCCAAGCGTTTATTACCAATTAATAGAGCTAGTTATATTGAACCGATGCGGATCACCATTTACAAATGTATATGAAGCCCTTGGTTTATCCTTTAGAATTATTGATTGAACAATTTAAAATAACATGTATATTAAAATTGGTATTTGCTATTTTTCGGTCTTGCCTCTTTGGCCGAAAGTACCGCTGATAGATATGCCTTGTTTATGCTCTTTTGCAGGGTAGCCATGTTAATTTTTCCATATTAACATGCTTTTGTGTATATGGTTTGGTCTTATTTCATAAAGCACAGTGTTGTAATGTTAAGTTGCAGATATGAGTAGTATAAACTACAGTATTTGTACTTTATAGGGTTATTTTCTATAAAGATCTGGCAACTTCCAGACTTCTTTTTCTCTGATTTTCTTGCACCTCACATATAGGTAAAGGTTAATCTGTGATGGGAGTTCAAATATGTCAATAACAACTTGTTGGTGACTGGGTTAGTTCTAACAGTTGGGGATTGATCCCAGTAACTATTAGAAGTCACCTACATACACACTTTTGCTGGGTTTCGGAGATACTAGATGTTAATAAAAAAAACTCCATACCAAGCCTTTCTCTTTTTTTTAATACTTGTCAATAACAATGAACATGTCCAATAGCTTTTTTTGTTGGCAAATCTTAATATTCATGTATGACCCTTACAGCACCACTGACAGGGATGGGGTTTTAATCTGTTCTGACAATAAAATGGAAGTTTAAAACACACGCATGAGAAAGGAAGGCCCTTCCCATTGTGTTAAGGATAGTAAGGAAACAGGAGATAAATGTGAAGGGTTTAGATAAACTGTGATCTGGCACAAAGACCAGCCTGAAGAAAACAATGATATATCTCTCAACTATTAAAAACACAGAGAATGAATAATAGAATTATAATATCCTGACAATAAAGGCCTGTCCGAACAGTGAGCTACATTTCAAATATTTTACTGAACATTTTTCTTGTAGGTTTAGTTTTGTATTCATGTGCTTCAGTATTTCTACAGGAAGAGCAAAGTCATCAATTCATCAAGTGATAGCTTTGTTTTGACAGATGCTTTCCTTCCTCCTTCGATGTGTGGTGTAGTTTCTCTCTCTTTCTCTCTCACTATATCTCGCTCTCTTTTCACCTTTATGGCTGCGTATCAGCATATTTGATATTTTACATTTTATTTTGGCTCTAACTTGTTGTGTAATGCGTCTGACTTCAAACGTAATAATGACAGGGAACCCCCAAAATATGATGGACTTATTTGGAGGTCATTTACATTTACGTTTAATCATTTAGCAGACGCTTTTATCCAAAGCCACTAACAGTATTATGCAGTAGTCAATCATCACAGCAGAGTAAACACGGGTAAGGTGCCTTGCTCAAGGGCACTTCAGTCATTGTCTTCCGCACCCCCAATTTTAAAATACATCTCCAACTGATGTTAAGCACAGAATATAATGTTATATATTTAAATGAAGCATTGAATATAGGTGAGAAGAATAGTTAATATAAGAATGTACATTTTAAATGTAAAACTATATAATTTGCTATAATATAAGTAATGATTGTATGGTTCTGATAAGAAAAAATCCATCTCCTATTTGTTTATTCTGTGGCAGTTTTCATATGTGATGAACATTACTTTACTGAAGAAAATGTGTACAATTCGATATAAACATTTATAAATTAATTGGTCTTTATATTTCTTTAAGATTTTTTGGGTACCCAATAGAACTCTTTAGAGGCCGCCTGTGGACCTGTCAGTTTGAAAACCAATGGTGTGATGTCCTACTCATCATCACACTTGTTAACATGCTTGTTTACTTTCTTCTTCCCTAAAACCTGAACGTTTATTTTATTAACACAGTTACACTTTTTAACGACATTAAGAACTTTTGGAAAAAAATCAAAGTAATCAAACCAAACTGAAGTAATCAAAATATAATAAATACATAAAACTATATTTATGATTATATATACTGAATAGCATTATTTTTCTTTACTCACCCAACATAACCCCTGTTATATTGAATAACAAAATAAACAAGAATAACATTTGCAAGAATTAAAGAGACAATATGGCAATGGCATCAACCTAACTGTTAATGTATCATTCTATACATGTACTCTGGTATTCACTCTCTCTTCATTCGTCAAGGGCAAGTCTAACAGTTTTAACATGTGACCATTTCTTCTTTAATAGATTGCCATAGCTCTCAGAGGACAGAGCACACTTTGTAAAACCATGGCCATTGTTTTAATGGCACATTTCACCACGAATACGAGGTTGGAATCCTCTTTATGAATGTAATCTTGACACCTTTTATTAGAACTAATATTACATCATTTCCAAATGGTCCTAGGTTACCTCTAACCAAGGTTACGTCTAAGCCTTTTTATAGGTGTAGTAAAACACACGGCTTTAATGACAAAACGGCATGCACATGTGTGTTTGAATGAGACAATGTCTGAAATACATGCTATGAATGTGCTAATGTAATTTTGGCATCCACCGTCTTGGACGATGTTACAGGGGACAGGGGATGGAATTGCTTAGTGTCGGTTGCTTGAATTATCGGACATCACGAACAAATAAAGCACCTGACACGTGTTAAGTACACTTGTTAAATGTTTGTCTTATCACACACAACAAACTAAAGTCTCTACATCCTTTATCTCTCTTCCTTCAATGATATGTAACACTAGAAAGGACAGATGAGATTGGGGAATAAAGGTCAACATGTGTTGGTTCACAGGCAATATAACACTGCAATGTGACAGAATAGTGACACGATGAAGGGAGAGAGAGAAAGAGACAGCTAATCTCTAGCATGTCTAATCATCCTGTCTGTCAGAGCCTAATTTCCATGTGACCTCCAAACCTCTGCTCAACCGCATTAACAGGAGCAGTTGCGGAACAACCTGCTTTTATTGTGCCTAACAATGCGGTAAATGAGTTCATTAAGCCTCTAAATTAGCCACTGCTTTTTGCATTTTTCTTTTGCTTAAAGTGATAGTTCAACCAAAAATTAAAATAGTGACATCTTTAACTCACCCTCTTGTCTTTAAACCTGTATGACTTTTTTCCTTCTCAGAACACAAAATAAGATATTTTAAAGAATGTTGGGAACTGGCACCTATTCACTTGCATTGATGATGCTTCCATAATTGAAGCAAATGGGTGATACGTGGGAAAAATCACCAACTTTCTTCAAAATATATTTTGTGTTTTGTGGAAGAAAGTCATACAGGTTTGAAATGACAAAAGGGTGCGTAAATGATGACACAAGTCTTCTCTTCAAATAAGAAGGTAAATATAAATTATTAATGTGATCAGAAACTTTAAAAGTTAACACCCCAGAATCTGATGATAAATGAACAAGATGAGTGAGCTACAGTATGTGTGACTTATGTCTTTTGGTCCAGCGCCCTAGTCAAATACACAGACTTTTTCTTTTGGCTGCTTTGAGACAAATGTCTTGTTACTCAGACAGTCAAGGTCAATGCACATTCCTCATCTTAATAGTCTTCATAAGAATTTATTTTAGAAATTTAAAATCAAACAGACTCTAAGAGGTGTGGTTTTTAATAAGGTCAACAGTTCAAAAGTAGAGTGTAGTTGTAAGTGTGTAGAAATATTCCGTTTACTGTGACGGAACACAAAAGAAGATATTTTGAAGAAAGTTGGTAATTGAACTTCAGTGTCACCCAGTCACTTTCACTATTTTATGACCGCAAAACCATTGACCAAAGTCAACCACTTTTTTTCGGTCACCCACATTCTTCAAAATATCTTTTCTTTTGTGTTCTGTGAAGAAAAATATTCATACAGGTTTCAAATGACAAGAGGATGAGTAAATGATGGCAATTTATATTTCTGTGCAAACTATCAATTTAAGTCAAATAGTGATTTGTTCAATATTTTACCTTTATGTAATGTCTTTTTATTTGACTGTGTCTCCCAAATAGATAGATTTGTGTATACAGCAGATGGGCAGCAGTGTTTTTGAAGTCAGCATGGCGGTACAGAGGTGTAGTAAAACATTTCCTCTTGTTTGTTGTTCTTGAACATTTTAACTATGTGATCACGCACACACATTGTGAGAGAGAGGAAATATGAATGTTCAGTGTCAGTGTGAAGTTTGTTCAGAGAGCCAAGGGTTTCACGGCCAGGGTGTCACACCATTTTTTAATATTTCCTTTGTTTTACCAATTGTTGCTATAGACGCCTCAACTTACATGACACCAAAAAATTTTGAAGTACAAGTAAATATCACGAATATTGTTGCATTTCTTTTCCATTACTGTATTCTTTATTGTTCCGTTGGTCCAAAGCAACTTTGCCATATTTTGTTGAGTTTAAGGAGATTTAAAAAAAAATTGATTTTGTTTTGCTCAAAAATGAGCAAACTTTGACTGTTGTCTCACACTCTTGTCTTGCTTAACTTTCTTTTTTATATACAAAGAAGATATTTTGATCAATGTTAGTTACCAAAGAAAGCGCCACCCATTTTTTTCTATGGTATGGCAGTTTCCTTGCTTTTTTTAGCATTCTTTTAAATATCTTCTTATTGTGTTCTCTGGAAAAATTTAAGTCGAAGTCATTAAACTGAATTTACCTCTAACATTACCACTTTTCTACTTCTGCCTTGTGAACACTGGCTTTCCCTCAGGAAATACCAACGTGTCAGGTGACTGACAGGTTTATATTTATTTGTAAAGCTCCTGAAAACACCTAAATCAAAAGCCATTGGGCCTGTATTTATACTTTGACCTTTTATATCATCAAGCCATTTACTAGAAGCCAATGAAGGATAGCATTGTAAGTGTTATGTGTGCGGTGCATTTGAAAGTGCTTCTGGCATTAAAGTCTGTTTGTAGTCTCTTAGCTTCAAATACACAAGTGCCAAAAAATGAATATGTAAAAAAATCCAGCCCATGTTGTAAGTAAATGAAATAAACTGCAGGCTTTAACCTCATTTCATTTTGGACCTGACTCTCTCCAAGTCTGCACAATTACACTAATTAAACAAATATTCATAAGTACACGCATGGATGAGATGAACAGAAATACATCATCACCTAAATCAACAAACCGCTGTTCGAGAGCTAAATTATTCCCATATTTAGAGAGATTTTCAGTTTTTTTCTGAGTACCAGTCAAATGAAATACCAGCTTACTGATGGCACGCTTTCAGTTTTAGAGCTGAATCAACAGTTTACCATTACGTTTTGCCTTCTGGACCAGTTGTACTGCTGAATGCAAATATAAGTTATTCATTTCAGTCCTGATGAAAATATGAGACGATGTGTGCTTTGCGTGTGGCTTGCTTGGTGGGTCTGGGATTTTGGAAAAAGGCTCACAGACAAACATTCACCAGAACACTTAAAAGCCCACCTGGACATTTTTCGACTTATGAGATCTGAAGTCATAATTACGATTTAATGCGGTCAAGTGAGTTTGTACGTGACAGAATGCATTCGTCAGTTTTACTGTTTATGTCTTTTTCCTTTTGCAATTTCGCCACTAATTCAACCAAATAAAGAAGAATTAGAATACACGTGGAGCATATATGACATGTTGTTTATGCTTTTATTGTGTGTGTTCTTGGTGCTTTTTGTCAATGTGTTCAGTTTTACATTTATTATGACCAATATTCAAAGAAAGTTAAGGATTTCTTACTGTATTTTACATTGTGGCATGTGGACATATCATGTATTTGGACTTTGGTGTGTTGGATTAAAATTGAAACAATTGGGTCTGATAGTTCTGGAATCTACACCTTCTGTTAGCTCACTTAGAATTCTAAACACTGATCCTGTTTCTTTGACTTTCCGTATATAAAGTTTCCATTCTCCCCAATCCGAACCCCCTCTGAATCTCCCCCTCATTCTGACTTCATCTCTTTTCCTGATCTCTTAAATGTCAAACCCGATAAGATGGTAACATAATACTTTACAGAAAAGTCCTTACACAAATTACATTGAATGTGTTGTATTTTTATCCGCTGGACTTTGTTTTATCATTGATGTTGAGTTTAAGTACACAGTTTCGCTGATTTTTCCATACATTCACCCCCTAGTTTATAGATTCAAGAATCCATTTGACCTACTCTTGGATCAGCTCCCAATTCATTGGATAATTTCATTCCTAACGTTCCAAAAATGGTTTTGTCATAAAAAAAGTGTTGCAATCATGCATAGAGCTCAATTTTCATATTTTTGTAAAATGAGAACAGGCAGCAACAGGCTCCAATTCAGTCTGACTGTATTGCTTATATTTACATTAACTGATAACTATCCACAGAAAGTTAGGTACCTATTGCACAAAATTCCAAAAGGACATTACCAATAAATCAGTGTCACTGCTGCCAGATCCTACCGCTTCATCTGGTCGAAACCAATCCAATTCCTCTCGACCCCAAGCCAGTTCAACATCACTTTGTGTTCTGAGAGATTGCCAAGAGCATAATGGCAGGAACACTGACTAATCAAGCCTAATCCAAAGCTTAACCTTCCAGCGTTTGAAGAGAGAAAAAAACACCAAAATACAGGGAAAGAAAATCATTTGTTTTAGGTGGAAAGAAACACGATCCATGGCTTTCAACTAATATGTTTTGGAAAAACGTTTCATATTTAAGAAATATTAATTCAGAACAAATGAATAGTTAATAATGATTATTATTATTATTATTATAATAATGTAAATCAAAAGAAAGTGAGTAATTAATGAGAGAATGTTCACTTTCAAGTGAATTGACTAAGCTAAATTTTTCAAGATTTCCAAAAGAAAAGATTTACTTTACAAAATATTTGGAACCAAAAACATTTACTTCTTTTCCATGGACGCAAGTCAGTGGGCACTTATATTTTTCAAAATATCTTCTTTCTGTTCTGCCGAAGAGAGTAACTTAAATGGGTTTGAAATGAAGGTGGTTAAATGACTTTGGGGGTTGGGAATTATACCTTTATTATAGCTTTGCTATAGACATGTTAAAATCATCTGTACATGAGTTTCAAGTGATATAAATCTAGACACTGGTTTATCACTGTAGACAAAATATCATCAAAAAATAAAGTCCAATTCGCTATTCCTGATGTAGAGGCATACTCAGTTACTGAGTACTGTACAGTCACACTGTGTTTCGATGTTATGGCTGTAACCACAGAGACCTCTGAAGCTGTCGAAAACCCACAACCTCCTGATGTCTGAAGTGCTTTGGAGTCACACTGGGTTCAGGATAGCTCTGATATGGGATCAGGGGACAGGTTTCCATACCACTTTCGTGCCAAAGTCATTATAGAGAAACCGCAGGTGCTCAGTAACGTTTTGGCCGAGCGAGTGGTGGTGCAAATTCAATATGAATTCCATATAATCTACTTCAGATAGATCAACACTGAAATGTGGGTTTTAAACGTGTGCGTTGAAAGGAAAAGTTCAGGGCTGTTTTCTCAACCTGGTGTTATTTCAGACCTTTAGCAGCACGGTGCAGGTCGGATGTCAATAACATCAAATGTCATTGGTTTGGGTCTTGAATAAAGTGCACGTGTCGAGTGAAATCCTTTCATGATACATTTATGCTTCCCTCTGGCGCTCGACATCCAGCGGTCACTATAAATCGTAGCATGTGAGGACGATAAAAAATGCATGCAGGATCGATCGGGAACATCAGTGGTGAGTAAAATGATGACAGAATATTTGTGTGAACTATCCCTGAATGGCACAATTTTCTGTAAATAAGTGTTGGGGTTTTTCTACGGTTTCTATTTCTATTAATTTTATTTTAATTAATACGCCACACAAAGTCAGGAAAGAGGCCTGAACTCCTGTGAACAGAGACTCCAAGCTCTTAACTCAAAGCTAGCAACGAGAAAATGGTCCTAAGGCTTTCTCTATCTCATTTTTTTCTTGGACAAACACTTACTAAACAGGGAAATCGTTGATGTCTCCTGGTTTGTGTGAGTTGTGTTACAGAGCGCCTGGTGCTTTTGACACACAGCAGGAGAACAGCATATTTACTTTTAAATTGAGTTCAAAGGGATCAAAAGAGAACGACTGAGGCTTTGTCCTGAGGCTGGGAAGAATCGCTTTGATGGGTCCTGGGGATTGATGGTATGCCTTTAGATTTATGCGTGTGGGTGTGCAAATGCCCCGGTTAAAGTGGGTTTATATCTGATGCGCATGTCTGTGTGAACACGTTTGACGGTGAAACTGGTTTGACTATCAGACTGATTTGCTTTCATTGGAGCCTTCAGGGAAGCGGGTTTGGGTGAAGGAAAGAGGGCATCCGAGACTCATTAGAAGGGATGAGGAGTGACCCATGGCATTTTTATTCTAATCCTCGGTCCCTCCGTGGGAGTGCCACCGCAGTCATTTCTCATTCGCAGAGACGCAGTGGGTGGGAATATGTTTCACAGCTTAGACAGTTGGTCTATGTTTTACCACCCTCTGAACAGCTTTGGGTTAAGAGACACTCTTGTGGAAACAGTACAGGTGTTTGGAGGAGGAACAGAGCGGTTTTGCCCGGAAACCTGTTCCAAACAACAGTATATTTCAGCTTGTATTTTGTCTACAACACAAAAACGTTGTCAAGGTTAATCACAAGTGCACCTTTTCAGAAAGAACACTTCCGTCAGTGCAGAAACATTGTTGCAAGAAAATATATATATATATGTATGTATATAAGTATATCGGAAAAAAGGTTTGAAATAATGTTTAACTATTCTCAACACAGGATAAGTGAGGCCCATGCAAGTTATTTAACTAGTATCGAAAATGTATAGATAAAAGTTAACTCTTCATATGTCAATGATATAACTCCGGCTGTCATACTTCCTAATGTAAGTACTAATGTAAATGACAGATGAAAACATTAACATTACATTGACCTTTTGCACAAAAATGAGCGGAAAGTTATATATTTGCATAAATATAAGTATGAAAAAAGGTTGGTTTTCCACTACAAGAGGAGGTAAATTAATCTAAACTGTAAATGCAGGAAATCACAGGTTTTCTCAAATTTTTCTTGATTTTACAACACGTGTATTTTTGTCATGCCAATAAAACTTTGAATTGAATTAAGACCCAATTAATTAATCTCACTAGCTTGGTAATTACCTTAATTATCATAACTAGGAAGACAGCTGAATATTGTTAGCAGGTATGCATGCACATGCCACCGAGCAAGAGAAATGAGCTTACATTAATGCCGGTTCTTGTTAGATAAATAATGGCTTAATTGTTGAATTGTAAATACATAAAAAAAGTCTATAAGTGAACAGAGCACACATTTGTTAAAGTATAGCATCAATGAATATTGTAGCTACTGAGATACCAATGTTTTTTTATGTATCATAGGATTTTTCCTCATTTGTTTGTATCAATTTGAAGCTTTGTGACTGGTTAATAATGTTTGTAATCTTTTAGATATATGAGCCTTCTCAGTGGTTTATCTTTAACACAAGTGTATTCAGTAATATGCAGTTGATGAAAATACCGTCATGTATTATAAAAACCTGAATTTTACCAGCACTTGTTGGGTTATATTATAAATAATATATGTGACCCTGCCTGTGAAAACCAGTGTAAAGTTGGAAAATCAAACTATGAGATAATGAGCTTCAAAGTTTGACTTCATCCATAAATTTCACAACAATTTCAAACATTGACCTCGTCTTACAAGATTATGTTTTCACACAATGTTCTTTACAGTAGATATTGTTATTTTATAGAGAAAACAGTACTTTGGCTACTTTAGCTCACAAGTGTCTTCCAATTAGACATCATCAGAAATGTGCCATTTGTCCCAACGTTGTCACCTGTTAACACACACACAAACAACAACACGCTCATTCACACACACAGTCAGAAGCCAAAATTACAGGGTACACACCCACACATAAAGCCCTGACGCAACCATTTCTCGCCCTATTCCCAAAGGACGGTCACACTACCCACAATGCACCAGGCATATATTCAGCTTGTAAATACCATGCAGTGGCTTTTGGTTTGCATTTTTAATAGCCACCATTACTCAACCATCAACTGTGAATGCGTAATGCTAACTAACCAGGGTCTACATGACCTAAAATATTCACAGCCCTTTGTCTTATTTGAATGGAATATTGCTTTAGAAGATATTTTGTGGTGGGTGACACAGTTCTGGTTGCACTCAAAGTAACAGTAAAAGGAAAAGCAAAGGTAGACAAGGCCACTTAAAAAAATTCTCCATCTGAATGATCTTACATGTATAAATGAGGAAAAATTCAGCAAAACCCGGTTTTACTACTTTTTTAATTCATTTTCCTCGTCACCATTTCTGGATCTTAAAAGGTTTTTATGATTATGAGGTCCTGGCATTCTCTTGTAAATGGCTCACCCAGTCAAGGGATAAAAGTTAATGACCTAAACATCTTATTTCCAGAGGCTTTGGTTAGGGTGGTGTGCCTTTAAAAGCACCTCTGAGCTGGGAGAAAGTCGCGGTTTCAAAGTGCATATTTGCACATGCAGGGATTATGAAATGGACGGATAATGAGCCCCTCCATTACTGGAAAACTGAAAATGGTTTCACCCCATAAAAACAGACAGAGCGAGAAAATTAGTAAATGCTTGATGAAAAAGAGATTGGGATTGTGGGAGGGAACAGAGAGGGTGGCAATGGGGGGTTAGTGGGCGTTATTTACTCTTCACATTGGCTTGATGGTAAAAATCTTTTTTCGGTTACAGGGCTTACCTGACTGTTTCATTACAGATGGAAGGTTTTATTAGCTGAGACATCAGGCCTCGAGTGAAGATAATTAGCTTTTTTCTTTTAATGTTAGAGATACAGAGTAAACCATTAAATAACAACCTTTTTTCATTTGATAAACTGATATATTTTCATCTTATATACAGTACTGTGCAAAAGTAATGTCAGCGTAATCATATTATTATAACAATAAATACTTTTATATTGGCTGTTTATATCATTTAGAGAAGTGTGTCATTGGAAAATATGAGTTTAAATTTCAGAATACTCTTTTAGCATTATTTAGCGATAGTTTTGTATACACAAGATATCTGATATATCACACACATCTGGTGTCCTTACCTATTAAATCTATTATCACATGATAAAAAAGATGTTCAAAAAACTTAAATCCAGAAGAACTGTGTTAGTATGTTCAAAACGCTTCAAGACAACTACATAATTTTTATAATTACATCAAAAAATCTACACCAGGAGAGTACTTTTTGAAGCTTGAGGTTAGGGTTAAAAGGTTAAAATTAAGTAAATGGTGAAATTAAGTAAATATACTGTTTACAATTTGTGTATGTGAGTACAAATCTAAAATTCACCAAAAATCTTGGTATTGGAATCCAACATTGCATATATTTGTTATGTAAATGCATATTGTTTATTTATAAACCTGTTTGATTTTTCTCCGTAATTTTAATATTTACACTGAAAATTATATATTAATATATCAATAAACTCTTTTGTTTGACTTTAATTTAACTGTTTATTTTTGGGACATCTAGCAAGCTGCATTAAATACGTTTTTACAGTGTACCTGTAAAGCTACAGTCTCTTCACAGTATTGCATAATAAAATACTCACAAATTATTATTACAAATAATGGCTAAATATATGTTTAGAACTGAAACTGATATTTTATGACAGACTACTGCAAAATATGTAAATATTGACTCAAACGTGCGTAAGACTTTTGAGTTCTGTATATGTCATGTTACTTCCATCTCTATCTTCACTATCATAGTGGCACACAATGTTTTGAGATGGTAATGACAGACAGACAGGCGGATGGATAACTCCTGTCTGTCAATACTGTATCATTATGTATGAGGTGTTTTTTTGTTTTGTTTTGTAAGCTGATGGCTTAAGGTTCTGGAGGGTTGTGGATAGGATCTGGGCTCTCTGCCACGGAAGATGAAGCCAGTCTTCATAAACAGTTTGTTCTGGTGTTTAGAATCAGCTGATGTTTTAAAAAAGGAAAAACACTCTGGCATCTGTATCTGCTTTAACACATTGCATGATTTATCCACCTGGTTTTATCAACTGCAACATCTCACAGTGTCCTTAAAAAGACATACTCCGATAAAATGAAGCCTTCTATTATATATTCAAGTCATCAGCAAACATAATTGAGCTCACTTTGCGCTTGGCATGACAAGGCTTGTATCAGAAGTCCCGCATACATGTCGATGGGAAGTTACAAATGAAGACAAATGTTGTTTGTTTGCTTTTGTCTGCTAATTTAAGACAGCTGTTGTTTGTTGTCAGCTGTGTTGCTTGCCCAAACTAAATACTGGTTAACTGTGATGTGAATGCAATGCTACAACTGCAGAACACATGGCTCTCAGCTGGTAACTGAGCTGTCAAACATTACAAAGTTAATTTTGGAAATAATTATCATATTGAAGTTCTTTACTGTCATTTGTACAGTGGGCTATGTATCAGATCCATATGTCAAAACTATTAGGCGGCAAATAGTAAAAAACCCATTTAAAGATCATTTTAACACTTTATATTCCTTTCAAAATATATTCCCATTTATGTAATTAAATAAGCTATCAATACTGACACCATTGCTTGCAAACCCTTTTTCCGTGACTAATTCATGATGAAGCGTTTCTCTCAACTTATCTATTTTTCTGCTTTTATAGAACGGATTGCACACATTACTACTATTTAAATAATATAAAAATAAAGATTTTTTCACAGCCACAATATGTCAATGACCCACACGTTTTTTTATTTAGATGCGATGTTTAATAAGTTTAATATTTTATATGTATATTAATATATATATATATATATATATATATATATATATATATATATATATATATATATATATATATTAATAATAAGTTTAATGTTGTTTAATAAGTTAATATTCATATAAACAAAACAATAACTTATTCACTAAAATTATTATGGAATAAAACATAAGTACAAATTAATAATAATACAAATGACAAAGTAGACGGATCAACAAAGACAAAAACTGTTAACTTCGGGGAAGGCACAACATATAAACACTGAAAGAAAAGATAAGTTATTTCAAAAAACTAAATTAAATTGTATGGAACCGATGTGCACGATTAAATTGAATACATTTTAACAACCTTTTTTTCAGTGAAGAATGGAAGTTGGCAATTTTGAACACAGACTAGGTGAAGTGGTCATAACTGTAATTTATTTTAAATAAAAGCATTGCTATTGACCAATCATAATCAAGGACTGTAACCATTCCTTTTATTACCCTATCTAAAACATTTTTACAATGTACACGTTTTAGTTATCCAAATAGAAAGGAATATTGCACATAAATGACTGTAAGCTAAATTATCCCTGCTTTGGTCCAAAACAAACCTTTACTAACAAGTGGAAAAGAGGGCAAACAATGCTTGATATTTCCTTTGATCTGTTACAGAGTTTTGTTATTTGGCAAAGGACATTGTGTACCTAATATATGACTGAAGACACAAATAGTACATGGTGATCTACTTTTGGCAGTGTGTGACATTACATTTCTTTCTTTGGGTTTTTGGACACCATTAGAACATAACGCAGAGAAATAACTAAAATAAGCCTTTAATTTGTCCAAAATTGAGAGCTGGGGTTTCTCAGGACAACAAGAACGTGCTGGCACATGCTCTCGGTTTACTTTGCAAGCTTCACTCTATTCCCTGTCCTGTTATCACTCCAATCAACAGTTTTAATTCAGCCAAAGCAAGACAGACCTCCTTCAATAACCCTTCTCTTCATTTTCATTTAGAAATATGATAATGCTCTAATAGTGCCATCTGTTTCATATCGCTGAGCTTCTGGTAGAAATCATTCAAATTCTGAAGACAAGCAGACTGCAGATTTTAATTGCAGTTTCATATGAATGTTTCATATTTTAGGACTGTTTCTTCTTGTTCTTTATATTTACTTATCATTGTTATGTATTATCAATGTACATCAGTGTTTTACATCAATTTTGTAACCAAATGATTTATATGAAACCTTTTAAGTTTGTGTGTTCTTTAGATTCCCCACTTTGTACACCCTTGGCCACCTTAGCTTTGAAACACAACTGAGCAATTTTCACTATTGTGTAATTGCTTTTTTCACCGTTTTCAGATGGATTCTGAAGCCAGTAAAGAACAATAACAAGACCACACGTTTAAAAATGATAACACCAGGCATTCATCTGAGGATGGTACGTTGAGTATTTTAATGCAAGACTGCATACAAACTTAAATTTTCCGTCTTGTGCTGCCACAAGATGATGGGAAAATGCTGCTCTATAAAAAGAAATGATTATAGTGTAGTGCCTGATGACCATACAACAGCTTTTCTCTAATCTGCTGTTTTAAAGTGTAAATTTTAAAACAACCAGATAATAGGAATTGAAGAGCAATGCAGAGGGTCTTATTTTTTAAGCTGACACATGTTTCCGTGCTAACCTCTGAAAACATTGGCTTCTATTTGGTCACCAAATACTTGCATCAATCAAGTAAATCCCACCCAGACTTAAGTGTCGTGGTCCTTCACGCTGAACGGACAAACACAAATAAACAGAACCTTCTTTCCCAGAACGCCCAAGTAGAGCCCTGAGTCTGAAATTAAACATCATCTTCCAACCACCTGTCTGATAATTCAAAAAAAATTTTAATCACTTGAGGTTTTTATGTTTGCTGTTACTTGCATATATTACATCCTGCATATGTCATTTTGGGCTCTAGATATAGTTAGCAATTATTTATTATTTAAATATTTTGATTATTTTATTTAGTATTCATATTTTTTATAGATATATATAGAGTATTTTTTTATTAACTAAATATATAAAGGTATATAAAGGTCATGAACAGAGAAGTCGGGCATGGGTCTTATGGTGTCACATAGAAAAATTTACAAAGCTGTAATAATATAATATTTTGTAGAGTTAATATTTATTTTTTAAATATAAAAGAGTGATTTATATTTATTGTTAGGTTTTCACATTTTTTGCTGTCACACCATAAGACATTTGCATACTACATACCTGTCAATTACCCATATAAATACATATATATATTTCATATAATATTACATCGTTTATATAAAAAAATCCATTTCTCATTGTATTTTGCAACAATTTGATCGAATGTCATAACCTTGATCTCAGTCCTTGTCTTGTTTTTGCATGAGGTCATTGATTTGGCTGTCATACTGAGCAAAATAGACCTGTCTAATTGGAGTTTATATGTCCTTTAGCTCTCTGCATTTCAATGGAACACACACACATGCACACAGTCTGATCCAGCTTCCTCCCAACACTAACTTGTTCCTTTCTTATAACCGCCATCATGGCGGTTAAACGCTCTTTGTCAGCACACCATGCAAGACTGTGTGTGCACTTCTGACGCTTCTCCACACATTATTTGATCTTTTCTATCCTGGCAGCATTGTCATGCAAGGGACAGAGGAATGCAAAGAGGAAATGATTAGGGATGGTTAGAAAGAATGCATAAACACAAAATTATTAAGCTTCCTGAATAAGAACAAAGAATAGATTTGTATTGTTTAAATAACAAGTCTTATAATAATGAAACTAACCCCATGGATTAAAAAGTATCAGTAAAGTATTATGAAGTTACACTCACATGGCATAGATGAACATGTTTTGTATTTGTATTTTTAATTATTTTATGTTTTTGTGCAACTGTCTTTCACGCCAGTGACATTCGGTTAAGGGGTGGGGTAAGGGGAGGGGCTTCATTTTTTTCTAATAATATTGTGTTTTCCCACAGTCCATAAAAGGTTATGAATTCCCACGAGATGAAATGGAATTCGCTGCACTTACATTTACACAATGGTCAACTTTTTATTCTAAGAAGTGACAATCCATTAAAACCATATGTTTAGTTCACAGATTAATATGCATACATGTCCTATCTCTGCAGGCAAAATATTAGAAAATAATGAAGATACATCTGTTTTATTCTATACATATACATTTTATGCTGTTTATGTTAATTTAAAATAATGTATCATTACCAGTTTTTGTTTTTGGTAATTTAACAATGTCACACTGTACCCTTATGAAAAAGTAGTATAATTGAAGTTCATTTTTATAAGGATACTTAGTAAATAAATGTCAAGTAAATGTCAAAGTATAGTTTATTTAGTAAGTATACTAATAATAATGCACTACTACTGTCCTTGTTAGTATACTTATATTGCTTTGGACAACATTGTTCCATTTTTGTACTTTACAAAAGTATAATTTCCTATTTTATGTTTAAAATAAGTATACTAATAGCACACTTTATTAAACATCTTTTTCATAAAGGTAGGACATCTGGTAGGGACACAAGTGAGGCCATCCCACTAGCCGTTATGGCGGATTGAATTTGACTCTTTAATATAATTTGTTAAACTACACTACTAAACTACAACTTCCATGAGCATTCCCTGTACCCTTTCTGTGTTTGGGCATTGAAATGCACACTTCCAATACCGAACAACACTCCCGTTTGGCCAGAGCTCATTGATCGAGCCTTTACATTTACATTGATTCAATTGGCAGACAATCTCATCCAATGTGACTTACAGGTAGTTTTGCAGTGGCAAACCATCACTGGCACTGGGATTCAAACCCGCAACATTCTGCTTACAAGTCCAACTCTCTAATTTGGAATATAATATATGAAGTGCTAATTTAGGTGGTCAATCTGCATTTGAAAGGGTATTAAATCTAGCAAAATCAAGTCACTTAATCATGTCAAATTTAACTTCCAAATTCCTAGTGGGTACTGAGTCAGGCTCTGCTAACTTTAACAAATAAGCTTTTAACTAATGAAAGACTTATTTTATCAAACATTCTACAAATCTCAGTAAAATACATCAACATGTGTTTTTTTCCTGATTTTGCCAACATTTGAGAGATGTTCTTATGCAAAAATCATTGTTGGCCCTGGGACAACATTTAAATCAACCAGTCGGAATCAGGGTTTACAGTTAATGTGACGTTAAAGTTCACAACCATAAAACATAAACTGTTTTTATTCACTTGTCATTCCCCTTTGATTTTCGAGATATATTACGGTTAAATTTTAGTACAGTCGGAAATAATTCATTCTGTTCTGAACTGTAATATTTCACACTTATCAGTGGCAAACACATTTCACATTCCACTGTTTCTTTAATATCACACAGAATCATTTGGTCTTAAATCAATATTTAATATTCTTTTATTTTATTTTTGATATATGTACCCATGTTATAAGCAGGGTAATACAGCCTAGTATGATTTTCAAAATATAAGACGATACTGTTCTCCCCCTGGCTTTGCTTCTGTTTAACTTACTGTGACCCTCTCTTATGTTATTTTACTCTTACATTCACCTGAATCACATCACAGATTATCGCTTTTTAAACAAACACAGAGAGAAGCGGAACAGGAGATGATTTCCTGTTAAACTAAGGCGCCAAAGAGCGTTGTGTGGTGAGGTGAGACCTCCTTTATTTATTTTGCAGCCCCCTTTGATCTCGCTATCTCTCTCCTTCACACCTTCTGATTCCTCTCACCTTCAACGTGCCGAACACCAGCACCATCATCTCCCCATATAACGCTTTCTAATTCACTTTAAACACGCACACAAACACATCTTAATGTGTTGATGAAACACATCTCAATTTGGAGTTCATTGCTGTCTTTTTAATTGAAAATCGTATGCAGGATTCAACCTGTTCATGAAAAAACAGCCCTCGAATACATTAACACCCCAGATGGTTTCTGAACATTTGATTTTTTAAGCATTTTTAAGTGAGCATTGAGAGATGAATACATCATTGTTTTTTTGGCTTTACCTTGTTTTTGTGATAGAAACTATGTAAAATTAAAGAGTTTAATTATTACCTATTAAGAACTATTTGAAACAACAAGCATTGGTGTAAATTAAATGTGATAACCAGGGTTAAGTCGGCTAATCAATTTCTGAGATGGGAATCAACGATTGATTTTAGCCATTATTTTCACTATACTTTCAAACTTAGACATGGCTTTATAAGAATATGTTTTGACAGAATATTCTTAACATTATGTTGAATGATTTTTTTTAGAAAATAGGTAATCACAAAATAGGATTTATGCTGGGTTTTACAGGCTATTCACTTTTTATTTATAATTATAATGCATAGTAAAAGTATGTTAGAGTATAGAGTACATTTCAAGTATGCTTATGTCGTTGTATAGTAATCTTTTAGAATGGCTTGCACTCCATCATACATGTATTAAAGGGGTAACAATATATAAAATTATTGCATGTCACAATACCACAAACTCAAATATGTATCAGAGAGATTTGGCCATATATTTTTAAATAAAAGTTTAATTTTTCATTTGTAGATCTATGACATTTTTATTTGTCGTCAATTCTATCTAGGCATCACGCCACATACAGAGGCTTTGCAGTATGTCATTTCAGTAGGCCTGAATAGTATTTATGGTTGTGCATGTGAATGTGTGCATGCAGGAGTGACAGAGCTACAGTTGTGTGTGTTTTGAGTGTATGCATGCTGTGTGTTTAGTCTGCAGGGCTCTGAATTATCTGCCCTCCTGTAGCGAGCGAAATACAAGAGAATCTTCCGCTCTGGGCTCCAACCACTATTGAGTCGAATCAACCTCAGATTGTAAATGAATCCAGACCTCTGTGTATTATTTTTGTCTCACTCACTCCTTGGGGTGCACCTATATATAAATACTTTCATTAATACGCTAAATTCCGCGAAATGCTGCTTTGAATTATTTTTGTTAATTCCTTTCTCTGAAGGGGCAGATATAAAGCGGGTCATGCTTGTTTAGAGAGACTGCAAATGTGAAACCGATACACAAACGGGGGACGTGAGACCTCTGCAAAACAAATATGAGTGGATTCAGATTGGCTGGCGCCAGAGGAAGTCAGGCCCCTGGGCACTTCCTAGTGGCTGGGAACCAGCTCCGGCGGCCATCTTGGCTCAGAGGCTGGCAGTTTCCTCTGGCCTGCGTTCATGGGAGTGGGCCTGCATGCCGCTGTACCGCAGATCCGTCACGCTGTTTTAGTAGTCTCTAATGGATTACAGGGGCTTATCAAAGCCATTCATTGTGCTTTGGGGTATTTGTGTGTGTGTGCCTTTGTTTAGAAAAGATGGAATGTAAGATCATTCAAAATAGACTCTCATACATCACAGACATCTGATATGCAAGTTATTTAGAGAGATTACAATATTCCGTTAAAATCTCATAAAGATATTGTGTTGTGATCAATCATTTCATACTAGCGCTATATAGTTTTACTAGTCTTGCTTCTGTCGTTTTTATAAACAATAATCTTATCGAGAAAATCTTTAGTAATTTTATGATTCATCATTTTGATGTAGAGTCACATATTCGCATGTTATATGTTACCGGACCAGTTTCCAGTATCTGCTTTCTAACCACAAATCTCTGAACCGATTAGAGTTTATTTTATTCTCACATATGATTTATATTTTATATATTTTGTCTATATGATATGATATTTTGTCATGCACAGATGTTTGAGCAAGTGAATATGGGGTCATTTCCTGGACATAGATAAGAGATTATTCGGTAAGCAATGAGTCATATTTTAAAGATTAGGACTAAAGCCTACAGTAATATACGTCTGGGAAACTGAAAGATGGCAGGAAGGAAGACCAGATCTAGAGGACTGTGACCAATGCTGGTTTAAACCTGTGACCTTTGTGTAACCAGCCCAGAGTCATGTCTGCTGTATCTGAGTCATCAAAAGACCTTAAGCAAATGTACAGCAAAGAGCACATGCTTGTGAATAAACACATGAACAAGTGAAAAAAAAATTGAATTAATGAACAGATCAGTAAACATCATGTATTTCCCTATGTTAAACAGATAAGTTTAACATGAATGATTTATATTGCCAAAATGCAATGTTTATAACTATTTACTTGCTTGTAATATTCTTACTCAATGTCAGCACATTCTTGCTGAATGAGTTAAAGAATGACTGAGCAAATGGATGAAAGAACAAGGAAATTAAAGAATGAATAAACTAATGAATAAATGAATGGATGAATGAATGAATGAATGAATGAATGAGCAAATGAAAGAATGAATGAATGAGCAAATGAATGAATGAATGAATGTGCAAATGAATTAAGGAATAAATGAATGAGTGAATGGACGGATGGACAGATTGATGAATGGATCAATCAATCAATCAGTGAAAAACCGGAATAATTAGATTAAAGTTAAAGAATGAATGACAGTTGAATGAACGAGCAAATGAATGAATGAACAAATTAACGAATGAATGAAGAAGCAAAGTAAAGAATACATTTGGAAATAATAAAACGAACAAGCAAAAAAAACATCACACACACAAACACTTTATAAACAAAGAAAGAAAGAAAACACTTGTATATGGAATACAACTAAACCACTGAAAGTTGAAATGTCGTCCTATTTTAGTGAAAGCGCTGTGAGCATTGTGTCTCCAGGGTGTTCTGAGGGAATTGGTTATACGTCATTAACAAAGCTCTTTGTTCAGATTTTACAATGGGACAGGAGATTATCAAAAAACTCTTGACCTTAATCTACTATCATCATTGATCTTTAGGTAATGATGGGCCATTATATGTTCAAAGGTGTAGTAGAATGACTAATTTCACAACACAACTCCTCTAGGTCTGGTGTTTGCCTGGCCCGCTTTCTTTCCAATCCCCCTTCATTCCTAGCAATATCTGTCCTTTGGGGCGCATGTTGACGGATATTCATGGAGCAGAACAGCGTTAAATTGGTTTGTAAATAATGCAAAAACCAAGATTGCTTGCTCTCCTCCAAACAATGACAGTGGGACGGAAGGAGCAAGTGATATATAAAACGAGAAACTTCCTTTCAGGTTTGAACTGCACCTGTATTCATTATGAGATTTCAGGGTAGATAGGCGATTTATCTGTAATCGGTTTCTCTGTATCCATATACTGCAATTGGCACTTTGAGGGTTGGTGTTCTGGTTTGTGCCTGATGCGGCCCTAGCTCTAACCCCTCCCATAATCCAGAACTACTTCGCCAGTAAGGCTGATCGGGGCACCTTGCATAGATCTACCTGAACTGGGTACCCTTCAAGATTGAGAGAGAAAAAGAAAGAGAGAGTTATTGGGCCGTTAGATGGCCAGATTGAAAGGGAGGCAGTGGGACGAGAGAGAGGGAGGACAGATGTTTATTTATAATGCTCATCTGTGCATTCCTGTGGTGATGCTGAGGAGTGGAAGAGGGAGTATCTGTGATTACATCACGGTGCGTTGCTCACAGACAAGCAGAACAACGTACAACTATGCGGTAGAGAGAACACGTCTGCATGTAGTCCAAAATCAGACTTGGATGAGAAAGAAGGTATTGTCATTACAAACATGTATGACTTTTTTCTGCAGAACATAAAAAAAGTTATTGAAGAATTTTGGAAATTGAATAATGGCATTACACATCAACTTGCATTGGTCTTGTGTCCATGCAGTTGAAGTGAATGGGTACTGACATTCTTGAAAATATTTCCTTTTGTGTTCTTTATAACAAAGGAAGTCATGAAGGGTTCTCTACATCTCCTCTCTGGAATTTATCATTCTTTTGTGCTCTCAGACAGCTTCTCCAGGTTTAATCATGAGCGACTCCCACCTTCTGCTGGTCCCAGGCAGCGGGCAGTAAGTGGAAGTTACAGGGTCAAACATATTAACATTTTATCAAGCAATGGCGAGCAGAGTTATTTATTTCTTTTCACCTCCCCGCCCCACTTGAACTGTTTTAAAAATGACTTGTTTATATGACACGGCCTCGGTTTCTTTTGTTCAGCATTCTCTCTCCCATTCTTTCTGTCTTGCCTCATGTCCTTGAAGTCTCCCGACAGAGGTGGAGGGAGGGCAGGGTGAGAAGTGTAGCCCTCCAGGGGTACCTCCTCCAGGTGGCCCCCTCCTCAGACGCACCCTCGCTGGAGGTGGTGCTTAATCAAGCCCCTGGTTTTGATCCCAGAGGTTCTGACTCGCCTGCTCTACCCCATCTGTACAGGAAAGAAGCTAATAAAGTGCCTGTCCTCCTCTCTTCAGTGTGCTATAATCCCCTTAGTATAGAGATGGGACGTTTAATGATCTCTCTCTCACACACACACAACAACATATATCACCTTTGGTACTGCTCCCGACAAGGTGAATAAAAACCGCTGGATTCGTTTCAAAGCGCTTGTTCTGTCTGGTGATACAGAGGTAAATGTGAGTCTTATAAAACAGTTATTTGAGGAAGGTGCCTCGAACACTAGCTATGTTTACAAGACATTCCTAAGTTGCAAAGGATGTACCATATTTAAGTGAAAATTTGGATTTCCGCTGCATATAATCACTAAATAAAATAAACAATAAAGCACTGTCAATTTAAATGTACCGAATCATAGAATCGTTGACCATTTCGTAAGATGTTTATTCCTGGTCAGAGCATGGTGCTAGCAATGCCAAGGTCATGGGATTGCACATACTCATAACCAAAAATGTATTATGTAATGCAAGGTAAGATGCTTTGTATAAATGCACCTGCCAAATATATAAATGAAAAAATGTAAAATGTAACCACGGATCTCAAAGCACTTCCGGTTTCAGTTGGTCTTTAATTTCATTATTTTTTTCATTACTTATATGTGTAATAAAATGAAAGATATTTGTTTAACATTTTGATATGGGTTATAATGTTATGTGGGTTGTAATTGATATAGGAAGCTCTTCTGGACCAGCGTTATTTTCTTTCCAATCATTTACGTCTTATGAGTGGCTCTCAAGTAACTTAAATTTTAACAATTTATTTAAACTACTTATTGTAATGTAGACGGTACAATTATGTACTCCAATAGTTATGGAAATGTGTGTTTTAAGTCAAGTTTTATGCCTGCTTTTGTTTTTCACTTTGCATGTCAAAATGTTTGGAAATCACAACAGAAGTCATTGGCTTGAAGTTATTGAGGCCTAAAAGCTTGTTGAAATCTAGTAGATGGTTGAAAATGATCATGTTGAAGCTAAATTATGACTGTTTTTGGCGGAACAAACCTTAACAATACAATTGGACTAAAGGGGAAAAATATCACAATAAAAAGCCACTGTGGTGGGGAATATAACCATCGTAATCATTTAATAGCTTTGGGGATTTTGAGAGTGTGTTTGTTGGTAATGTTTAAAACATAGACCCATTTACTCGCTTCCAGTTTTTAATTTCTTCCTCTTGCTCCCAACTCTTCATGTCCTTCCCAGAAATCTCTCTCCTTCACTTACTTTCCACTTATACTTGTGTCTTTAATGAAACATCAGTAGGGGAGAGTGGAATAAATGGACACACAAGGAGAAACCGAGGTATGAGGTATGAAGAAAAAGAGCAATTGATAGTGGCAGCTGGCAAATGATACGTCTAAAACCCTGGATTTAACAGTGAGTGGAAAAGAGGAATTCTATTGGAGCAAACTGTGGATTGAGTGTCCGTTAATGCCATTCCTTAGTGGCTGTCAACAGAGAGAGAAATGAATGAGAAATGCTGGAAAGGAGGATGAGGTGATGAGATTTTGCAATATGGCGAAATTGAAATTGTGTGGGAGAGCGAGAGAGGCAGGATAAGGGCGACTGGATGGATGAGGAGTTGAGCAATGAGCGCTGTTGTTTGTCAAAAGGTTTTTCCCATTAACTTGTTTCTCATTGCGGTTAATGCGAGCGTTGACCTCCGGTGACCTTTGACCTTTCAAAGGGATTAGCAGTGCAAATGCAGAGCCTGTTGCAAACTGACGCCACATCACACGCAATCACACATATGAATATGCCCACACACACCGCAGGGCATGAAATAAGATACTTTGTTTGTCTGAAGTGTTCAAGTTTGTTTTATTGACTCTGGAAACATCATTAAGTGTGTGTGTCAGCTTACTGAAGTTTGTTTGTCTCATTCAAAGAGAGGAAACTTAGAAATTTTGTCCGAGACAAATAAACGTGAAAGGAAACCTTCACACAAGGGAAAAGGAATATTTGGATTGTTAGACTGTTTCCTAACAAGGAACGATGCAACAAGTTGGCTGTCACAAGCAATTCATCTGTATGCACTTAACACAACATTTTTGCAAAACGTAAGTCTATATTTTGTGTTAACCACATATTATTTTACACACCCTTTCAAAATCTGTGTGACTTCCGCAGAACACAAAAATGATTTTATCATAACTTTAACCAGCCAGACATTTGTGAGTTTTTAAGAATTATTTATTTTACAGGACCATCTTATAAATTAGATCATAAGAGTTGGATTCAACAAAATTTTTATATGTATACATAAAATAGAGCAGAATATGAAGATATATATTTTTATATATTACTATTTTTAAAAGTATTTCACAAGACCAAACAACAATTTGAACAAATTTGGAATTTACATAAGTTGATAGATTCTTGGGTCTTCATTTAGTTAATTGTCTCCTTGAGCATTAAAGGCTTTAAAACTTCTGTGTTCGTTTGCAAAAGTGTATTAGTGTGTAATTCATTATTTTTGCAACCGAGAAAGAAACCGTTGCTTCCCCTGCTCCCAGCATAATCCACTCGGACATCCCATAACTCTTGTGTGTTGCCACAGGCCACGATGTGGCGTCAGTCACGGTCGGGTCAGTGTGGTCTAAGCCTGCTGAAATTGACTCTGTCTGTCAAATCTGTAAACAGCACACAGGCACAGCCTGAGGAATCAAATGAATCCTCTTAACACACATTAATGCTCTCGGAATCTGGTTTGGTTCACAAGGAGAGTGAATGAAATGAGATTGAGAATTTAGTGTATGTGATCAGTTATTTGAGTTTTAAGGCTATTAAAAATGGACATTAGATTTGCATGATTTGTTCTGATATTGTGAAATATGTGCATATATCTTTACTATTAAATGGATTGTTTACCCACAAATTTAAAACGATTTTATCATTTGCTCACCTTGATAACTATCGTAGGAAGATTATATATCTATATCATTTATTTGTTCTATTAAAACAATAAAATTTGTTAGAATGCATGGCATATTGAAATTCCAGGTATTTTTGACTAACATTGTCATTTTTGATAATCATTTAGGGTTCAAGAATTGTTTGATAATTAGCATTCTTCCAAATACCCTTCTCTCTGTTCAACCAAACAAAGAAACTTATACAGCTTTGGAACAGCTAGAGAGTGAGTAATTGATGGCAGAATTTTCTTTTTGGGTGAACTATCCCTTTAAAATGCATATACATCCTGTCTCTGTTCTTCCTATTCCAATAAGGAAAATAATGTCAACACAGGTTCATAAACCCATTCAATGGATTTATGAAACGCTAAAAGGTTAACAACAGTTTGGAGGGTGTCATTCGTCCAGACCGTGGCCGAGATTTTTTAAATGCGTTTTTGACCCAAGCTTGAGAGTTTCATTCCAGCCAAAATCCACGGCAGAAAGGGAGAACATCAGCTTTTCGACCTCATCCCGTGAAAGCAGGTCGCTCTGAAACTATCAGCCAGAGTTTCTGACAGTAAACAAGCCCGAATAAAAGAGCGAGATTGAGTCTTGAGAGGGCTTTGTGTTATCTGCTGGCACTCTGCTGTGACTGGCCAATATCACTTTCTTTTTTCTTATTTCTTGTAGCATTTTTGGAAAAGACGATGGGCAGAGAGTACAGTCTAATCCATCCCGTACCATCCAAACCAATCTCATCTTAGATGACATTTGCTTTGTGCGCATGAGCGTGTGTCCGAGAACTTGCGGCCCTTTCCTCTTATTGTGTTATTGCGGCTGCTGACGCAGAACCAGCTGTATTTATTTTCTTTGGCATGTTTGGATTAAAAAGGCATAGCGGAGACGGATTGCGCGCCAGTTTAAAACCGCTCTTCATGTGTGACCTCAAATGATATTTCACGATGAGGGAAAATGCTTTACAGTAATAATTCTGATGAGTATAAATACGGACGTCTGAAGGAAACTGGTGTAATTATGAGTGTAGGGGATGTTCCAAGGTAATAACACTTGTTATTTCCTGTAGGAAATCTTGTCATCGAAACAAGGGGTAAAAGTCATAAACACATAATGTAATTGTGAAAATCGGATACGAGGTCTTGGCGATGCTCATTTGGTACGTAACAACAAACCTAAAAGAATCAAGACATCAGTCAGATATTTATAAAGATCAAGAGAAAACGGAAGCATTTTTCCTTTTATCACTTGGAGAGGCTTTTAGTAACATGCCCACATTTCCGTCAGGATTTCACCCCCTGCTCTTTCCATTTCCTTGACTCTTCATGCCCCAAATTCCCTCTCTCCCACGGTAGTGCTCACCCGGGTAATCATGGGTAATCTTCACTGTCCCTGCCCTTTTTATCTCCTGTCATTTTCTCTGATAGTGACTTTTCTCCCTCTCTCAACCTCCTGCATGCAATCGGGATTGAAGCCTGATAGAAATGAAATGATGGAGAAATGAAATGAAAAAGGATTGCCAAACAAGCCACGGGATGACATCTCGTGTATGTTTTTATCTTGGCAGTTCTGAACCCACAACATCTACACCATCATTTTATATTTTACTGTATGTGGTCTTATCCATGTTTCCTACCAAGACCTACATTTCATGAAAATAACCCTTTAAAACCATTGAAATAAAAATGGAGATTATTATAATAATTTTGTGGTGCCGTGATTTGCTTCCCCGCGCGTTTAAGCGTGCCAAGACTGTCATTTCCAGTCATATACGGACACTGGTATTTAACCCACCAGTCCCGCCTACATCGACTGTGTTACTTGTAATTACACTGCTAGTCATTGAAAGGCTGTTCATTTCCTGAAGTCCACCGATTGGACCGTAGGCCAATGAAAACCGTGTGGCCTCTGCTAGACCATTATTATCAAAGATTACAACAGAAGGAAGGATATTGAAACAAAATGACAGACACCGCCTTCTGTGTGTTTGCTCACCACATTCATTTTCAAAGTAAAGCTGGTGTTTGAAGAAATATGTTCGGTAGTCTTTACATTGTGAAAGGATCTTCCATTGACACTGTTCCAGGATCTATTTACTTACTGTAATAGAATACTTAAGCAAGTGTAAAGAAATGATAAGGATTAGGTACTTTTATTGTTTTAAAAGCTCTGTAATTAAGGTACCCACAGAATTTTTAATTGGATCTATTTGGTCACTGTTTGTAAATGATGTTGGTTTGGTAAAGCAGTCTTACATGTATGGTATTGGGACATAAAATTAAATGTTTAGGCTTACTGAACATCATACTTTGAAAAGAAATGGACATTTGCTGGGTGTATTTGACATGCATTTTTATACAAACAGCCCTACAATGTAGCTTAGTGCCATCCAATATTTTTACATTTGTAATGTAATTTGTAATATATGAGACAAAATGATACTCATTACTTCATTTACAATTCATAAAAAATTTTTAGACACAAGTATTTTGAGAAATGTTTCGACCATGGAAATCAATGGTGGCAAATAGACATTTTTTATCTTAAATAAAAATCTTAAATGATACATGGAAAAAATGTAAATGTCATTTCTTAATTTTAAATTTCACATTTTATAATGTACATTGGTTCCACATTAATAAATTAAGTTCAACATAACGTTTCCTCAGAAATAGAAATTATGTTAAAATGTGGAGCCAATGTACATGATTAAATTTAAGTAATTTTTTTTCAGTGTATACTATATACAGTGTATTTTTTGTACCTTTTGTTTGCAAACAAATATTTTGTTTATTAGCTTTGAATGGGCAATTTGTAAACTTAAATTTCTGATGTTTTTGTAAACTACTTAAAGAGAGGCTTCACGATCCTAAAAAAACGGGTTGCTGGTACTACTTCATTAAATCATTTAGAACCTATTTACGTGGTAAAATTAAGTTGTTTTAACATAACTGTTTTGATATTAAGAGAAATTATGTTATAACACATCAATCAATTAAGTAATTTAAATTTAAAATCTCAACTAAATTCGTTTTTTAAGTAATTTCAACGACCGTTTTTTCAGTGTGTTAATGTCTTTCTCACAAAAGCTTTCTTAAGGTGAAAATGGTTCTTTAGATTTTTTTTTATGTAAAAATTATGTTTTTAAAGAATAGTTGTGTAACAAAATTTCTCTTCTATGGTATTGCTGTAAAGAACCTTTAAAGCACCATTATTTCAAATATTGCACAACCCTTTTGGAGCTGACACTGCTGTGCAATTGTTTGAATATATTTTTCAGCTCTAGTCTATTATTGTGCTATAATGTTTTTAGATATGCCCACCACTAAATGGTCCTAAAAAAACAAAACACACCATGGTTGGTCACTTTACATATCGATCAGACAGACCTTTCCTCTCTAAGTGGGTGGTTTTTAGTCCAAATAATCTGCAAATTGAACCAGACTTTATGCAGATAGACAAAGGTCTGGCTGTATGATACGAACTGCCAACTGACTGAGTCTCAGCGTGGCTCCGGTGTTCATTGCTTTCGGGGAATTTGCCTCCCAGTGGCTGGTAAACAGCCAATCGATCAGAGCGCCTTTGCATACAAACAAACCTGAATGTAGGCACACACCGGGCTATAGGAGAGGGAAAAAAGATTGATCGTAATTGCTGGGTGGAAAAGTTTATGTACAAGAGTAAAACTTGTGGCTGAGTTGGAGAGAGAAATGCGGAGATGAATACAGAGTTGATTGAAAGAACAGATCCAATTTCTAGCAGGACTCTCATCTGGCTTCTTTTGCATTCATGGGGATACACATCTAGACGAGTTTTCCGACAGTGTCTTGATGTGTGAACATGATAGTCGTTTTTTATTTACTCAGAATAGTTTAGTATATTTCAATCTGAAATTATTGATCTCGCATCTTCTTTGGATCAGTTCCTTGATTGTAGGACAATCTGCCTCCTCAACACACTTAGCAGACTCTCAGTTTCGATCTTAAAAATATAATCTTAAAACTAATCTTTTCCATTTACACGTGACCCATTGAAACATCTTTTCTTACCTATCACTCTTATTACTAAAAGGAAAAAAACTTCTTGTCTCTCCTTGTGTAACCTGGTAACTCTTTCTAGCACTTTTTTACCTTGTTATCATTGCTATTTAAGGCTTTATCGTCTCCTTGATTCGTTGTAAGTCACTTTGGATAAAAGCATCTACTAAATGCCTGAATGTAAAAGTTGTTTCCTATGTATAAAATATAACAGAAATATAGTATTTGGCTTTCTTTCTTTCTTTCTTTCTTTCTTTATTTCTTTCCTTCGCTTTCCTTCTCTTTCATTCTTTCTTTCATTCTTTCATTCTTTCTTTCTTTCTTTCTTTCTTTCTTGCTTTCTTTTTCTGATCAGGGATTGATTTTTCTTCAGGCTATAATCAGGCTGGCCCTTTCATGTCAACCCCTTTGAGATGTCTGGACCTCATGAAGTACCCCATGTGCTATTAGATCAGTGATTTTGACCCTCGGGTGTGGCTCTATGTGAGACTGTGTGGTGTTGACTGTGTGGCATCATTCATTACTGGCTAAACACTACTACTGTAATAGATCGGGACACTTTTGTAAAAGGTTCGGAACAAATATTACTCATAAACTTGTTTATTTACCTGTCTAGTGCCAAATCCATGTCTATAAAGTTTGTTTTAACTATTGCTTACAAATACATGTAATAGATAAGACTATCAACATGTATAAACTTAACATGGCTTTACAATCATTACAATCATCACGACAGTTAAAGTAGTACTAAAATTAAAATCAACTCCCCTGGCCAAAGCTTAAGGTTATACTGTTTAAATGACTTGTTAAGCCAAATTTAATATGTTAAAAAAATGTAATACATTTTACAACTATCAACAAATAAATGTATTAATCTGTATGAAATAAAAACTTGCCTTAATTGTTGAATTCAAATTAGCTTTGTGATTCAGTTAAACTTAAATTATTTTATATTAACTTTATAAGTACTTACATTGATTTAAGTTATAAAACTTATACTTCCAGCTTGTGTGTGACAAAAATTATAATCATTAATATTGTGCTCAATGTTGAGAAGGAAAATAAGTTAATGAAAGTTAAATACATAAATAGGTAAAATAAAAATTTCAACTAAATGTTTAACTCAATAACAAAATTGAGAAAAATATATATCAAAATGAATACATGGATTTAAATATCTAGTATATAAAAAATAAACAATTAATATGCGGCACAATTTTTTTAACACAATAATTTTGTTATAGAAAAATTTCCAATTAAAAAATTAATTGCGGTCAATTACTTAACTCTAAACTTAATAAAGCGTAAGTTTATAAAATCTCAATGCCAATTTGATTAAACCTAAACGTTAAGGCGACTAATTTTAAAGCATTTGGATCAAAATTCATTTTGTACTTCTTTATTTTAATTTTGAACAATGGAATTTTTTTTTTGAACAAAATTTGACAAAAGCAGATCAGAAAATAATGCTGGAATTATTTCTATTAGCCATTGTGATACAAATTCAGCCACAAATGAATCAACTTGCTTTCCCATTTTAAACACAAGTCATGTAAATAAACCTAAACCTGCGAGATGAAATCAAGAGAAATCACAAGACCTTTGGGAATCTCTTAAGTCAGTTGTTTTAAGTTTTGCTTTAAGTGCAAATGTGTGTTCTTAGTTTCAAATGTTCTGCTTCCGAGGCACTTTTGTGCGACTGCCAGACAAACATAACTAATGTGTTTGTTGCTTTTTCAAGATTACAAATGTTTCTTAGTATTTTCTTAAATCCTCCTTTTTCCTGCTTAGTACCCCTCAGCCCATGCCACACAGACACTGAGACACGCTTTCCATCTCCACACGCTGCCCCGAACACTCACGGGAATAATCCCAGAGGTTCAGAGGTCACTGGAACGGAGTCCCCTGGCTAGTTCATATTTCACGTTCCTAAAGCACGTAATATTTCTCATTACGCTTTTCGGTTCTAAGGTCATTTAGACCCAGGCTTAAATGGAGAAATGAAGGCCTACCCGGGAACCCGTCGCGGGGGAGAGGACCCCACTTAGCTCAGGATCAGAGCCATTCCTTGGGTTAGTGTGCTGACCCGTGTGCCCCGTCTGGACTTGCTGTAATTATATTAGCACAGGCGCTAGGAGCGTTAGCTTAATCTCTGATGGTCACCGGTGCGATAGCTTTTCAACACCAGCTGATATGAGAGGCCCTGTATTTCAGGTTATTACGGAAAGCCCCTATCATCAAAACTATTTGTAGGACAAGGTTGCTCCACATCACCACGAGATGAAGGGATTAAGATTGCCGTCTCCTCTCGCTCGCTCTCACGTTATTCTTCCTCAGCTGCTCTTTACAAAGAAAGGGGCAGATTGGCAGCTGTCGCCCACCCGGGATGGGCAGACAGAATGCGTGATCAGATCTCATTAAAGATGAGTGACCGTAACACCCAAATTCATCCCTTACACATACCCAGGTACACCACGGTTCTACAAAATTGCAATATTTATTTATTAAGAAAAATAAATATTTAAGGAGACCTCCCGTTTAGAGTGATATCACTATTATCTGAGTATGCAGGGTATGCAGGTGCATATGAGCCCAGTGATCATGAAAAGACGCAGGGAGGCCCATTAAAAATGTTGTACATGGGCCCACTTGGTATGCCGGCGGTTCTTTTGCTTGTTTAATCATGTGGTTGTGTTTGGTTAAATGACTTGAGGCGTTTTCTATGACCTCTATCCTCCTCTCGAGCCAACTGAGTTGATCTTTGACCTCTGCTGGTGAGGGAGTGAGACCTAACCTCTAAAAACCTCTAAAAACGGTTCACATATCAATATAATGGACTGCTCACTGACAGACCATCCGAGATAAATATAAATGTAGTTGAATTGCAATACATTTATTCTCAAACGTCTTTCAGCAAATTAGAAAGCAATGCATCCGGTAACCATGACAACTCCTGAGCAGCACGCCGGTGCTCTGACTCATCATCTTGGTGTACTTTAAAGGTCTACCTGATTGGTAAACATCTATGTTTAAGCACAAAGACACCTGTCCTGTAATATATTTTATATGCTATTATGTAAATGAGGTGATTAAATGTACTTGCCAGTCTTTAACAATCTTGTCATTTTCAACCCGTGTGGCTTTTACAAAACACTAAATAAGATAGTTTGAAGAATAGTTGCAACTGGCTCCAACTCACTATACATTCTTTAAAATATTTTCTTTGTGCTCTGCACAAATAATTGATGACACAATTTTCATTTTTGGGTTAACCTAAGTTTAAACTAGTTTAGTAAAACAAAAAAATCTCAGCAAGTACAACAATCAGTGTTTAGACATTTTTCTCCTCCTAATCTCAGTTTGCAATGGTACAATAAATGTATAATAATATTTCTTTATTGAATCTATAAGGTACATTTTACAAGAAATTGTTTTTGTTAAAGTAAAGAAATAATTGTTGTTATTTACATTCGTTCCTGATCTTAAAAAACTACTTTTATAGTTTAATGTATTCCAACAATCGTTTCCACTCACATTTCACTCTAATGTCTTCCTTTCTGATTTCTGATCGTCTTATCTCCCTCCTCCTGTTTTATCTTTATTCTTGAGGACATAACAGCAGGTCATAGATGAGAAATATCTCTAGTGAATAACTCGAGGTGCTTTGAGAGTTTAATCACGCTCTACTATCTGTGTGTGGCAGTTGGTGGCGTGCTACAGAAGCATGTTCCCAGAGGATGTGATCGAAATGGAGCTTTGCTGCCAGCTAATTACACAGCTTCTGTAAATTACAGTGACCTTCCTCAACCTCACCATTGCCGCGCTGGTACAGAATGTTTGCTTCATGTATTTAACTGCTGGATCTGCACGAGATGAGATGAGAACCATCCACATTAATTGTACAGAGCTGCTTGACTAAGGCTTTTATATTGTGTTATATTTAAACTGGTGTTTTTGCTGGTTTCAGACACAGTGTTGTGGGATCACAGATCACATGGAGTGTGTACATTAGAGAAATGTGTTTGAATTTTTCCTTTGTGTTGAAAGTGTCCGCCATCACAAGTTGTTTTTTCTGTTAAATACACATACATATAGCTATACATGTTATTGTTATACAAATATGAAAATTCTATCATAATTTACTGACTATTTTGATATTTCAAACCGGTTCAATATTGAAAGATTGTAACTGAAAAAAACGGAAAAAAATTAACTGAACAGCACCCCACTGCAAGTGAACAAGTGTCAGTTACCATCCTTCTTCAAAATATCTTCTTTTGTTTTCTGGTGGTTATCACAAGTTTTGTGCATAATTTACATAGTCACGCAGAGACATTATAAGTAATAGTTCTGTCATATCCTGGCTCGGTTGGGGGTTTTCGGTGGGCGTGTGTTGGTGTCGTCATGTGTTCTGTCTGCGTCACTCACCCCGCCCCCGTGTCTCCCTCGCGGCATCCCCAATATCTGGCCGCTTACGTCATCACCGTCTCACCTGTTTCACATCCTGTCACTTATTTTCTCCCTTATTTAAACCCTCTTGTTCTGTTGTCTTTTGTCAGTCCGTTGCCTCTTGGTGCCCGTGATGTAAAGTCCTTGCCTTGCCTTGCCTTGCCTTGCCTTGCCTTGCCTTGCCTTGCCTTGCCTTGCCTTGCCTTGCCTTGCCTTGCCTTGCCTTGCCTTGCCTTGCCTTGCCTTGCCTTGCCTTGCCTTGTCGTGTCGTGTCTTGTTCCTGTTCTTGTCCTAGTCCTGATTTCCGAGTTCTGGTGGTTTTGTTTCTTGCTTTTGTTTTTGATCATTTTTTGCCCTTAGTTTGTGCGATCTTCCTGTCCTGGATCGAGGAACCTGCAGCATCCACCCATCTTCTGTTTTCCGTTTGTTACGGGTCGAGAACTCTCCCCGAGTGGTACTGATCATCCCGGGCTGAGGACGCTCTGCGCGCCGGGTATTCCCCAGGGCTGGCATTACCCCGGGATCGGTGGAGCAGCGCAGGATTTTCGTTGTCTTTTTCCCGCAGCCTCCAGGGAGGAGGTCTCTTGGGATTTCTTTTGGACTTTTTTATTACATAATTTTATGTCCCAGCCCTGTCCTATTTTTGTTTTGTTTCATTAAAACCGTTACCCGCACTTGAGTCTCCGTGTCTGTCATGACAAGTTCACCCTAAAGAGAAAATGATATCATCGTTACTCATTCCTTTGTCATTTGAAACCAGTTTGACTTTCTTCAGATCTGCAGAAAATATTTTGAAAGAAGTTGATACCTGAAGAGCACTGGCACCCCGGCATTTTTCAAAATATCTTCCTTTGTATTTTTCGTAAGAAAGTTGTATAGGTTTCAAATGACAAGAAGATTAGTAAATGGTGACAAAAATTTTCATATTTGGGTGAATTTCCATGTTTCCCAAATAGAAACGATTTACATGATGATTTACAATGGCATTAAAAGGAAAGAAATTTGTTTATTGGTAAGACGGTTCAACACACATGCACTTTCATGTACAACTAGTCTTGTAATTTTCTATTCTAACAGGTTACTATTATTGATTTACTTGCTTTTTTTGGCAGCACTTTAGTGTATTTATGGCCACAATAATAGAATGGCCATTACAGGTAGATGCTGGTTGAGTGTGGTTAGCTAGACACGCTGTATCTATTAAATCAAATGCCCCAGAGACTAATGAAACGGGGTGTGTTAAATCTCAGCCAATCACAGTACAGCCTGTGGTGTATTGGATTTCCCATAACCCCTTGTGTTATAGAGAAGGAAGAGTTTATGATGGCTCTCTTTCATCTGTTTGGGGTTTATAAAAAAGCTTATAGTCTTAAAGAGATATTACACCCAAAAATGAACATTCTGTCATGAAACATTCTGTCATGAATCATTCCTGACTGCTTTGGGCATTATTCCTTACCAGAGTAGAAAATGGTTAGTCAAACGTACCCCAGAAATGTTACGTTCAATCTTTTCTGCAATGGTAGTCAATATTGCACCACAATAAATTGTAAATTGCAGCCATTTTCTAAATATCTTCTTTTGTGTTCGGCAGAATAAAGTAATGTTCACAGCTTCGGACTCTTTTAAAAAATATGCGTATCCCTTTAAGTATAACATGCTAAATTATAATAAATAGAAATGTTAAAGTGGCAAAATATATGTGTTGGCATTCGGTATTTTCATCTGTTTAGAACACAGCAATAACATAATAGATTTAACAACATTAGTACTGCAGCTCATTTAAATACTAGCGCAGCAGTTTTTGTAGATGTTTGTAAGGAAATTAGAAAACAGAGTTAAATTACAAGTGCTTAATATAGCAGTTAACATGATTTGGTTTGACAATGTACTGTTAAACGTGCTTTCTGACTTTTTGAAATTGCGTATAATCCAGGTAATCATATTAGAGGAGAAAAATTGTCCTATTTTTATCTAAAATATGCAAGAGTGGGTGAACATGTGGTTCATAGGTTTGCCATCTGGGGATGCATCTATCCACAAATCAGGTCTGCTGAAGACAATGCTTGCACAGCACTTGGAATGTTAAGAAATGAAATAGTATTTTGTTAAAGTATAATTTGTTAGCGTATATCAAGGACATTACCGGACCTTTGCTGGCCCCCTTGGAGTTTGCCTACATAGCAAAACAGTCTGTGGATGAAGCAGTCAACATTGGGCTGCATTATACCCAACAACATCTGGACAGACCAGGGCTCATGCAACGATTCTGTTCGTGGACTTCAGCTCTCTCTTCAACACCATTTTCCCACCACAGCTTCAGACCCAACTGACCCAGCTCTCTGTCCCTAGCTCTGTCTGTCAATGGATCTCCAAAAAGTCAGAATGGGCAAAATCGTGTCCTACAGCCGACCGAGGCCTCACAAGGATGTGTTTTCTCCCCACTTGTCTTCTCCCTGTACACCAACGACTGCACCTCTAAAGACATCTCCATCAAGCTCCTGCAGTACAGTTATTCAGGTTCCTGGACCACCATCTATAAGGTTCTGAAGAGGGACACTCACATTGTCTCTATTGTGAAGAAAGCCCAGCAGAGACTTAACTTCCTTCATCAGCTGAGGAAGTTCAACCTGACACAGGAGTACAGTTCTACAAAGCTGTCATCCAATCCATCCGTTTAGTTCGGCTCAGTCTCCAAAACTGACCTCAGAAGTCTATAGCGGATTGTCCTGACTGCTGAGCGAATCACTTGCACTACTCTTCCCACACTCCTAGAACTAAACTCATCCAGAGTTAGTAAAAGGGCTCGGAAAATCCCTCTGGACCCCTCACATCCAGCACACTTTCTGTTTGACCCGTTACCGTATGGTCAGCCCTACAGAGCACTACCTCATGAACAGTTAAATGGTCCCGTACTTTTTCGTAAACATGTGCATTACTTTGCCTCATTCTATTTGCATATAGCGCCTTATAAATTGCATATTTATTGTACATCTGTACATCATCAATGTGTCAATCAACGTCAATGTGTGTTGTCTTAGATATTTATTATTTTCTAACGTTCTGTTACCAATGTTACAATGTTAATGCCTCTTTTGAATGGACACAAAACAAATTTCTCAAAATATCTTCATTTGAGTTTTAAATGATTTTGACTAAACTATTTCTTTAACATTGCTAACACAGGTGGTTGGTGTGATTTTGGGTCCCACACCAGCACCTCCACCCACCCCCAGTTGACAGTCAAAATTTGACTCCCTTGCTCGAATGGTGTGTGGATCTGACTCAATATAAAGAGGGTCAGCACCCCTCATACAAGCATTATGGTAAACATTACCATCTCAACACTGTTTACGTTTGGTAAGACAACAGTGTTGCTAATTTTTGCTTGTCACAGAATAAAATACTCTACTTACAGCATCACAAATCTCTTGATTTATTCAGAACATTCTGTGGCCCATCTGACACGCTGGCATGGCTGAACATACAACACACTGTGTGCGCATAACTGGTCCTTATACATGAGCCCATATACTAATATTAGTATGTTAATTTTATGTTTAGAGACACAATACCCATGTTTTCTCTGACATGTAAGTGCACAATTTCTTATGCTACCGTGTAAATAAAAACATTAACCAACACTCATGAGTGTAAGTGTGTGTGTTTGTAGCAAGTAATGTGAAACCCTGTTGTGTTTGAATTTTGGCCATTTCTAAGGGTTGTTTACGCAAACAGATGGTCTGTATCTCCTTAGATTGACACACCATCTGCAAAAAGTAACCATGGTAACATGGTAACCATCCCCAGTTATTTCCTTCACCTTAGTCTGTTGTACTGTACATTTGCCACTTTACCCCACCTTTTTTAATCTTTCTTGTGGGTTTTATACACCATTTGGCAAACATGATTGTTTAAGCATCCTTGTAACATTCAAAATACATAATTGTATGTTTTTTGATTAGATTGAATTTAAATTGACCTTACAGAATTAATTTACATACACAATTACATTTGTATAATAATTGTAATGTCTAATATTAATTACATTTAAAAATCAAAATATTAGTTTTTCATCAGTTTTAGCATCTTTAAAGGAAGACAATTTAGGTCACATTGTTACCCAGAATTCCCTGCAAGTGGTAGGCTGAAAAGTGACACCATTAAAATGAAATGGTGTCAAACTTTTTTTAAAAGCTGCATTGGACAATGCTTGAAAATATGCAATAAACATGCACAGACACGCACACAAACTTGTGATCATGTATCAGTTTGACAATTGTGAAATAACCTCAGCGTAACAAACAATATTAATAATAATTGTTTTGTTTTTTATGCATTGGCATTAAAGGAAAGTTCACCCAAAAAGAAAAATGTAATCATTTACTCACTTAAACTGTATACACAAATCTGTATAGATTTGCTTGTTTTGATAAAAACAAAAAGATATTAGGAAGAATGCATGTATTCAAACAATTCTTGGATCCCGTTGACTACCAGAATATGAAAAATACTGTTTTGTTGTGTTGAACACAAAGTAATACATCTTGAAGAATGTATAGTGCAAAATGTTCTGGGACACTTTAGACTACCATTGTTACTTACAAGCATTCTTCCAAATATTTATAATATCTGTTTTCATCTGAAAAACACCTTGATAATAAATTGGAACAACTGATAATACAGTAAATAATTTTCATTTGTAGAGTTCTAATTTACTATCACTTTTATATGCTTTGTATTGCTTTTGCCACTGTTGTGTAAATGAATCCCATTACAATAAAAAAAGGCCCTGTAAGTGTAGCACAGACTTATCTGATGTTGTTCATTTCTTTATTTGTAAACAATATCAATTTCATTTATTATGACCATAAGGTCACTTACCCACTGTTTTATGGTACCTGTAATAAATAGAGTGTCCCATGATGTTCTATGGATGTTATTCATAAGTAACGTAATGTTGCTTACAATGCAAAGCCTCTTGTTCTTCATCTCACTACCTGTTGAGAGTGAGACAGGCATTCTGTCTTGTAGATTCATCCGCTTTCTTCACATTAAAAAAGTGCTGATAAAACTCCAATTACATGTTTCCATCAATGGTTGCTTTCTAACACATGCTGTTTTCTAACGGGTACAAAAACAATAGTTTCTCTCTCTTTCTTTCTCCATGTGTAATCTAGAAAGTGAGAAAGGCCGTAGTGTCTGAGCACCCCAGGCTACTTTGATGGACAGATGGACAGTCCATGAGAAACAGACCTCCCTTTCAGCCAATGGGAGAACAGGACCCCCGCTGTCGGCATGGTGACAGTTGCCATGAGTGATTGTATCCGGACCTACAGTTGATGGTTTGAGGGTGAGTCTGGGTTCGACCCCTGAGTCTCATTTAGAGGTGAAGGGTTGAGAGGTTATTATTGGGTTTGATTCCCGTCACTTTTCAATCAGGGCTCAGTTTGCTGTTGTCACTTGTGTGTGTGTGTGTGTGTGTGTGTGTGTTCCCGGGTCCATATGGCTCAAAGATGCCCATCAGGTCCTTGACAACCCCTCGCTGAGGGTCTTCAAGAATTTAACCTAGGAATCTGGGTTTGTACTTATGTGGAAATATAAGGAATGATGGTCTGTTGGTCTTAACTCTAGTTTGACTGATGTTCAGCGCCAGATATTGAGGAGCAGTTTTGGAAACCGTATTTTATTAATTTTCAAGCTTAAGGGATTTGTTTTCTGCACAAAATCATACTACATTATGTTAAGAAAACTCTGTATGGATATTATATTGAAAGATTTAACATTAACTATGTAAGGACATGTCAAAGATTGAAATTATAATGAAGTTCAGGGCAGAAATTTAACTTTAAGATGCTCATTATCTCAGAATTAGTTTTTCAGGGTTATATATTTAGTCCCCAAGCTCTATTATAAGTTCTAACACTTTTTGTTAAAAACACGATTTGTTAATAGTATTTTATAAATCCTTGTAAGTATCATTCTGACCTGCATGTAAATGTTGTTTTTGTGAAGATGACCTCTTAACATAATTCAGCGCAAATATCTAAACTGGATTATTTTGGTAATTATACAAATAAAGAAAGCTTTCCTTTTTTATATTTTTTCCACAATGCCAATATTCTTTATAAATATGATAAAATGCATATAAAGTGGTATTTAGTATTACCCTCACTTTGGCAGTATCCCCTTTCAAACCTCTTTCAAATTTGCAAGTATAAACATGGGGTGGTCCAAAATCAACAAATATTTTATGTGAATTTACATTGAAGTGGAGAATGAAAGGACGGGAATGATAGCATTATGTAAACCACATGCGTGTTTGCATGTAAGCATCTACAGTAAGAGCATGTCAGCATGTGTGTGCGGGTAAAATAGGCCATCTGCGCTCGATAATGTTGAACACGTTTGCTGTTTTTCTCTCACAGGCCTCTGTCACTCCATTAATCACACACATCTGTTCCTTCGGCTTTTATCCTCAAGGAGAAGCGTGTTTGTGTGGAACTTTCCATTTTATCTTTAATCTTTGTTAAGAAGCCCCTGTACAGTACACAGCACCGTAGCACTTCTGAGTTTTGGGGTTTCTTTTAAGTGAATTAAAGTGTGTCTCTTTTGGCACCGCAACATTTCAACCTTATTTCCGAGGATTCCGTAAAGCTTTCTTAATCTTTAGATATCTGTAACGGTTGGGGCTTTTCATATCACTTGGTTGTGGTTTTAATAATGACAGGAGCTTGGCTTTTACTGTAAGTACTAACATTACAGCATGCCGTCTTATTTATGGCTATTATCATGTTGTATATCAGGCTGTTTACTTTCTGGTAATGTGTTTCGCATGGCTTATGTTATAAAATACAATCAAGCAAACGTATGCTGTGCGGCCCATACTGACATGATGTTTCTCATGTTACTTCCTCAAATCTGCTTTCTTCAAGTATGTGGAAACCTCCCTACAATCATGTAAAAAGAGGTTAAAAATAGACCCCATTGTGGTGCTGTGTGGAAATGATCATTTAAAGTTTCCACTGTGAGATATGGTTATTCTGAGCATTGTGTCCCCATTAAGAACAAATACAGAATAAGCTATTTCATAACTGCCTGCAACTTTTTAAAAGTGGTTCATCTATATGAATATAAAAATGTTTACCCACACTTAATTAATAGTGATAGACATGAAAATGCAGATTGATAAAAGAAAGGAATTGCACGAATTCAAACAATATAGCAACGCTGTAAAATAATTAAAAACTGCCTTGAATTGGTGTTGTATTATATACTATAGAGTGTCGAAAATTTTGTAATGTAGCTAAATTAATCTAGTGAATTTATTTTACACATAAGTCAAAGTCAAAGTTCCACAGGTAGATTGGTCCCGATAATAATTGTATAAAAAATAAAAGTATTGTATAAAAGATAGTATTGTATAACAGCATCCACAATGGAAGCGGAGACAATGGAAGGGTTGCATGTCTGAATTATTCAGCATTTTTTTCTGAGCAAAATACTGATACATCAACACAGACTTGATTTTATTATTTTAACAAACATTTTTATATAAGTTAATGATGGTAATAAGAAATCTTACGTTACAAATGTATTTTAAGTTAAAGTAAGTTATTTTCTTATTGAATTTCTATTTTAACTTAAGCCTCTCTTAATAGATTATACGGAAATGTATGTTCGTAACCATTTATTTAATGCAAAAATGTATCTAGTGTTGTAGTACTATATGCAATTGATCAATATCTGTATTGGATGATACTTGTTTGTTAAAATTGGTTCATCCTTAAAAAAATAGATATGCCAGATTATGTAACTTGTTAGTATTATATTACAATAAAGTCTAAATGGAAAATGGACATGTGTTGGCTAGAATATAAGTATATTTTTTATTGAAAAAATGACAGTAATAAGTAATAATTATCAAATTGACCATTTATCTATCAATCTTGCTACTGCTAACAAAAAGATGTGACTCATTCAATAACCTCAATAACAGAGCGGTAAAATCTTCGTAAAGTCTGTTGGGCACCATCTAATGATGTGAAAGCAAGCTTGACATACGGTCTCTTCTTAAAGTACCGTCGATCGATGCTGATTACAGCGCACATTTGGGGTCTTTTCCCTTCTGTCTTTGAATCCTTTGTGCTTCTTTGCATGTTGTCTGAAATTATGGTGAAGGAGCTGGTTTCATCAATAGAGCAGGACACAATACTGCCATTATCTCATGTGTTTAGTGTCTTGTGTGCTAACCTGTAATATCTGTGCGACTAACACGGCTATTAACTTCAGATGAAACCCCGTGGGACATTCCTCCGAGCGTGTTTGAGTGTGCGTGCTCGCAGCGATGATTGATGATGCTGTTTTGAAGAACTGAAAATGGACGTGGTTCCTTTCAGAAGCATACCACAGAGGATAAAGAGCGCCATTGTGGGGCCTAATCCACTCTGCAGGGCTTTTCACAGTGTGTGTGTGTGTGTGTGTGTGTGTGTGTGTGTGTGTGTGTGTGTGTGTGTGTGTGTGTGTGTGTGTGTGTGTGTGTGTGTGTGTGTGTGTGTGTGTGATGGTAGCGTGAAGTATCTGCCAGTCATTTTTGTCGTCATGTCAGTCTGGTCCGTGTGAGTTAACTGCTAAAAGCTTCTCTGTGCTCCCAGCGGTACCCGTCTGTATGGAGTCCGTCTCCACGTAGCCGCAGAGGAGACAAACTGCGGCGAAGCCGTTGACTGATGAAGAAGAATCTCCCTTTCTTTCCCTCTTCCTCTGCGTCTCTCTTTCTCTCATGTTCAACAACTGTCTTTCCTTTCGCTCTCCCCAGGTGTTCAGTTCATCTATTCATCACTCGTTTCTATATCCAGGACTTTTCCATTCTCAGAAGTTATCCATTTGTATCTGTCTTTGAATGGACGGTAACGTGAGGAGGTGAAAGTGGCCCTTCGAAGTGATGCATTGTGGGAGATCTATTATGGTGAAGGAGAGAGGAAGGGAACAAGGGAATGAGAGAGCGAGAAATGGAGCTAGAGAGAGCAGAGGGCTAAGGTGACTCGCCCGCCTGGCACGCTCGATAAAACAGGTCAGCTCACCTTACTGACACTAAATAAGACCTGTGTGTGCTTGTGTGAGGTCCTAGTAAACCTACAATGTGGGGACATTTGGAAAATATAATATACATATATGTGTATTATAAAAAGTCGAAAACATAGAGAGAGAGTTAGATACTTATGCACTAAAAAGAGTTGTTGGAATTACTCAATGTAATCCTGTCTATTAGTTACATACGATATAGATCCGATTTATTAAAACATCATTTCTTGTTATATTTATTGAAATTTAAAAAAGTTGATAAATAAATTGAGTAATTCCAACAACTCTTTGTATTAGTGTATCTTAACCACAAACACACTCTCAGTCTTTTTTCAGTCTAGATAGAATGAAATAATAGATTTATTATTGCATACATTTATTGTGAAATACTAGCCTTAAACATCAACTCTATCTTTTCAAGGCAAAAGATTGTCAGTTCTGAGAAATTGTGTCTTTCAGACAGCCTCAGATAACAGAACAAACAAACATAAGCAGACGAAAAAGTTTTCCCTCCAGTTGTCCGACCTCCCGTCTCTGCTGTCATTTCTAAAAGTCAATCTATTTCAGCATTCCAAATGTGCCTTTCATAAATATTGCATGCGGAAGTCAATTAAGAGTGAATTATTAATTTGCTAAGTGTCAATATTTAGTAAACAACGATACTCTTGCTGCCACGGGTAGCTCCCAGGGCAGCTCTCTGTTTCTAAATGACTGTTAGTGCTCAGAAATGAAACAGGGCGCACACGCGCTCGCTCAGCGGCGTCTCTTGAGGGGATTAAGCAGGTGGGATGCTCACAGCAGGAGCACAGCAAGATGTTTCTAGAGGCGAGTGATGTAGACAAGGGTAAGTGAAGTCTAGACTGCAGGGGAATTATAAACATGGAAAAGGGAGTTTTCGTCTGTTTTCGGGATTTTGGACTATTGTGTTTACTGTTTGCCAAATATGTAATTTTGGACAATCATGTTAATCTTATTAGATCATGTAGAATATTGCATGCAGCTTTTTTATTGAAATAAATGTATTTTTACTAAATAGTTTAATTGAGCATCACTCAGTCACAAATATCTGTACATGATAAATATAGAGAACAATATTGATGCAGGTTTTTAAACCGACCCGGTAAATGAAGTCAAGAAACTGTAACTAATCACATCAATTCATTTAATACAGTTATTTTAATAAACAATCACTTTCACAGGAACAAAACATTTAAATATGTAATTATAACGGTCAAAGATTAGATTGAGGCGATGACATTATTAACCACAGGGGACTTTGAAGGAGAAGAATCGCGCCGTTTCATGCATTATAAATGCATAAGACTGTTAAACATGTTGAGTTGTCAAGTTTAACGTGGTCCATTTGTTAGACACATAACGCAGTATTTCAGTACTCCATACACTCCCCCCTACAGCCCTCATAAGACCACAAGTTATTTATTTCCTAAGTGTCTGTAAAATCAGACAGCCCGGAAAGAGCACGAGCATCAGCTTTTACATTCCAGGAGAAGCCCTCGTGAGGATATATGTCACAAGCGCTGCTCACGGCCCGCCCGTAGGAGCTTATTTCTTAACTATTGTAAAGCTGTATCTGTCTTCTGTAAATGTGAGTAATCCCAATACTCTTCAGATATTAACAAATATCATACACTACTGGTACTCGAGATTAACATAAGCAGAAACTGCATTTGATACTTCACCTTTAAACATTTAAGGTCACTTACTGTACTCATTCTGTTCATTTTCAAAACTTGATGAAAACCGCAAATAATAACTATTTTAATGCTGTAAAAATCTTTGTTGTATATTATCTGTAGCAAGCTTGTCACCTTGAGATTCTTTTTCCACGTTATTTTCTGCAAGTCATCCATTCCAAAAATAATATTTTAGTCTTAGTGTCTTGTTTATTTAATCAATTTTATGTTGCACACTTGTAATTTTTGACAATAAAACTAAGAATAGTTCAACACGTGTATTCAGAACAAAAAAAATTCTGATTAAAATTAATTTAACATGAATGGAAATATGATTAGTAAAAATGATCCCAATAAAATATATTAAATGATCATCAATGGTTCCATTCTAAATATACAGACAATACATTTAAAACAGTACTTGCAATACGTAAATATTGTTTTGTTAAGGATAAAGCTTTGCCGTCTGCTGTCAAAAATTTTAAATATAATCATTTAAACTTAAAATAATATGTCATGTCCATTTATTTATGTATATGGCAGGTAGGAATATGTATAATAAGCAAGCTAATTATGTGCTTTGCATCGGGGTCCTGATCACTCCATCTCTTTCCGAAAGACTTTTGTGCATGAAAGGCCATAATCATAGATGTCACACCCACACGCATGCAAGTCTTAATGATTATGCCTCTCTTTTGGGAATATTATAATTCTGCTAATAACACAGCAGATGATGATAATTTTACAGTGTCAGTCTATTTTTTAGACAGCATTGGATGAACATTTTGAGCTTTGTACAGTGTATGCATTCTTTAAAGGTCCTGACAAAGTTGGAACAGGAATAGGGCTTTTTTAAGGTGATTGACTGTCAGATGTAAGAGACAGACTCAGAGAGGTTTCTGAATGTCTTTATGGATCTTGCTGTGAGGTCCTTCTCAGAAGTTGTCTTGATGATACTTAATGGCGATTGGAGCCCGAGATAAAACACACTCACACACACACCGGCTCCTGATGTCTGGAGCCAGAAGCTTCACGTCACAGTTCAGCAGTTCCTGTTTCGGCTTGTGTTTTAGCGCCTGTGACATATTGCAAGTGCAGTAAGTCAGATGTGTTGTCTCAGCTGCAAATCATCCGGCTTTTAGCCAATCGCAGTCGAGTTAATCCGGACCCCTGAAGCGTTTTTGGCCCGGGGGTCCGGACAAAATCTCTTCACCTGTTATGCACAATTAAAGTGCAGGTATGCCAATGTTAAACACACATCTCCCAATCAGGAGTCTAGAAACGGGCCTATAAGATTACAATGATGCCATCAAAAAGTCTAGTCTTTCCATTTAACGAAAATCCCATTATCAGGGCTGGAGAAATGGATAGTGGCAGCGACTAAAAAGTAAAAATGAGGAAATAAAGGCTGTTTATATCAGCCGTCTGCAATCGAGTCGGCTCTTTCAGGAGTTTTCCAGGTGCTTTGAAAGGGTAGAGGAGCTAAGCCGGGCTCTTACCTGCAGCGATAGCTTTCGAGAGAGCCACTTTCACTCACCGGTTTCAGTTTGCGCTATGTGGAGATTTTACTAAGAGATAAGGCGAGAACAAATCAGCCTTTTAGTGGGCTGGAGGGGAGGGGAAGGGGATTTTGAGACGTGCTGGGATAATAAAAGGTTGAGATATGTGCAACATTTAAATCTGGACTTGTGAGTCTCTGGAGACGGTTTAAAAGTAAGTTTGATTTACAAGTCCGATATACATATATACTGCAGTATGTCAGTTTTAAGGATATGCTATCTCTTATTTTATTAGTTTGTTCCTCGTATTCTCCTTATGTCCCAAATATTTATTTTTCTGGAATTCCTTGCACACTTTGTAAGATGTTTGTCCAAAGCTGTGCAAAAAGAAAATAAATAAATAAGTTAAAAAGTAAACTTCACCTTGCCTTGCCGAATTACATATTTAAAAGAATTAATTTTTATGAAAAAGTAATGTGAGGTTAAATTCTAGAGAACATGGCAAAATTTTTAATTTTCAAAACAATATTTAGATACGTAAAGATTAATTTTGTCTCTCTGTAACTTTGAAGTGCAATTATTAAACATCCTTTTTTTCCTGAATGGCCAGAATGGTTTTGTCTTGATATACACTATTGGTCAAAGTTTTCCCATATTTGTGTTATATTTAATAAACTCATTGAAATTCTTAATTAAACGAAAGGATATAAAAACTAATCATAATATAGTAAATCATATTAAATTTGATCTTTTACCAGGTAGAGTTAGCAGAAATGTTTTCTCACATTTTTTCAAGCAGCTTCTTAAGGTTTCACCCTGATATGCTTTTTATAGAATCTTAAAGGAACCGCGTCTATTCTGCGCTCTTATTGTCTGTTCTTTCTTAAATATTCAGGCAAAGTCATATTTAAAAAAAACTGAGCATTTCAACCAAGTGTCGCAAAACTTCTGACCTCTGGTTTGGTATTCACAATACACATTGTTTAACCACCCTCACTTTTTCTCTTCTGAAACCAAACCTTCCTCCTAAGGCCAATTACTCATATTAAAATGTCTCCATTTCTCAGTTGAGTGTGCAGTGATCAGGATAATAAGAATTAATAAGCCATTCCCCCTCGCTCAATGAAGAGCGTACTTACTCATCCAGTAAGAGCCGGCTGCCACGATCCGCAGAGGAGATCAACACAGTGCATCTTGTTTAAGGGGTCAAGAAGTGCACACGTATGCATATGCCGATTTGTCCCCAGTTACACAGTCATTATGCCACTGATAACTCCCAGTTGATATGCTTGTTTTCATTCTGCATTGTCTTGCCTGTTTAGATTCCAAGAAATGATAGACATTGTTCCAAGTCTTTCAAATTCTGTTCATGTAATCATTGACAACTGGATAATTCCATATGATCTGGGACTTTTGTTTTGGTATATTTCCTGGGAATATAATCTCAAGTACCACCAGCAGTTATCGGTTAATAGAGTGTTCCATTTTTTTCGGGGTCATTAAGTTTGCCATTTTATAAGGTGGTTATAACACTTTAGGTACAAAGCACTGTATAACGTTAGGATCGAACCTCTACTGTTTTACCTTTAGTATCGTTTGATCCTTTAGTATCTCATAACTCCAACCATAAAGTCTCCATGTAAGGTCAAATCCCAATACATTTGAACTGAATTGTTCATGTCGAGAGTAAAGATGTCATGAAATCCCATTTGTCGATAGTCGTGCTCCACTACATTAGAGAGGATGAGTGTCTCTTCCTCTCCTTTCCACTTGAGCTTTTGATGAACATCCTGTTCATTTTGTCTCTTCTTTCGTTTGCTTGTGTGAAGTTTGGAGCTCATCTCCAGGCTGATAAAAATAACATCCACAGAAACCCGGAGAAGCTCGACCATCTGTTGCTGTGATCTCAGTCTTTCTCTTTCACACTTCCCTGTTTTTGTCTCTCTCTCTACCTCTCTTTTTGTCTTTCTCACTCTGGCAGCCGCTTGCAAATAGAGCACATTTTCATTAATCATCTCTTAAGGAGCTATGAAAGAGTCGAGGAGATGAGTTAATATTATGTTTTATTGTTTGGAAAAATGGATTCGGTCCGGGGGCAGGGATTGGTCGATACACCTGTCACCACTTTGCTAAAATTCATTATACATTAACAGTTATTATGAAAAAGGCATGCTTATCCTTTTTAATTTACAAAGGCACTCCATTAACTGTATATAATGATGACTATATAAAATGCTGTGCCCCTTGCAATGGTAATAATGAATAAAATAACAACTAAAGAAATACTGCGACTAACAGCATCTGTTTGCAGTGTCAACGTTCACATTTTAGACAGTTCAACAAGATAAACAAATGATACTGTGAATATGTGCTTTTGTGGTCCAAACATAACTTTTAGTAAACATCCACAACGAAAGGAGTCTCTGTAGATTATTTCTGAAAACAACAAAGGGAATTACATTATGAAGTAAGTTAAAGTATGTCCAGGTAGTATTATATAGGGAAATTATTGATTAATATAAATACAATTTATGTAATATCAAACTGTCACGTCATCTTTATCAATAGGCAAACACAGACTAGAAGTAATTTTGGGTCAGGCGCGTACATCCAATGAAACTGTCAACAGTAAAAACACCGGTTACAAAGATAATTTGATGCCTAAAGATGCCTAAAAAAGATAATTGTAATAATACATAAACCTATATACATACAAATAACATTTAACAAGTATTGATATGTAGTTTAAAATAATTAAAATAAAAATATACATATAAATACATTCTGAATACATGTATGTGAATGATTGTGCTTATAAATCAGAAACTAAAATGCACAGACTACAAACATAAATCCTGGATGTGAATAATCCAGACTAAACGTTTCGACCATAAATTTGCAATATATATCTGTAATAGGCCTTTAATAAAAGTTGAAATTTTTTTCAAATCAAGCTTCTCTATAAAATTACTGTGTCTTACTTCTTTACAGTGCATTATTCCTGAAATCATTCATCACATCCAATCACAGTATATAGTTTTTTCAACATACAGTTCTCATTACAGTTTGCCCAACAATTACATATTATTCCTAATGCATGCGCATTTTCCTAGGCAGTTATGCGTGGAAGGCAGAAAGCCATGACATGTTAACTTCCATACTTAACTAGAGCACTTTCAAATGAAGCACTCTCAAACAGGGCTGTGGGGTGTTCCAAGCATACATTTGCATTTATTGCATGTGCAGGCCTGGTATTTTTCCTTCATGTCGTTCTCTTCATGGCCAGATCGACAGACTTTGGACTGTGTCTCCTAAAGTTGCCAGTATGTAACCTATAGAATGGAGCTTTCCTTAGAAAGCTCTGTATGATAGCTTCACCTTTTCCTGGCGTGCAAACGTGCTGCCGTGTAGACCGCTGGCGGGAACACATCTGTCAGCATTAACCGGATCACAGGCAGCCTGGAGGAGGATGCAGGAAAAAAGACTGTGTTTATTTCCTCCATGTTGCCATGCACACAAGCTCCATGACGACGTGAGTGGGCGACTTGCTAGCTGCTGGCCGCAAGACTCGTAGACTACAGCATCTTCTCTTCTGACATCCCCCCTGATCTTTCATTTTTCAGTCTCTCTTATCTTTTCTCTGCCTATAGCTGTATTTGCACAACTTTTCATTGCCAGGACAGTGTCGACACTAAACTGTAATATTGAAAAGAGAAGGTAGTCAATCTGTTATTAAAATATTTAAAAAGAGTAAATGGGGAAATATAACACTATAATAAAATAATGCATAAGCATAAGAAGTGACAGCAAGATTTAAGTAGAGCAACTTTTCTCTGAACTAGATATAAATAACTTGTTGTTTAATCTGTTTGTCACGAAATTGCAGTGTCATCCACAGTTGCCACGGAAATTTATTTGTCACAGTGTGTCACAAGCCCAAAGCCATGAATTATCTGATGGATGACCCAGGACTGCAGGTTGTTGGGTCAGGATCGTGGCAGCAGTTCGGATTGGGGTGGATCACAAATATCTGTGAGACGCTGATATGAGAAAATCACTTTGTAAAGACATACACACTTCTAACCCAATCAGCTACACTTTGAAATGTGTGCGAACACTGTTTGTTTCGCTAAGAGCAACTTTCCGATGGCATGTGGGTGTGCTAAGACAAGCCCTGAAAATACAATTAGTACAAGACGCAACAAAACATTCACCAGGCAGGTGGAAATTAACAGCCTCCACCCCTATTAGATCAGTGGATTCACTACATATTCTTTACGTCCGTCAAGCCCATTACGAAAGATTCGAAGATGCTGCCTGAAGCAGGAAAAATGACATTGTAACGTGACAGACATGTTTTCCAACTAGAATAATTGAACTAGAATTGAAATCAAGATTCTATCAAATATTTATCACCTTCACTCACTACTGCTGGAAGACATGTTTGCCACGCATATGCGAGACCTGCCTGTGACAATCAAACTAAGCCAAAGTGTCAAACTCCATTAGGCCTGTGCCCCAGCAAACGAAAACACTCGTATTATGAATATAAATAACATAATTAATAAATAATCTCAGCATGTATTAACAATACTTACAGATCTCTTTTGCTATTTAATACACGTATGACTGTCTTCCACAATGCAAAAGAAGATATTTTGAAGAAGGTTGTTAACCAAATAATGACCGCACTGATTATCTTGCACAAGTTTTGTGTTTTGTGACTGCGTAACGCAATTGTTTGGTAATACCAATATTCTTCAAAATATCTTATTTTGTGTTGTGTTGAAGCAATAAGCCACAAAGGTTAAAGGGTTGTGCAATTTTTCTTAATCGATTTTCAATTTTATTTTGTCTTCCAACAGTTATGAAAACAAAATAATTTAGTGAAACTTTTATTGTGCTACAAAACAAAGTTTTCAATTATTTATTAAAATGTATCTTTTTACCAACCAATTTTCCAAAGTCAATGTGTAATCATGTTAAATAGTAGTTATTTCAACGTTAAGCAAAATTATTGTGATTGTATATTTGATATTGTCGAGCAGCCCTAATAGGTTACAGATATATAGACAGTTTGTGTGTGCTTTTTAGTGTAAACACTTTTTTTCGGAAAATAAGCTCATCTTATAAAACACCCTTTTAAGAAACATGTGAATGTGTGGCTTGTGTCTTATTTAGCCGACCTGTGGACTGAACACATGTTCTAATATGTTGTTTGCATTATATACAGAAACACGCATGGGTCTTTTTTTAGGGGCGTTCACTTATACTGACTTTTCTGCTCTCAAGTTCATTATTTCAAATGTAGATAAAGGAAGCACTTGTTTTTCCAGGCGCGTCCGCCCCGCATTGAGATAAAAACATTACAACTTTACAGAATGCTGCAAGTGACATCAAACAACCAATCAGCTTTCTCCCTTTTTTTTCGTTGCGTTGAAAAAGCATCAAAAAGATGGAGATGAAGCTAACCAATGTCGTATAGGGATTTCCTGAGCTTACAAACAAGCATCTTTCTTTGGTGGATAATGCTGCAGATGGTTGCTTAGCAACGGTTGGTGCTTCAGGAACGCAAGCGTCCAAGTGCGTTGTTGGAAAAGAGAAAAACATAGAGCCCAGTGTTTTCCATGCGTTTTTAGCCACGACATGTGAACAGCACCTTAATCAGTCTTTCTATTTTCTTATCTTTGCATATTAAAATTTTATTGAAAACTTCTGGTTTTATTACTTATCACTTTAAAAAAATAATAACCTAAGCAGAAATTATTTAATATTCAGTTTTCTGATTCAGTTGTTGCTCGGTCTTGGGAAAGCTACATTATAAGAGTGTCAGGGTATGATAGTTTTTAATTTCAAGTAGTTTTAGTTAATGTTTTTGAAGAAATAATTTTCGACAAAACAATTAGCTAACAAAAAAAACATGTCTACACTGTTCACTGAAGGAAAATCTTCTGTTGGATATGATTTATTTTTGCTAATACTTTTTTGGTTCTTAATTAAGCTGAACAAATTTCTTCAAGACTTGGAACCAAATACGGTACAAGATTGTGAAAATTAGCTTAATATGTCTGAAGCAAATTAGATTCCACACAGAAAAGAAAATGAAGTGAAATGAATCACTTTGAGAATATGAACTGCCCAGAAACTGTCCAGTGGAGTTACTATGTTTCCAATTCCAAATTTTAAGTTAATCATCATTTCTATGCAGCCAGTTCAGTATATATTGAATTTCAACAAACTAAACATCATAATTGGTATAAATCTAACAGCAATAGATACATATCACATCGGTTATCAAATAAAAATTACATTTTTCCAAATTTCATAATAAATCACAGCTTTATTGCTTGTAGTGAACATAAACGTGTTTCTTTTGCAGTATTTGAGGTCTAGAAAAAACAGAACATGTTTTCTTTTTTGACCAGTTCTCATTTTCTGCAAATAAATGCAAATGTAAAAAAATATCCAAATACAAACCTGTAAAAAAGTTCTCTTTCTTTCTGCTGTATTTTGGTTTATAAATTAACATTTGTAGGGTTACTTGTATTTCATTTCACACACTGATGTTGGCACGGTAGAAAGTGCATTTGATTCAGATTCCGATGCATTAGATCATGATTCATGATGGTGTATTTTTCTTCATTGTAAGGTTACGGATCATAGCAGCTGAGGTGAAGGAACTGTGTGATATTCTGTCCTCCCATCATTGATTTCACTTCTTCTCTTTCATTTGTCCTCACAGAAGCCATTATTACTTTTAAAGCTGTTGTTACGGCCCTCTGAAGACCGCTGACCACTTCTGCATCTCGCTCGCTTTATAGATTTCGACCCCCAGACTGATGCAGTATTAAATGCAAAAATGTCTCCCAAGTGTTGAGAGACATTTATGAATGTTTATCCAACAGTCGAATCCGTCAAAAGCATCTCTTGCTATAGAGTCAGTAAGTTATTCACCAAAAATGCCATTGCAGCTCCGGCACATTTGAAGAACATTAATGAGCGAGCTGGAGATATCTGTATCATGTGTTATTAATAGAGCTGCAGCGGGCGATCGTCTCATCCACACTCACTCAGATGCTCTCTGTCACATGGGCCGTGTACCGTCATACTGAAACATTCATAAACGAGGAATGGTGGAGCCCGCTCCAACCGAAAGTGATGACAAGCCACACCGAGAAGTGATGACACGTTACATGTGCCTGCTTGCAATGGCCATGCTGCCATCAGCTGACATCGTGCCATCTATAGAGGCAAGTGCTGGTTCACACAGCTTTAATAACTGTCTCTGCGAATGATGGTGTCTCCCGTATGCCAGTCATCGTAATGCAGGGCATGCTTAGGTTAACTGTTACGAAAGAATGAGGTCTGGCTTCTCTGTTTTCTATAAACAGCAATATTCTAAGAAAATTGAGACTAGAATTTAGAATAAAATTAATTAATTAGTTTACTTGTTTATTCTATATAATATTTGCTTAAATTATATTTTAGAAGTTGACTTATCTTTATGTCAGAATCAAATGCCTACTACTGTTTAGTTCAACAAAAACACCAACAGAATTTTTAGCAATTAAACATTTAATTAATGTTGTTATATATTTCAATTTGTAAAGCAGAATTCCACAGTTCTCATTTTTCTTATCTTTGTCTTCTTTTTTATTGTATTTCTTTGTCTTTTTTTGTTTGTCGTGTTTTTGTCTCTTTAAGCAGTTGTAAGGCTGCAGAGACAGCTTTTGCGGTGTAATGTTCATTTCCATATGGAATGAAATCAAAAGTTTCTCATAAGGCAAAAAAACAAGATTACAGAACAATAGCGGTACACCAAGCTGGAGTTCTGTAGGATTCAGAAGCAGAAAAGTAAAGCTTGTGCTTTGGTTAAAGCACTTACATGAATTATTCAGTAAAACATGTTTATTATTTGAGCTGAAGAGTTGTCTAAATCATTCTTGTGGAGACAGGAATACATTTCAAGCTAGAAAAATCTGTAGTTTTACATTGAATAATGTATTTGTTGAGGAATTTTATCTAACATTTCTAGTCTGTTTCTGGTATGTTTTATAAGTTTACAACTTTACTTTTTACAGAAAAATCTATGAAGTTGGATTATGTTTTTCTTAGGCTATACTTTTGATTTATTAATGTTTCTTCTTTTGTTTTCTTTCCAAAAATAAACTGTGCCAAATTCTGAAGCATGTGCTCAAATTGTTTTCAATTTTCCTCCGTCTTTATACATTATGCTATCATGCACACACACAAGCACAACTTGTAACTGATATTGACACCATACTGTATAATTCTGTACAGAAGCATTGGGTAAAGGCTGATTTGAGGTCAGTGTCCAGGGCAATTTGTGAACCTTTCAGATCGGAACTGTGTGTGGTTGTCATGGGAACATGAAAGATCTTTGATCAGAGATCCTTGCTAAAATTTATAAAAGTCTTGGAGAGGAGGAAGGAATAACATGCTCATCCTTATTATTATCCTTATGTGTTTTATTTAACTGAAATGTCCATATGAATGATCCATATAAAACTGTTTGTAAATGTAAAATAACTTTGAATAATTTCATTTTCATCTAAACAATATAACTGACAGTAGTGACGGTTTTCACTTTAAAAACTCAAATTTATGTGGAACTACACACTCAAACGAAACAATTTAAACTAAAAACATAGTTTTTTAAACTCGGTAAATAATTAAATAAACTATTAAAATGTTTTTTTTTGTATGCAAGTAAAAAAACAAATAAATGAACTCAAATATCCTCATTAAATTTCATCAAAAATATTAGGTGCACATTATAAATATAAATATTTTTTAAATATTTTTTTTCGTCACATAAATTATTAGTTATTTAATTTTAGATAAATAACTATTGGTAATTATTATTTTTTTGAAATCTTCAACTTCATAAATATATTTAAAGTTTTTAAATAATTTATTAAAATCCAAATGTTTCTTTTGTTATATTCACTAAACGACATTGTGAAATGGTTTTACGTAAGTGCCACGGCTCTTCATTCCATTTTGTTTTCTATTTGTTTTTCCACTTTAGATTAAGTTTTCCATGATCCTCCATGTGTCCTGACCTGTCTCTTGTTTGTCATCATACCACCTTTCAACCAGCCCATAATGATCTGGTTTGTATACCCATTAGCTGTGTCTAAAATCTCTCCCTATCCACTATATAGTGCACTATATCAGGTGTCAGCTATTTTGTTATGCTGTCTGGATTCTGACTGAATGACTCAATTCCATATTCGCTTTTAACCAAGAATGCGTTCTTGCTGAAGCCCTATTTCCCACAACCCGACACAGGCAGCAAAAGATACTCGAAATTTAAAATTTTAAATAACTAAAGTGTATACATATTTTTTGCTATTATTAAAGGGTTTTGGTTGATCCTTTAATTCTAAATTTCCTATTTATTTCCTATGTTATATTTTCAATTTATGAAAATGTTTATATTCCAATTGAATTTGATCTTTCTTAAATAAAGTCAACATGACAAGTTTTTTTTTCTTTTGTTTTAATATCAAATAATACAACATACATGACCGTGAACAGTGCAATTCATAAAGCAAAATAACCCAGTATTACAGATGGGTGGGAAAAATTGTCTGTGGACTCATATTATTAATGTAGACACCGATACGTTAACTCCTTTCTTATATAGTCCACTCAACTGCTATATACTTTTTAGAAATGAGACACAGCAATTGTCTTTCCTTGATATTTTTCGGTATTGTCTGTTTTCAGTGTATTGTCAATATTATATAAGCAGTAGTTGTTTTCTCATGTGTTCCTCTCGTGATTCTTATTCAAGCACTGATTTGTGAAAAACTAACATGTGGTGGTTGGCTTCTGTGAAATACACTGTGACAGTATACTTATAATTGTCTTCTGATGACCAACATTCCTGCTTGCTTATCCCCAGACACGCTCATTAACACTTTCACATTATTGACATCAAAATATTGTTTATATCATGTATGTAACTGTAAGAGCTGTAACTTATAAACTTTATTATTACTCTATAGTCCCAAATTGATAATTAAAATATGCACTAGAAATCAGACTAGTGAGTTGCAACAAAAGCTTGTTTGTGTAAATATTTTTGGAGTAATCTGATTCAGAGATAAATAATCATATTTGGCCGCCCGGAATGAGTAAGCTCAACAGCATTGCCCTCAACCTCCACCCTCATGCCACACGGGAATCATGGGAAAAGAATGTTCTGGGCTTTCTGTTCCCAACACTGATCATATCGAGACACAGGAAATGGCATTCTGGGTAAAAGCCTGTGCCAGGGGGACAGAGAGGACAGTGTGGTTGTGTGTGTGGTACTGTGAGTAAGTGGCACCAGACAGCGATGTTGTTTTGGAACAGATATCACCCTACAAGAGGTGAGTGGATGGGGTGACGTCTCAAGAGGCATTAATGAAAAGGGCAGGAAGCCAAGTGCCCGGCACCTTGTGTATGTGTGTGTGTGTGTGTTTGACTGGCTTTGAGCAATTTTCCATACATGACCTACATGTCTCAAGCCTGTTTTACACATCCTGTATCTATAGACTTCCAATTACAGCTCGCATTGCACTTTGGGACTGAACTCTTGTCGTTGATGTTACATTTAATATTTCAGATAAACTTTTTAAATAGTATTTATAATATTATGTTATTCAGTGGAGTTTAAGCATTATTACAGATTTCAAAGTCATTCTTGGGTTACAGGGCAGTGTGAATTTGTCCCATAAGGGTGCATCATGTAAAACTAATATAGTAGTTTACCTCAAAATGAAAATTCATCATTTCATTACACTCATGAATTTTCAAACCTGTACGGCTTTTATACCTCTTCAGAACAATAAACAGGACATTGAAGAATGTTAGTAACAGAAGACCAATGGTCCTCAGTGGCTTGCTGTGGTTTTGTATCCAATATAAAAGTAAACGAGGACAAACTTATTTTATTTATCAGCATTTTTCAAAATATCTCTGGACGGGAAGTTGTGTCAGCATGATCTTTAAAAAGCAGTACATATGTACATTAAACCTATTTGACTTTTTAAGGCAGTAATCTGCAGAAAGCACAGGTGGCAGGTGAAGGCCGCATCTGTATTCCTATAGGTTTGATCTCTTCAATCTAACTTGATCTGCAGCTCAATTTGTGACACGATCAAACGCCTGGCCATACGCAGCCAATTTGATCTGATATAGATATACTTTGGACACTAAATCCCTTGATAGTGCAATAAAATAAACCACATCGTATTTACAGCAACAATAGCCCATACGCAGCAGCATCCGTATCCGGTTCAAAGGTCACATGTTAAACCCAGGTGCTAGGTCAGCTCTGAACGTCTTAAGGCGATGTATGCCGGTGTAATCCAGCAGTGACATTTTCTGCTGCTTTATGGAGTCTGATTCATATCTTGCAGGCTTGGCATTATGTCCAAAACTAAAATCAATAAGAATGCTGGTTGAGACACAGACAGAGAGAGATCAGGGCAGAAAATGTATCAACATTAAGAAGAGAGTAGAGATGGATAGGAGCAATAAGAGATGAGAGGCAGAATCTTCAGACTGATACAGATAAGAACATATTGCCAGAGTCAAATTCAAGGGGCAGAGAACGATAAGGAATGAGAAACTGTGGTCAGATAAATGGATTTGATTGACATGATGCCAAATCGATGTATTTTTACTAATACAGGGTTTAGGTTTGTAAATCTAAAATATTACAATGTCCAGAAAAACTGGTTCTTTGTAGCACAGACAGAGAAAAGAGCCAGTTAATGTTAAGCCTTGAATAAGCAACTCCAATAGAGTAAAATGTTTGGATATGTAATCCTCACTCCCGCTAATCAGTAATCCCATCTGCCGGTCACTTCCTGTGACATTAGGGAGAATCAACTCCAGGCCTCCGAAGCTCGGATCAGTCTGTGTTTTTTGACAAAACACACAGTTACACACAAACTGCTTTTATTGGACGATCGAGATGTGCTTCTACACCGTCTGTATGCTCATGAGTTACACAAATATACTCATGTTTCAACACATCTGTACATACAGCACGCACACATGCACAGATAAATATGTAAAACATAAAGGCAGAGATGCAGTCTGAAAATAAACGAGAGGATGAGTAGGAGTAGGTGTATGAGAGCGAGAGAGAGATCTGATCTCTGAAAGCTGTGTGAGTTGTTTATTATTGCAGGCTTCTCAAACAATCCTGACCTGCCAGGAATGCACCCTGCCGGAATTCAGACAGTGTCTACATGGCCGGATCACACTCACATAGGCTGAAAAGACAGGAATGAATACGAGACATGATTGTGTTCTCAAAACTGTCCATATCGAAATCACACGGTCTAATACAAACCACGGGAAGGTCTCTACGAGAAATAACTTTGAAAGCATTTTTATTTCTGTTCAAAATTGTGCTTGGATTGCAGTTGTTTTTTGGGTCCGGTCACATTCCTTTGGGTCTGAAATGGTGTGCTGCGCTCGTATAAAACTCTCGCCTTCAGAAACAATATAAAATCTCCAGAAGTTTGACCAAAATGGGAACTTAAATTGCAGTGTTTGACTTGCCAAAAGTGTGCTCTGCAGATCTGAGGCCATAAAACTGCAGCCGTTGGTGCGGTTTGAGCGTTCGTTTGATTGTAGTTTGCTGGGATTTATTAAAAGGTGCAGCGTATATGTTGAAAATGAAGTGTGATTGCTTTTTTTGTTGAAATACTTTTGATAGTTAAGTGTAATATGCAGAGCCACATTTAAAAAATTAAGAAAAATTATATTTATTCAAACTATTGCCTCATTTAAACAATGGGTGATGGAAATTACTTATTTTTATCATAATTTAAAATTAAAATTGTTTTATCTTAACTTTGTATAAAATCTCAAGATAAAAAATGTCAAAACAAGCTTATCTAATTTAATGGAACTGATGTACATGATGCAATTAAATAATTCCAACATCCAATTTTTTGTCACTACATATAGCCATGTAAAAAATACGTTTCATTTAGTCCTCATTTCTAAATGTATTGTTGTCACTTCAGTGCAGTGTAAATTACAACAAAATCTAACATAATGAGGGACATAAAGTCTTTAAAAATCAGTGTAAAAGAACAGCATGAAACAAGAAATCTGCTTTGGCATCAATTTTTTTTGCTAAATACATGCAAAAATACTATTCTTATTAACCTAAAAGTAAACATTTAAAATACAAAGCATCCTTTTATTAATCTTTTATTTAAACCGTTTTCATTGTCTGTAAAAAAAATGCAAATAGAATAGAATCATATTTTTTGTTTCAAATTTGGGAGAAATAAAACAGAAATGATACCAATAAAAAGTATAAAGGAAAAAAACTGAAAATGATATTTGAATGTGTCTTTTTTTCATTGTCATATCTTCTACTATTTTGTTAGTATTTCTCATGTCTGCTTTGATCTAAATTCCTGCTTTTTGACTTATACCGAATGTATATACTGTAGTATTTGAGTAAATTCTGTGGTTTGCCATTTAAACATACACATTTATTTTCCAGTGGTGGAAGAGCTTAGTACACAGTAATGTGTTATTGGCAGTCTGTATTAATGGGTGTGGATTAGAGGGCTCTAATTCTCATAACCCCGCTCTTAATGGATTGAAGTGGCGGGTTCGGCCATTAAACTCCCGGACGAGACTTTTACAGCTGCTTTCAAACCTTCAACCCTTAAGTTCCCTCATCTGCAAGGTTATACCAGTACTATCCCTGCCAACCCTTGCTGATGAGAAGCTTCTGCAAAACACATAAGGGGTCCTAAGACCTCCACATTGACGTTCATATAAAGTTTTACTGGAGAATACTGGAGTTTTGTATTTACTGTATAGTTGATGTAGAAAAAATTATATAACATTCAATAATGGATTTTTTTATACAGCAACAGTTTTTATACAATATTAAACTATTTTAAAATAATCTCTGTTGTGTTTCAGACTAAAGTCTTCTATAATTATTATACATTAAAAATTACACACAGATACAACAGGTTTTATGTATTAATCTTGTTTAAAAAGCATGTAAGAGTTTCTTTGATTTTTGTTCTCTCTCTTTAACCTTTTGCTCTCATGAGGTTTCTATTTCTGACATCCATTGGAGATTTGCAATCCCGGACTTTCATTTTAGTTGAGTGTTGATTTTGAAAGAGACTCTGGAATAGACGTCTGAAGCCCGGAGTCAAATATGTTGTGTGTGTCTGTGTGGAAGGTCTTGCGGTTCCTCTGAAGACTTGAGTGGGTAATTCCTCCACTCAGAAGTGTCAAAGTCTTCTTCTCCTCTCCAAGCTTCATCTGCCCTGTTTTCTTTTCTCTCTTCAGTTCAGCCTGGCCACAGACACAATATAGCTCATTTATCTCCCTGCAGCTAGACAGACTGTGTGTGCATGTGTGCGTGCATTTGTTCTTAAGTCCAATGTAAAGCAGTGGTTCTTCACATATACTCAGCCCTGTGTTTTTTTAGAAATATATAAAAAAAAAATTTACACTTAACAAACACTTTTGTTGTTTCATATTTTGTTTGACTTGGCTTTTTTTAATTTTTAGATAATATTAATAAATAATCATGTTTTTTTTTAATAAATGTAACCATGTCTGTACAAACCTAGCTGTAGTCATTTTTGGGTATTGGCTTTGATATCAATTCTACACAAAAAAAAGAACATTATGTGAGAATATATTGATACATTTAATATTGATTAAGTAAGACCACGTCAAAGATTGAAATCCTTGTAAAATTATTGGCTGAAATCAAACTTAAATAATTAGAATCTTATTTTCCAACATCCGCTTGGTTTTCACAAGCAGGGTCACATGTATATTTTAAGATTAAAAGTCTGGGTCTGTGACCAGTGAATGGCAAGACTTAGAAGATGTTAACATCTTATTTTGAAAATCTTCCTCTCTGTCCTTCATGCAAAAATCACATCAACCGTCTTTTTAATAAGCATCTCTGCATTTTTGACTGTCTTTGTGTACAATTCAGATACCCTGCCCTTCACCAAATATCTTTCTCCTTGCTATTTTTTGTGCTTTTTTAAGTCTTTTTCTTTTTCATTTCTCCAGAGTTTTTGTGTATTCAAATGCGGGCCATTCCTGCTTGCCTCTAATTTAAATTTTGACAGACAGGTTCATTTCTGCACATCAATCATTTTCTACTGTCTGACCAAACACATCACCTTTAAATGAACAGCCTGATATCATCTGCTCTTGCCTTCTCATTTTTTCTTTCTGTTGTCTGTCAAAGACATCAACTGTATGGCTTCGGTCTGGGCCGGAGGAGGGAATTGATCTGGAATTGGGGAACTGTCAGGGTGTTACCCCAGGGAAGAGTTCTGAAGGTGGGTTGGCTCTTTCCCTGGGGCGGCCGTTCTGGACCTGCTACATATCAAGCACAACAAAAGAAAAATAGAAACTTCAAACAGGAGGGCGGGAGAAGGAGGTTTAAGACATCAATCGTTAATGAGAGTTCCCCGGAAAATACAAAAACTGTAATTTTTTACTCTCCCTTATGATTACACTTGATTTTCACGGAATGGACCAGCGATGTTTGGTGATAAAGTCAAATCTGGCTCATGCATGAATAAGATTTAATAGGTGTTGTTGTGGGTAAGCAGTACACCAAATAACAGACTTCAGAATGCTTTGAAAAATGTGTACAAAGCATAGGGAAATCATACGATATATCAATAAATAATGAATTTCTGTCCAAATATCATATGTTACTGCTGTCCCTTTGAAAACTTGCAACTCCATATTACATGATTTTTGCAAATCAGTGACCAATAAAAAGTATTTAAAACCCAGTATTTCATCATTTATAAAAAAAAAAGTGTTTAACAAGTATGTTTCATGAACATCCAATGTGTCGAGAGGACAGCAACAATATAACGTATACAATAATAAAACAATTACAATTAGAAATGGCATTTAAAAAATAATAAATATTAATAATACTGGAACTAAAAGTAAAATAGTAATTGTTATTTTTATTTTTATTATTAACAGCAATAATAATAATAATGTTATCGTTTAAAATGAAAAAGCTTAATACTCAACTTTATATTTAGTTTCAAGAGGCAGACAAGTATTTTTCCATTCAACAAGCATAAAATAATTTGTTGTTATTATTCTGTTCATTTCAGCAGAGATGTCAAATGTCGGAGGCCAGCTAGAAGCCTCAAACTTTAAACAATATAGCTCGCTCATTTCTTGTGGTTGTCCTATATGAAAGTCCCGTGTTTTATGATATTGCGGTTTTCCGCAATAAAAACTACTCCTGCTCCCTGCCACGCAGAGTAAAATGTTCTTCCTCTGTGTTTATTGTGTCAAAAGCCAGCCAACCCATCCAGCAAAGCCCTGAAACGATAATGTATGATTGCAGAAGCGGCGAGTTTACTGTCTCTGATTACACTAACCGTGCATTCCCAACTTCTGCCCGACATGAGATCCGGTAAAAGCAATTTTACCCCCTTCAGACGGTTTACCATGGATTTAGTTGCGTGTTAGCAAGGAGTGTGGCTTGATCTAGAACGGTGGACGGTTCTTTACTGTTTTTGGAGTTAAGCCCTCCGCTGGCCGTCACTGATCCATTAGCATTGTTTGCGTTTGTCATAAATCTGTTTACAAGTCCAGTGGCCACTTTAGGGGAATTAGCCTGACTTTATTAGCCAGCGGGACAAGAAAGTGCAATGGAGTTTTATTTCAAACGCTAGCGAGGAATACAAAAGGGAGGAAGAAAGGCTTTTAGGAAAGCGGAACAGAACTTTAGAGGCTCTGGGAGCACAAAACGAGCCAATGGCGTTTGGCAAGCTCTCTCACTCTTTACATGGTCTCGTCAAAGGGCACTCTGAGAAATGAGCTTTCAGGACGGAGATTTTTATTTGCATGGGCAGCAAATTTCTTGCTTTTTTCGGCTTTCTGTTTCCGCGCGGTCTCTGTAGAAAACAAGCTTATAACGCAGCAGTCTTGAAAGGTGAGTTGGAAACCCGAGGTCGCTGCTGACTGACGGGTAATTTTGAGAGGGGTGGAGTGCACTGACGTTCATGGGTGGGGTTGTTCATGAGCCTGCGTGTGTGTGATATTGGCTTTGTGGAAGGTGAATATCAATTTCACTCGTGTCCTCGTATTTTTTTCTTCTCTCGTTCTTGGAGACTGATAAAGATTGATTGATGACATGAGAGAGGTGTCCGAGGCTGCCTGATGGCACAGAGAAGATGTGCCGGAACAGTAATACGAACACAGTTTTCTGTGGTAACATCTCTTTTTCTGTATATCTTTGCCTTTTTTCATAGATCGTCTTTTGAGAGTTGCTATTAATGGTGTCCCAGATTAAGGCAGGTAAATTCATTATCACACACAAAGGACTTCCTTGACACTTCGACTATTATAAGGTATTGTTCATGGGACAGTCAGGTAGAGTAATTATGAAATATCTAGGGAAATGTTGATGGACTTCTCTTCCAGACATTATCTGTGATGTTCATCTGCTGATAGCTTATTCTAATTAAAGGATTCTGTGTGCTCTAAAACACGCGCATATCTCTGTTTAATGTGAAGCGACCCACATTCAGTTTTTTACTATGTTTTTACGTGAAACAATTAACACAAAACATAAAATTAAATCAGTTGAAATGGTTTCAATTTTGTGTATATGTACAGTGAGTAAAAAAGGAAAACTGATTGACATATAAATATTTGTATTAGAATTCCAAAAACATAAGTGTATTTAGAAAATATATCATTTAAATGTATACGTATATACTTAGGTAACAGTTATACTTAACTTTATTCATAATTAAGTATTGGATTTTTAATCAATTATTTATTCATTCCCACTTAAAAGATTTTAAAATATATTATTACGGTAATGTAACTTAATATATTTTTGTAATATTTACTAAGCCGCATTAAATATTTTTACAGTGTTTTTAAGCAAAATGATACATAGGAAATGTCAATTCTGAAGCTCTTTGGTGCTTTTTAAATTTTGCAGTGTTTGTTTAAGCCGTCTTTCGACTTTTGGCTCCTCAAATGGTGTTAATACGTGGGCTGCTTGCAAAATATATAATGAAGGATTGAAGGAGTTTCCACATTATTTTATTAGAAGGTAATAATTTAATGTAAGTCAGCTTTGATTACTGTAAATGAGTTTCTTTTTATATATTTAATTTCAAAATAAAGTATCTAAACATGACGGTGGTACAAGGTAAATACAGAGAGAGAAAAAGAGAGAAAGCTGACTGTAGCTCATTGAGCCTTTCACAGCATGTGCCCAAGTCTAACGGCAGAAACATGTTTAAATGAATGAGGTGTGCAGCTCTGTATCCTTTTCTTTTTTCTCAGTCTCTTGGGTTTTCTTCTGGATTTAGCCGAGTTAACAATGGGCAGCTCTGTAGGGCTGCTTTTTATTGATTTTCATTACAGACATCTCCAGTGCCACATGAGATCAACTATAATGACATGACATCAGCCTTCATCAGCATCTCACTCTGTGTATGTGTGTGTGTGTGTGTGTGTGTGTGTGTGTGTGTGTGTGTGTGTGTGTGTGTGTGTGTGTGTGTGTGTGTGTGTGTGTGTGTGTGTGTGTGTGTGCACACATATCCCTGTGTGTGTGCAGTCTTGTTTTATCTTGGATGAAATGGAAGTCTGCAGTATTTTATTATTTGTAAAATACAACAAGTTCATTTGCTAAAACAGACATTTTTAACTTTGTATTGTGCTTTTCGAGCACAGTAATATAAATGTTAACGCCAGTTGGGTTGTTTTAATAAAATAATAATACAACTCATATAAATACTGCTAACTAACACAATGAAAAAAGGATAACACAAGAAGAACATGATTTACAAAAGCTTAAACTGTTTTCTAGGCATATATATTAGTTATAATTTGTATTTTGTAATCAAAAATACCCCCCAAAAAGAAGATTTTTTGAGGAAAGTTGGTAACCTAACAGCAGTGTCATTTCTTTACTTCTATTGTATGGGAACAAAACCAACTTTTTGGAAGGGAGTTACCTACGTTCTTCAAAATAACTTATTTAGAGTTCTGCTAAAAAAAATTATATTAAAAACGGAGTTATCTGTTATCGGATTTTGTCATTTAACTAATTGTCATTTCCATAATAATGGCTGTATCAATCTGAAATCTGAGGGAAGTTTTCCAAGGCACAAATTAGTTATTATTTATAATAAGTAGTTAAAATAGTAGAGGTGCAAAAAAGAAGAAAAGTGGCACAAATTCTCTTATATTGTATAGAAACAAAACCAATGGAAGTGAATGGGTGCCAGGTATTAAGATTCCTCAAAATATCTTCGTTTTTGGAAAAAAAAAATTCAAACCATTTTGAAATGACAAGAGGGAGAGAAAATTATACAATTTTTGGATGAACTATCACATTTAAACTACTGCTTTATATTGTAAGCAACAGCCTACTAACAAAAATTTTAATACAGTTTTTGAAGTTGTTATATATAAACACACTATATAAATATAATATATGAAAATGTGTACAAACTCATATTATTAATAATTGAATCACAACTGTGTTTTTCTGGAACATAAAGAGAAAGTTAGAAAAATAGAATTTAAATATGTAGGAAATAATAAATATGCAGTTTTTAACTACATATAGTGCTTTAGAATGTGTTATATATGGCAACATCTACTTTTCTATTGTTCTTTTAATCCTGATTGTATATATCGCACCTGCTTTTAAGTATGCACTTACAGAACTGTTGGGATGGACAGATAAACTTACTTGCAGGAGAAGATAAAAGAAGCAGAGGGAAGAGGAGTCATAAATATCTCTCTCTGTGCCATTACAGTTTGACTCCATTGCTGTATATTTTCACGCTCTCAGAGGTAGAATGTCTTTAAAATAATATTTGAAGCTGATGTGATCTGTATCACCTTACAGCAAGAGTTTGCACACTGTTAGGGGAACGATAAAACTTTATAGTCGTGGACCTCTTATTCATGAGGAACTGATACGAACAAGACCTATTGGGAAGAGAAAGGAGACCTTCTGTGGCTGGTCCAAAAACTACTGGAATTAAATAAGACATTGTTTTTTAAGTTATAAGAAAACTTGGTTGTTACATTAATAACAGTGGCCTTAATAATAAAAAACGCTTTGATTTCTATAGCTCATACAAAAAGTCTATCCTGAAACTTTTGATTTAAGACAATATAGGCCAAGTTTATATCGTATTTTGGCTTCCCAAGATCAAAACTTTGTCAGGATTTTCAAAGTGGATCATCTGCAAAACAAAATCCTCTCTCATCTTGTTCATCACTTTTTGGCCGAAATATAATGAAAGCTTAAATTGCATGACTAATGACTTCTTAATAAGTGCTAAACAAACCAGCGACCTCTCGCTGCCTGTCTGCGTGTTTCTGTCTGTCTCTCAGGAGGAGTGTCATTATCTCTTTGATTAGGGAGGAAATTGCACTCATATAAATGTATTGCTGATGTGATTGAGGGTTCATCTCATTCATTTAGTGGACAAAGTCAATATACAACCTCAAACAGATCCGAAGTGAGAGTCCAAAATCAAAGCATGATAACACAACCACATATTGTGACAAATACTAGTTTTCTGTAAATTGCTACTTACAGTACCTTTCAAAAGCATTTTCACCCCAGAAATGTTTGAAGTATTTATATCATTTAGAGTAGTGTTTTGGAGATTTTGGAGGCACAAAATGTGTGACAATAGCCAGTGCTCAACACAGAGATCTGATATCATCATCTATTTCATCTATTATGATATGATATTAAGAAAGAAAGACTAAATCCAGAAAACCGTGTTAATGTCTTCAAGACGTTTCAAGACATGTACCTGCAAAGCTGCAGTATTATAAAAGTCTCTTCTCATCATAATAACATTCTCTCTGGATTATCACAATAATTGCAAAATAAATGTTTAGAAATGTTTAGAAATGTGAACTCATATTTTCTAATCACACAACTGATGTAAATACTGAGCCGTTAGAAAAGAGTACTGACGCACATAGGACTTTTGTAAAGTACAGGATTTATGTACTGTATTGGAAGAAAAAAATATTTAATTAAAACGTTTACTCCATCGTAACATTAAAGCATTTTATGTGAGAGACCAAAAGCTCTGTGTGTACTGTACAATATATAACAGGTTTCTCCATTGGCTTTGTGGGCTTGATTTGATCTGTTTGTTTGGCCTCTGTATACACAAAGGGCCTTTTTTGGTTTGTGCTTATTTATGTTAGTAAACCTCTGTTTGCTCAGGTTCACCCAGCTGTGTTAAATATGTTTTCACCGTGTGTGGATGGTGGTTTGGCGGTTTTCATGGTCGTGACGAAGTCTAAATAAAGCAGTAAAAGACGCAGAGAGAGGGAGATTGACTGCGTTTTTGTGGAAATCTGAAAGGCCTGCACCTCTTGTAGCCTAAACACAAACCAAATGGGAAGAAACGGAATGTTTTATTTATTTAGTAAGTAAAACAGACGGATAAATATTTTTTGTTGTACAGCCATTTTGCATATTCATTAACTTATTGTGAAAGTTTTTATCTGTCTTTAGAGTAGGAGCAAGAATCCTTCCTTTTTTAACTCAAAGGGATGGTTTACCAAAAACTGATATCATTTACTCACCTTTACATTGTTCTTAATATGTATATGAACGCAAACAAATATATTTATTACAATGTTTCAAACCGAATCTTATTTGAACCCCATTGACTACCATAGTAGGAAAAATCACTGTATAGTTTTTTCTCCTGCTGAACCAAATAAGTGATATTTTGAAGGATGAAGTATTGCTTCATATATTACTACCATTGTTTTCCTACTATGGTGGTCTATGGGGTTCAAGAACTGTTTGGTTACAAGCATTTATCCAAATATCTTTGTCTGCAATCAACCAAACAAACAAATGTTTACAGGTTTGAAACAACTAGAAAGTGAGTATTTCATAGCAATATTTTCATATTTGGGGTGAACTATCACTTTAATGTGAAGGTTCAACCTAAAACCGAACAGTTTCTCAGCAACCATTCACTTCTATTGTATGGACATGAAGCCAAGGCAAATGACATTCTTCAAAATATCTTCTAATGTGATTTGAAACAGAAAGAAAGTCATGCAGGTTTAAAAACATAAAAGGGGGATGGCATTTTCATTTGTTTGAGAGAACTATCCCTCAAAAACTATCCCTTTAAATTGAAAGTTTTTGGGGAAGATGATGTGCTGTTTATGCTTGCCTGACCTTATTGAACCATCTTTACCAACTTTTAAACAGAAATAGAAGACATTTACAGTTAAAATGAAAGTGACAGATTGTGAGATATCAACATTGATTGGTAGTTTTTTATGAATCTATCTCTGAAGATGGTGTTTGTGCTATTTGAAGTCAATAAGCACAAAAATTGCCTGTGCATTTAAAAAGTTGAGTGTTTTGAATAGATGCAGTCGATATGCGTGTTTCTTAAACGGCCGCTGGGACCGCCATTTCATTAAAGGTGCAGATAATATTGACTGCGGGTTTAGTTTTCGCCACAGGCAGCGCTCCTGACAGGGAATTTCAGTGTTTGTCTAGTGAAGTCTAGTGATTTATAAAGACAAATGTTAACCATTAAGGTTCTCTCAGACACTCTTTCTCTGTGAATCATAAATAAATAGATTAAATGAGAAGCATACGTGTGGACTGCTGTACTCTAGATGACACCTTCTTCAGCAGAGTCCAACTGTGACGCCTATTACACGGCCAGACAGACTTTGTTTTCATAAGCATGCCAGCGCTCTCCGTAGCCTGTGATAAGCTCCAGAAGCGAGTGATTTGATATAAGATGAGGGAATGAAAAAAGACAGAAGAGAGAACTCTTTTGCACATTATAAATAAATAATTGCCCCCAACAGCGTTTAGTGAGTTTAGTTTGGTATTTCTTCACCCTTATATAATTTTAAACCTGTTACTTTCCTTCCTTCGCAGAACAAAAAGATGATATTTGAAGAAAGTCGGTAACTGGACAGCAGTGGCACCCATTCACTTCTATTGTATAGAATTTGTAGCCACAAAATGTAAGTGAATCAATGCCATTCCCAACATTCTTCAAAATATCTGCTTTTGTATCATTCAGAAGAAATACATGCAGGTTTATAAACAGAATTGTTTATAAACAGATCATTATGATTGGCAGTTTTAGAAATAAAAGTGCTTCAAGATGCCATGAAACACCAGTTCTGTGGTCTTAATGGTTCCATACAGAACGTTTAATGTCTGAAGAACATGTTGTTAAAGTCCAGTGTACCATAACACCTTTGGTGATTTTCTCAGAATCCTTAACCATCATCAGTCCTTAAACATTCTTTCATCTCTCTCTTTGTCTCTTCTCGCTTCATCCATCTCTTTCGCCCGTTGTTTATTAGGTCTCAAGGTTGTTATTCATCATTGAGCTTGAACCGTAAGATTCCAGCCTCAGACCCAGCAGGCTGTTCCTCTGTTAGCCCGGGTCACCTGCTCCCTGCCTGGGCACTGTAACTTCATCCGGCCCCAAACCGGTTTCCTCAGGGATGGAGGTGTTATGGTAAAGGGGGCCATCCAACATCCGAGAAAGGAGGACACAGAAAGGAGGACTGTTCTTGTGGCAGGAGACACATGGGGCTGGCGGTGGAGATGTGGGAGAGGTTGACAGTTTGATAGTTGTGCAGGAAGGATCAACGTTAAGACTGACGGAGAGCAGTAAATCATCTGGAACAGTTAAGCAACAGACTGAAAGACAGAGATTTGGGTAAAACCAGCTTGTGACAGTTTTGATTGAACACTCTGTCTGTATGGTTAGCTTTGAGACAAATAAGCAAGATGGAAAACCCCAGCAGATCTATTTAAGGTTCTTTTGGCACCTGGATGGTTATGTGTTATTATTTTATTGTAGTGTGATATTACGTATGTATACCTTAAGTATGTGTAGTGGGCGGTACTTTTCATTTTGTTGCTGGACGGGGAACACAGTGCAAACGTATTTCCATGGAGATCCTAAAGACTTGAGGATCTGCTGTGATTTCATCCAGCTGTGCAGCTTCCTTCAAAGCCAGACAAGCCTCGAATTAGAGTACCCTGGTGACACCACGCTTCCTCCACCCACCTGTGCGTCTCTCTCTCTTTCTCGCTTTTCATTTTACAGCCTCTGAGGCGGTTTCAGACTGCCGAAAATTCTTGCTGATGAGAAAAAAAGCTGCAAAATTTGAGACGAAAAAAAACAGGTGAGAAGACAGAGAAAAGAAAGGCCGGGATAAAAGGAAGACAGCTTGAGTTTGGGATAGCACTGTTTTAATTAACATTCCTTTTTATCACATCGAAAAGAAACTAGGTTGAAATAACAGGGCTTAAAATACAATAAAAAGCAAGTGGAAAAAGACACAGTGGTAACATTAAAGAGCTTAAGAAGTTAAAAGAAATTCTTTTTAAGGGGTGCTTTTAAAAATTAGGAACTCAATTCTTGTAGCATTAGCCTTTTTAGTTTGCTTTCTTTATGTATGCCATTATGCTATAGATGAGCTAAAAAAGAAGGTGCCTTATGATGCTGTAGAAGAACCTTTTTAAGTGCCTATGGTTGCATAAGAAACTTTCGATTTTATTTTTAAGATGACTAAAAAATAAGAAAGAGATGTCTCTTCAAAGCATTTTTGACTCAAGATTTAAGGACTTTTACTTTTAAAGTGTACATAAAAAAACAGTGTTTTAATAGTTAAAAGGGTTTACTTTTCTTTTTTTTTGCAAAGGGTTTTACATGTTTGTGTTATATCGTTCCTACTGTTCCTAAACGTTTAAAGTGGCACAAAAAAGGTCGTAAGGCAGAAAATGTGGTGATTCCGGGGGAATTTATTTTCGGACTGAATGCAGACATTACTTAAATGTAAGTTGAGTGGTTAGATATATTCATAGAATTGTATTGTTTGTGACTTTTTTCTAATTCTAATTTATTTATTTTAATTCTAGTTCACGCATCTGTATTTCAATGTTTTAAAGTAAAAATTCACCCAAAAACTAATATTCTGTCATCATTGACTTCCCCTCTGGTCATATCAAACCTCACACACACACACACACACACACACACACACACACACACACTGTGAACACACACCAGGAGCAGTGGTCAGCCATGCTGCAGCGATTTGCACTGTGTTCCCCGTCCAGCAACAAAATGAAAAGTACCGCCCACTACACATACTTAAGGTATACATACGTAATATCACACTACAATAAAATAATAACACATAACCATCCAGGTGCCAAAAGAACCTTAAATAGATCTGCTGGGGTTTTCCATCTTGCTTATTTGTCTCAAAGCTAACCATACAGAGCAGTTGATGTGAATGGTGCCTTGCTCAAGGGACTCACCTCAGTCGGGGGATCCCCGCTGGTAACAAGTGTCGAATCAGCGACCTTCGGATCACGAGTCCAACACTCAAACCACCAGGCCACGACTGCACCCAAAGGGAAGAATGTTTCCGACATTCTTCAAAGTTCAGCGGAAATAAGAAAGTCATACATTTTTGAAAAGAATTAATGATGACACAATAAAAAAAAATTTGTGTGAACTATCACTTTAAACTTAAAAATATGAACAGTATAGACATTAATTTGCTTCCTGTAGCTCATTGGTTAGAGTATGGCGCTAGCTATGCCAGAGACATGGGTTCAATCCCAGGGGTTGCACATACTCAGAATCAATTGTGAAATTGCATTGTTAGTCACTCTGGATAAAAGTGTCTGCCAAATGCATAAATGTAAATTTAATGTATTAGTGACTTATTACTGTTTCTCAGTCTGAAAGAAAATAATGTGAGCAGTATTCTATTCGATCTGTTTTGATACTTTGCTCATATTTGTGTAATTGATATCGGCTGGAAAGTATTCCACTAGTCCAAATGACAGACATTAGCTAATGGTGAAATGATTAAGTTTGTGCCTAGTTATTTATATAATATTCGTTGTTAATGAGTAAGTGGGGTTATGAATTATATTGCTTGACAACCTCTAATCCTGAGCTGAATTGCAAAGTCCTCTAGTTGATTTAATGGCTTTGATTTCTATGACTGTTCGTGTCGAAATGGAGGTTAACCGAATTGATTCAACATGTCTTCATTATGTTGCTGACAGAGACGGTGATTGTTTGGCTAATGTGATTGATGGATGAGGAGTGAAAGTTGCTCCGCCCACAACCTTACCAACTAACAGTTTCCAATAGACTTTTACGGAACTGATCCGTCTTAATACTTTTTTAATTAGACATTCATATTTGGTTGAGATATTGATTGTTTTGTTGATTTATCCTTTGCAGGGCATTTAATGGCAGGGTTTTTTCCAGGCATTTTTATTTAACTAAATGGGTTATTTTCCACAGAACATTTTCAGCATCAAACTAAACTTTTATTAGAGAAATGTTTCAAGTCTGTTTTGTATAAGTTGATCCAATAAAAATATGTAAACCTGTGTGTGAAAACCCAACTAGAGATATTTTCTTCTTTCAATGTAAAGAACATAAGACCAAGAATATAACAACCAGGTAAGTTAAAATTAAAATCATATTGAAATTAATAGGTAAAATCATACTTTAAGGCTACTTTTCACAGAATTGGAGTTTACAACTTTGACAAGCAGGTCACATATTTATATTTTAAAACATTTTGAACTGAAAAATATGTAACAAGTAAGTAATAAGTAAGAAACAAACCAAAAGAATTGTGAATTGATCTGAATACCAAAATATTAATTGGATAAACTAATGCATGAGAAAAAGATTCAGTGCAGATGTAATGCAAACAGAACCAAATTATAAACATAATTATTATTACAGTTACATAACCCAGTTCTTACAGAAAGTATTTTTATTTCAAGCACAAGTGTGTTATAAATGCATATGTAAAAGAACTGAGGGTAAATGTTTAGGTAAGAGAGGGCACAGGTGTTAAATGTGCAGAATAGAGACAAAATAAAATTTATGAAGATTAATAGTCTCCCATAGAAACAATGCATGAATCTCTACCATATTTCTGTCCTTGCAGTAAGACCAAAAGCTGGTTGGTGATTTGTGTGTGTATGTGTGCTTGTGCATTGAGACCTCATCTTACAATCAGGTAAAGGGTTGTTGGTCTCTAAGGCAGGATTGGATTAAACCCTATAATGCTCTCTCTGGATGGGTAAATGGTCTGGTAAATGAAGTCTATCACATTAGCTTAACAGCACCCGCTGCCTCTTTTTCATTCCTTCCCTCCTCAAATCTCTACCTCAAGTTTCTCAAGGACCAAGAAATTTAGGAATGATTCCTGAACAAACACTGACGTGGACAGAGGTATCCAACTGAATATCCATGATGAGGAACACTCGTTTATGCACACACACGCAATTCAATGAAGCTCAAAGTATTCACATATGGTCCAGAAACACCTCTTTATACACAGGACACTTGGGCTGAAATCCCTGATTTGATAGCTCCACCCCTCACATACATCATCTGTCTCTCACAGCTATTGTTCCTCTTAAAATGAAGGAAAGACACGCCCCTAACTGCTGATTGGCTGCACGATTGTTTATAGTCTCGGACCCGGATCAGTTTTCTACAGCATCTTTGAAAAACCATAGACCCTGTCTTAAAGGTTCCGTGATGCCTTTAAGGTTCCTAAAGGCCTGGAGCAGATCTGAGGCAGATTCATGTGTTTATGTATGTTGATGTATTTTCTCTCGCTTCTGCTCCTCTTGTTTACTTCTACACAATTCACAAGAGAAACACAAGTCATCTCGCTCTCTTTCCTTGCATCTCTCCGTCTTCATCTTTTTTGAGAGAGGGCAGATGGAGGGAGCGCACACTCATTTAATGGTCAGTTTAGCTAAAGCATTAAAGGACGCTGAGAGAGTGACAGGGAGCTAATGAGTGCTTCATTTGGCCAATCAGATCTATTCCTGCAACGCATAATAAGAGTCTCACCACCGGTTGCCAAGGTAATTGCACCTTTCAACATGCTGCGATGGATTTAAACGAACGAGAGACGGAGGGAGAAGAACATAAGGCAAGCGAGAATAAACAGAGAACAGCACTTGAGAAAGTGTGAAAAAGAATCTTACTTTGAGAACTTCAAACAAGTTCCATGTTAAAGAATTTCAGACTAATTGTTCAACACTAGCTTATAACAAGTTATCAAGTTAGTAACAACTAGATTTGGTTTTTATAGAAAATTGTAACTTACACCAAACCCGATGCCAGGGGTACCAAAAGGGTGCTAAAGCACTGAAAGCTCTCAGTAAATCTTGTTATTATTACCATACCCTGTATAAATCACTTTTAGACGGTTTGCATTGATTTCAGCCATTCATTTCACTATTAATCTTTGACATGGCCTTACTCAGTCAATAATGAATGTATCAAGATTATATTTTATAGATATTCTTTATATTATGTCAAATGATTTTATGTTGAAAACAGTAAATCACAAAAAACAACTCCACATACTTCTAAAGCATATATGGATGGTCTCTGGGCTGAACCAGGGATGTCCATTCACCCTAGAAGCCACAATGCAATTGGATGTTGTGGTTACCAGGGCTTTACATGTGGTTGCTAAGGTATTTTGATTAGTTGTAGCACATGCCTGTTATATTCAGAGTAGGTTCTGCTTGCTATGGTGGTTAATGGATTATATCTCTGATATTCCGAATGTATAATCATTCAAAATAGGCATATAAATGAAAACACACACATCTGTATTTATAAAAATACATTAAGCAAACATATGTGTAAACCCTACAGATACTATGAGGCTTAGGTGTGAACTTGTAAAAGATGATTTTTCCACATCTTGTGTTCCTGATAAAGTGTTGCTTTAAAACCTCAAGATCTCAACAAAATTCATAGTGCCTGAGCTTTCAGCATTGACGGAATACCTTGCATAAGACTATAATACAAGCATATTTTTGCTCCATTTTCTTGGCTAATGCACCATCTTCATGCATTTTCAATGCAGGCATGTTATTATTTCCCTCCATTACATGTGTGAGATTACAGGGGTGTATGCGTGTGTGTGCTGCAGGCCGCGTCATGACTTCACAGACACCCCACAGATGTCTAATTACTCTACAATCATAGCAGCAGGGGGACATTTTGTTCGACATTTCTTTCTTTATTCTTGCTTTCTTGATTTTTCGCCTGCTTTCTTCTTTTCTGCTTTCTTGCCTTCCTCCCTCCCTGTTGATTAAATCTCTGTTTTGTCTCCTCACTGCACATGACATGCATTTTGGTTGCAAATCCGGCATGCTGTACTGCTGAGTTTAAGTCAGAGTGAGCAACCCTAAACATGGCAGCCCGGTGGTTTCCACGCGCTGCCCTGATCCTCTTGATCCTGTAATTGGCCAAAACATGCTTAAAAAGGCCGGCCAAGCTCCATACAAATTGGCTTCCACATCAGATCCGGAGCAGGATTTGAAGACTTTAAAGGCACGTACCGGTTGAAGGAGAACCAAAAATATACCCACGAAGAACACACGCGCACACGCATATGTTCTGACAACTGCAATTATGCTTAACATGTCCCTGGAACAGACGGTGGGCTCTGGGGTAATTAAATAGACGTGGCTGACACACAGGCGCACACACGCAATAATATACGGCGTGATCTATAGCTAAAGCATTGAAAACATACGCGGTTGCAAGAGAGCTCTTTAATCGACAAATATTGCTATTTATTTGCATGGAAGTATGAACACATACATATGCACACACACAGGCAAATTGGATAGACAAGTCTTTAGGGTCACCTCAGTCAAGAAGAAAAAGGTCAAGTGTCTGAATTGTCTGTTCTCTTGATGCGTGGAATGCAAAATTCGGCTTAAATGAAATGTTAGTTGAGTGTGCGTGTGTGTTTCTTTGTTTGTTTCTAAAATTTCTAAATTGTTGCTGCTTAAAACGATAAACACTGTTGGTTTTACAAATGTTTTCATCTGGTCTTGTAAGAAATTGGTCTCCACTAATGAGGATGTCACGTTCATACCAAACGTGAAAAATAGCACTTACAGCAAAAGTCTATGTTATTTATTAAGTTATGTAAAAGTATATGACATGAAAGGGAGCGTCTTCAAGTATCTGTAACCTTTAAACAGTAAATGTCAATGAGCTATTTGTGCACGAGTAAGGTATTTCAATGTGCATGTCTTTGCACTTATTTTTATTCAAATAAGTCAACTATTGAACGATTATTTTTGCTTTATTAATATTTCGATTTATGTAATTATTTTTCCTATTTTTTTACTTCTTTCAAAATAAAACATTTACATGATTTACAATTTACCGTAGAACATCACTGTAAAAGATTTAAATGTATTTGTATTCCATTTTTGAAAAATTTGACTTCAACTTTAATGGACTTTAACTTTAATACTATATTATTTGTTCTGCCTTTTTCTTTTATGGTAACTGGTCAGCCAAATTTTTGAAAACCGAACAGACGTCACTGTGGTGTAAATGTGGGTGGTCGTGCATTTATGAGACCTAATGTATTCGTCTGTCTGACATCAGAGGATTTCACTTTCAATTAAGTCCTTTATTGCCATGACTGAAACTGCATGTGTATTGCCAAAGCAGTGCAAAGGAAAAATAATTGTTAAAATTAACATACCAAATAAAAGTAAATTAATTATTGTTACTTCAACAAAGCAAAGAATTGAGTGAACACAATAAAACGGAATAGCCATGTCTTTATCTTCCTCTCTAGCTACAGAAAGCGCTCTATAGCAACAGTTGTAATGTTGTATTGGTTTGGTCACCGTCCTAGTGAAACAAGACTGAGAGCAGCGAGGGATTAACCAGATCAGACGACTGCTGATTCAGTCAAAGAGCCAAAACAGAAACACACACAAAACAATCGACTCATTTTCACACAACCGCATGACCATTTTGGGTATTATGACAAATCTTCTTTGTGTGTGTAAATGTGTGTTTTCACTTAGCTGAACTTCATGAACAAAATTCAAAAAGTTAACTTAATCTGACACAACCTCCCTTTGGGTATGGTGTCATTAATTCATAACTAAATAGAACTTTTATTTTTTGATCAGTTCATTTTGGAAAGAGCAGACTTAGTCTGTAACCACTGTAAGAACCCTTATGTAAAACAATAGAATGGTATCATTTGTTTTCATTGACTGGCTGTGTTTGTGAAAAAGGAAACATGTCTTCGCACCAGGACCTCATTGGTAATGTTTCCTGTAATTTTCAAAAATTGCAATTGTCAATCAGACCCCTACTGAAGATCTGGTGGTCTCTGTGTGGCAGTAATGTGTGTCTGATTGTTTGTGAATAGAATACACCTTTACTATATGAAGTCTCTTAATGTAAAAAACTGCATACTTTTTAAGATTCAGGGCTGTATGTGCTGAATACTGTACAGAATAGGCAAGAACATTTTGCAGTCTGTGAGATCTGCCCAAAAGTTCAACCCAAAGACCACATTTACAATCTTGTCATTTCAAACCTGAATGATTTTCTTCTACAGTGCACAAAGGAAGATATTTTAAAAAAAAGTTGGTAACTGAACAACAATGGTACCCATTCAAGTGTTTAAAAAGGTTTGGGTTTTCTAGATCAAAAGTAGAATAAGGAACAGCTTGGTGTAGTATAAATAGCATAATAAAGATCTTAAATGTAAGCAGTCCAAAATATTTGCATAAAAGAAACAATAGAGAAAGGGAAAGTCCCAACCTTGATAGAAAAGCAAACATTTGTGAGCATGTGTATTCGATCAGAACGGCTCTGTTGTCCTGCTGCTGCTGACATGCAATCCATCTTTGCCATCTTGGCTAGGAATTCATTTGATGTGACGGAGATGAATTCCATGAGTTCATTGCCAGTTTTTCTCCAATCGTATGTAACCGCTGCATCTCTCTCTCTTTCTTGCTCATCCCTGGGAGATTCATATGGTAAATCAATGAACCTGATTTATTAACATGCTACTCAGATTTTTGAAGAACTTAGAGCTGGGATGCCAAGTTTATGTTTCAGGCCTTTAAGTCTTACGGATCTAAAGATTTGTTTTTTGGCATTTTGAAACCAAACCACATGCTCAAACCTGTTATCTCAACGAAAGTGAACTTGGACTAGTTATGTCATGTGTCAGTCAGCTACATTCCTTTTGGATCTTTATGGTCGATCTGGATCATCTGGCTGTGGGGTACAAGCCCTCAAAGAGACAGCATAGCTTATGAATATTTTAGTTTTATCCAATATTTATCTTGGGTGGGTTTGTTTCATGCTTCACCATGTGATTTTAGACCACTCATGCTGAACAGACCAAAAGGAAACCCCCATGTCTTACATGCAACAGCAAATTCACATTTCCTTTTGGGCTTTTTTCCGTTTTTTCTACAGATCCTTACCTGCTCTGGGCTGATATCTTCACCCTAATCTATGACATCATGCAACCACAGCTTTCAATTTCATCACCTGTATTCTTCCCCTCTAGGTTCAGAGGGGTTTGATGGCTTTGTTCTGCTGTCTTTAAATCCCTTTGTCTTCCGAAAAGAAATCTTAGGGGAAATGTTAATATTCAAAGAATGTGGGGCACAGGTCTATAAACCTTTGCTCCTTCTGTCTGATATGAGAATGCTTCAGTACGTGGTTCAGCTAAACACGAGCTCTTTGCCTTTAGGCCTTACAGTACTTCACTTCAGCTTTCTTCATTCTATATTTATTGATTATGAATGTGTAGGTAATTACAGCTTTGAAGTGCTTGTTATGATGGATTCGAGTATCAATGATTTTTTTAAAGAACTTATTCAGCTTTACCATTTACAAAAGGCTGCTCTTCTCTTCAGTTATAAAGAATGAAGTTGTTTACATGTCTTACAGATTTAGAAAAACAGTCTTGTGCAGTCTATTATAAATAAACACTTCATAGCATGTATTATGCATGTTTTCCACAATATGAATAGGTTCTTTCAGTTTCTTCCTGTAGTTATGCTCAACCCTATTGTTTGTAGATATACATGGTTTCAAAGCAACAATAACCTGTATAATGTTGGCTGATATTTAAAGAATCGTTACAAAATATGAATAGAGTCCATGTACGTTATTTCTGATGACAAGAAAAAGAAATCACAAGTAAATTACATTAGCTAGTTAAAGGTAGGTCTAGGTATTATTTTGGTTAGTCAGTAGAATTGTAACTTGGCTAAATGTAAAATACATATAAATAAAAATATATAAAAATATTTAATGTTTATCTAATACAATTAATATTAAATTAAATGAAACAAAAATTGCGTTGCATTAAATTAAATAAATGATTTGGGACCTATTTTAGTATATTGTACTGAATACAACCTGTCCATATGTCTGATTTTAGGGTGTATTTATACTCATTTTCTCATATCTTTATTGACTCAGAGGCATTTAATCTCATGTGGGAGGTAAGCCTGAATGAATGGAGACGTGTTACAGAGATGCACATTCAGCTCTCATAAGAATGTCTGGTTAAGTGTTATGCTCTGCTCAGACTGTGGGTGGCAAAGCCAGATATCCTCCTAAAAAAACAACCAAGAAAGGTACCTTCTTGTCTACTGCCGACAGACTATCGATTGTCACTTATGATTGGTTCTAAACACTTGACAAAGCAAAATTATATTTGACATTTAATGTAAGTATTTTATTGGAATAGTTTACGAAGACAGAGAGCAAGTATGGCAGAACTTTTATCTGTGCAAGATTGAATTTGGTTATCGCTGTTCCCTATTCCTCACAGAAAAGTCAGAACACATTCCAGTGTTTTGGCCCTTTTGGAGTATGTTCAGAGGGAGAGAGTTACAGCCATGCATCTCATGCCAACCTGAAGTCTATAATCAGAGTCTGCCTATAGAAAGATATGAGTAAGAACATAGGATGAGTTTATCCAAAGGATTGAAGGGAAGGACAGGATGATGATGTCTGCTGCCAAAGCTTTAGATGGCCAAAGTAAATGACAACAAAGGGGAACCAGAAAAAGACACAGCTGTCAATCACACACATGGATGCAAGCAAGATCAAATGCCGTCTTTGTGTGTGTGAGCATGTGTGTCGATAGACTTGCAGTATCAGTTTGTGGACTAACAGGGATTACCACTGAGCCGTCAAGGGAGTCACATAGCTATTAGTGTCTGTATCCACTGTATCTCTCTCTCTCTCTCTCTCTCTCTCTCTCTCTCTCTCTCTCTCTCTCTCTCTCACTTTCTCTCTCTCTCTCTCTCTCTCACTTTCTCTCTCTCTGTCTCTCTGTCTCTCTCTCTCTCTCTCTCTCTCTCTCTCTCTCTCTCTCTCTCTCTCTCCTACTTGAAACACTCCTTTCTGAAACTCACAGACTATTCTCAATCTTTTTCATTCCAGTTTCTTTGTCTGAGCCACTTTAGCACCTCTCTGAGCTACATTTCAGAAAACTGTGTGAAAAGATCTGTGACAAATCACCTCAGCCAGGCAGTCGGTGCGAAGCTTCAACGGCTAGCTGGAAATTTCATTTAGATCAGCAGAAAGCAGCCTATATATTTGAAAGGCCCTCATGAAATCCATTCAAAAGGTAAAAGATTTCTTCACTTTAAAGATTTGTTCATGAACACATCCACCGTTCGCAACAAAAGCACCTTCTCATTTTTATGTGCAACATGTCTTGATCTATTGTCATGTCTCGAGTCATTCATTGGCTGCTGTTGAAGCCAGAGGTAGAGAATCAAACAAACCCAAAACAGGCTTATCTTTTAGCAGGCCTAATCGCCAGTCAAACGTTTGTTTACACAGCCGTGACTTCTGTTTTCCGACGTTTATTTAATGCTGGTAAAGTTTCTAATCTCTGTGGTCTTTATCGCCGGTGCTTTGAAATAAACATGAATTTGTTTTCTTTATGACTTCAGCCCATTTAACCAGGGCTCTGTTTTAGTCTTCTGCTGGGGAAATGTTCCCTCTTTTTTTTCTTGATTGAGCAATTATCTTAAAGAAACAGTTCACCCCCAAAACAGAAAATTCTTTCTCTTTTTTTTCATCCTTTGTTGTGTTGTGCTTCTATCCTTACAAGGCCTTTCGCATAAAGGAATTGACTAATTCATAGTGAACATTTGTTAAGCCACAAACAAATCTGTATTCCTACTGCATATTCTTACTCGACTAGTTGGGCAGAAAAAGTTTTTTAAATAAAAACTTTGAAAACATTTATAAAATAAAATAGTCTTACAAAATCTATTGAAACATAAAATCAGAAATAAACTGAAATATGTTTGAGGCACTAAAATCATAATAATAAACAAAACAAAAAAATAAAAAAAAAACATAGGAAAGAAAATGAAATGACAAAAGTTGCGAAAAACAAATAACTGCAATTCTAAAAATAATATATTTAAAAAAATATTAATAATACGACAATAAAGCTAAACAAGACTATAATGACTTTTGGTGAGATATATAATCTTACTCTGCATTAATTATTAAAACAATTCTTTTATTAAATTGACTGATGATTATTCAATTAATAATACAAAAACTATTTAATGAGTTTTTGTTAAAATGTATTACATTTTTAATTATTTCAATTGTTAGCAGAAAAACCTTAAGATGGGCTCAATAGACATCTGGTGTAAAATTCCTGTGCCATTCTTCCAATGCATCTGAAATCCAACTGTGTGTGGATAGGGAAAGTATAAAATGGAAAATACTCTATGTATCTTGTAGATTTTTTAACACCATATTGTTTTTACAGTGATATAAATTAATAAATGCAATAAATCAATTAAGTCATATTAATTGCTTATTTAAAAAGGACAGTGTTGCATCTTATAAAAAAATTCACATTATTTTACTGATCACGTAATATCCTTCGCCCTAAAATGCTTGAGCTATTTCTGCATGGGTCATTCAGGGTGTACGCTTGAGTTAATGAATGTGTGTGTGTGTACGTGTGTGGTAGCGTAGTGCGGTAAAATATAGGCCATCACAGAACAGCTGTTTCAGCCCTCGGCAAGACTTCAAACATGACATTCTCAATCCAGACGAGAGCGAGCGAAAATAATCGGAAGGAAGTGCAATGAGGGGCGGGATAAAAAATGCTTTTTGCTTGTTTGTGAGCTCCGCTCATTCAATCATGTGCAATTTGCGGGGGTAATTGAGGTGGGGCGAATAGAAAAGAGTTAAGCAATTAAGAGTTCACGGGTCGCAGCTGCTTTCTGACACAGCATCATTAGTTTCCCGAAGATCTTTTTTTCCACCCTGTTTTCTCCCTCAGGTCCTCTTAGGCCAGGAGAGAGTTACGGAGTAGAACATCTGGAGTTTCATGTCGAAGCGCGTCTTTCTCCCACCGAGACCTGGGTGAAACCATTAGGCCAATGAAGACAGAACAGCACGTTTGATTGAGCCGACACATGCAGCGTTCTGTTAAGCCCTTTAATCAGAGCTTATCTGCATGAGCACAGCAATACACCTTCCTCCTCTCCCTCCTGTCAGAAATCTACATCACTCCATCACTCTCTCCCTCTCTCTGTATCTGTAATGTCATTGTTTTCAGCTGTACCGTTTCCTTTCTCATTCTTTTTCGTTTTTCCCGGTTTGTGAAAACAGCCTGTGCCAATGATATGTGTGCCAACTATGACAAAAGCTCTGCTAAGGAATGTGCAGTGTGTCTATATGATAGAATGCTGGGTAAATATAGCTGTCGGCTTCATACGAGCCTGTTTCTGCACCATTGTTTTTGCTGACAGAATGAAAACACAAGCCTCAAACAGATGTACGGAACACTGCATACATACTCTTTATTTTTCTCTTTTGGTCTTTCTTATTCATTGTTTTATTGGTCATTTTCAAAAACGGAATACTTCTTCCTAGCTCTTCCTTTGTTGGAGTGTTGTTGTTTGGCTCCTCCATAAATTTGGAATTGGACATTTCAGAGCGTAAAGGAGGAGTTTGCTCCAAAAACGAGTCCTGTCACCATTTATTTAAGTTGTCACATAATTTAGAACACAAAATGTATGGATTACATTTTGTCATTGTGGAGCGTGATATTGTAAACCCCCTTCTAACCCTCCTATTTATAAATTTGACAAACTTTAGCAATTTTAAAGTGATAGTTTAACTGAATCATGGTAATTGTTGGGAAACTTCTATTGTATGGACACAAAACCAATACAAGTGCTGTTTGGGTAAAATTTTTCTTTAAAATATCTTCAAGACTCGGAACCAGCGGGAATACCACGACTGAGGTGAGTCCCTTGAGCAAGGCACCGTCCCCCCCACTGCTCCCCGGGCGCCGTAGCATGGCTGCCCAATGCTCCGGGTGTGTGTTCCCAGTGGGTGTGTGTTCACTTACTAGATGGGTTAAATGCAGTGCACAAATTCAAAGTGTGGAACACCATACTTGGCAATACGTCACTTCACTTCACTACAGTGTGTGCCTTGACCTTCACTTATTTATTAGTAAGATCAACATGTTTATTAACTCTTCTAATAAACATATTCAAAATAGACAAGGATCAGGTTTTCAAGAAATCAATTAACATACAGTTTTAGACTCAATTTCTCTTTCAAACTTTTCAACTAGCAGGGTTACTATATTTACATAGAAAACAGTGATCAATCTAAATGATTTATGTTCTACATTTGAAAAATATATATATATGAGAACATAATTCAACAGTTGAATAAACATTTTTTTATCTAAAGTCACACTTTATACAGGAAATTTGAAGGGCGTTGTCATTAAAAAAGTATGAGTCAGACGTTGTGACTGCGTGCCACCCTGTGGTTTCTGTCCAGATCTGTGTCTTACAGTGCCCAACTTAAATGTGACATTCTCATCGACTACATCACACATGGTATTTCCTGTTGACATTAGATCAAGCGAAGGGCTGGGAACGGAGGAAGCCGACTAATTGATGGATCGATTGCTTATCAACGCAGCAAATCGCTTAAATTGGTTCCAAGCTTTCCCTCTTCACAAGCAAACCTTGACAATTAGAGGAACAGATAAAAACATATGTGCCATTATTTAGGGTATTTACCCTCATGCCATTTCAAATAGCATGCTGTAATATTGTTCTACAATCTAAAAAGGAAAACTTTTTTTACTCTTGTTTTTTGGACAAAAATAAGAAAAAAACATTTTAAGGCCGCACAACAAATAAAATTTACTGAATATATGCTATAATAATGTAAAATAAAATAAGACATCTAAGTAATTGAAATATTTCTACAAGTTAGCATAATTGTATCATACAGTGTATAGTTATTTAATGGATATGTATTTACACTAACAATTTGTAAAAATGCATAGATTTACCATAAGTAAATATATTAATGTGTAGTTTTAAATATATAATTTAAAAACGATTGCATTTAAAAACATACTCAGACTGTCGGTCTCTCTCTCTCTCTCTCTCTCTCTCTCTCTCTCTCTCTCTCTCTCTCACCCGCATAGACCTCCACATTGAGCTCATAGTTTGGGCTCTGTTCAAATGCTGTCTCTCCTTTCAAGTAATTTGCCCTTTTGCAAAGGCACTAGGTAAGAAAGCAACACAGATAAGCGGAATAATGGAGAGATTGAAATAAAGAGAGGGAGAGAGCAGCGTGAGGGGTGTAATTGAGAGAAAAGTACTGATAAGACCTCAACCCAGCCATAGCACCCTAAACCAGTGTCCTGTTTCACCTCTCCTCTTTTCTTCTCTCTCTTTTTCCACCGCTCCGCTTCACTGACTACATGCTACTGGAGTTAACTGATAACTTGACGGCTCCATTGACTGACTCCATCAAGGCAATGTTTTTTTTTCCTTTTCATCTTTTCCTTTCGTGGGTGAGCGTTTGCTTGTAACACAAGGCCCTCTTTGTTGAAGTTTACTGTACATGTACACAGAAACCTTTATGCCAAAAGAGGTATAGGTTTACTGTCGACCTGAGAGAAACCCGAAAGAATAATGTCCCACTTAAAAGCAAAACACTCCTTCAGCGGGTCATCCCTGTAATCCAAACATTTGTAGGGGACCAGGTCCTGCAGGGTTCAGTACCACCAGCTGGGTGGATGGTAAGAGACCGGTTCTGTGTGGGGGAATGATCTGAGGAGACAGCTGGTATCAATGCTCGCCGGGGTTTGTAGTTTGTTTTGTTTATTTACTTTCCCTCCTGACCTCATCGGTGTCTCCTTCTCTTGGCCTCTGTGTCTCTGCCCCCGTCTGTGCAGGTTAGGTGTGTATGTGGTACGGGTAAAACAGAGAGGAAAACATGGCTTTAGCCAGACGAGGTTAAAATTGTTTTGCTTCCTCTGTTACTGTTACCAATGCAGTTCAGTGAGAGAGAGGAAATATAAACCAAAAAAACAGGATGAATCAAAAGATGAGATGAAAACAGAATGCAAGGAGGCTCTGGACTGAAAGATAAACCATAAAATGAATAGTTTGGATGAGGCGCACTTGAAGCTACTGTAAAGCAGATAAATGCACCTGTGGCCGCACATCCTATATTAAGGTGCCAAGATGCTGCGTTGCCTGGCAACCACAAACAGCTTACAGTCTGTATAATTAGCTGAATTATGTAGGGAAGAACTTGTTTAATCTTTTCATTATGCATTATGAATCTAGTAGTAATGTTCAAAGTAGTCTTTTTAACCAATACATACATCCGTATAAATTTATTACAAGGGTGTGTTATCAATGTTGTTGTTTTCTTAAATGTCGTCAAGGTGTTCTTTGCATTTTGCCTGAAAGAGATGGCCTTTAATAGCGCACGGATTTGATTTAGTAAATATGTGAGAAACAAAATAATAATTTAAATTTAAATGGTGACTTTTGAAAAAAAAAAACACTGTTTTGTACAGGGAAGATGCACATAAGAATAAAATTCCTCATGTAATTCTTAACCTGTGTAACTTAATTCTGGTGAAAAACAAAAGAAGAATATTTTGAAGAATGTTGGTAACCTAACAACACCAGAGTTCACTGATCTCTAATGTATGAATACATAACTACTGTACAAGACATTTATCAAAATCTCAAGTTAAATGACAGTTTTTGTTTTATATAAGGTCTTTTCTCTGTCAAAATGACAATTAATGTAACCATGTTGTCAATCTTAGACCATCAAAATGATATAATTACTATTTGTTGCCTGGATTTTTTGCCCCTGGTTTTAAAATAGCTTGAAATGCAGTAACAATTCAGCCTGAATCCTTGCTCTGCCTTAGCATATTTGATTCTGAAACTGCTGATCAAGGGTCAAATTTCAACGTTCATTAACCGAAGTCCCAATCCTCTTTTTTACTAAAAGTTGGTTTTATGGAAATTATACTTAGCATTTATTTAAAACAATGGTCAGATTTTTTTCTGAAATTCGAAGGTTATAAAAGTCTTAGAAGAATGTAACATGAAATCAAGAATTATGAATAAATTATGACTGTATTTCCACCACTCTTTCCAACCACTATAAGGTTTAGGCCCCTCTCTCTAAAATCTCAACCCACGGATGTGTCAGTCTGCTAAGAGCATCATCATGTACACAAGTGCCATAGAATATTAGAATTCTTAGTATTGAAAAAGATGGAAATGGATTATAGCTCTTCACAATAAATATTCACTACAGAATCCACACACACACACAAAAAGACACATGGACACACCTCACACACATGCATAGATGTTCACGCCTGCAGAACCTCAAGATCCCTGCGTTTGGCTCAGCAGGAATGGACCTCAAGACATCGTAGAGTAGCAATTTTAACACCTTTCAATGCTTTTAAGAAGATGACACCTGCTAAAGAACGCTTCTCTGCAGCCTCTCGGTGTGCTCTTAACAACAGATTGAAATAAAAGTGGAAAAATCCAGATGAAAGGCACCTGCCCAACATCTCCATTCTCTTTGTCTTTTTAGAATGAGTAACTACTTTTCCTTTTCCCTCTGTCCTTCGCAAGAATGAAAAATATGACTATATGGCACCCTTCGGTTCTGGTTTGGTTCTTTCCTAAACATTTTCTCCATTATATCCACTCTAGAGGTGTACAAAGGGGCAATTCCATGGAAATGTCAACCTTAAGGGATACTTTTCACAAAACTGAAAATTCTGTCCTGAATCAATCACATCAAGTTCCAAACCTGCACTGTAAAAATATTATCACATGTAAAAATGTATCATAGTATAAAAAATAAACAGTTAAATTAACCAAATAAAATTTTGAAAAGAAATGAAATAGGTATACAGCAATATTTTGTGTTTATTTGAATTGAAATACTTCAGTTAATAAGATGTTTAATTTGTTTACACCACTTTAAAACAGAATATTTGATCATTTAAATATATTTTCGTATTTAATTTAAAGCTTTAAAATGTACTCTTTTGTATAAAATGTAAAACAGAAAAACTTTTGAATGTGTATACATTTTTGTTCTTTTGAAGACATAGAAATATATTTGGAAAGATTTCTTGCAACTGATGTATCTGGGGCACGGTTGACTACCATGGAAAAAGAATCAAATTTTTTTGAACAAACAGTAATGAGACACATTTGAATATCAAACATCTTTCTATATCTTCAACAGAACAAAGCCATAATTACAGGTCTTTGGGTGGTATGGTAATTCACGACAGAAAGTTGTCGTTATTATTCATCCCAACACAAAAAGTGGTACACGATAAGAAATGAATTTGTTGGATTACATCAGGTGATGGACATCAGGATTGACAACTGACTCACAAACTCACCTAGAACAAGAAATATAAACTTGGGCTTGTCTCGCCTGTACGCCTGTTAACCATATGCACGTCTAAAAGCCTCTAAACGTTTGCTATTGTGTTTGGTTTAAATTCTCTTTTATGCAGGCAGTGAACTATAGAGCCGAGGTCCTCAAGGATACAAGAGTGCTTTCCAAAGGCTCTTAAATGTATTGTTTACCAAGGCAAATGCTTAATTACCAGGTTGAATTAATTAATTACACTTCTTCTAAAGACAACAATACCCCATCCCCTGAGTGAGGTCGACCCGGTGCGTCTGTGTGTGTGTGTGTGGAACGTATGAGGCTGGAGGTGACCCTCTCCCTCTATCCTCTAAAAATAAACGGAAGAGGAAAGAATTGCCAGCATAGAGAGTTCGGGAATGAGGTCGGTCTAGGGGGAGAAGACAGGTTAGCATCACATTAAGTAGAAAGGGCAGAGCAGTCTCTATAGTCAAAGTGGAAATTGTGCATGTATCGTGGAACGTGCCACACTCTAAAAGTCTCATTAGCATTTGGAGAAGAGAGGTGGAGTTCAGTGTGATGGGAAGTTCTCCGGGGTGTGCTTACACCAGCCCGAGGCCCTCCCGATCCTTTGACATTTTAGGAAGTGATTGGTGGGCCTGTAATTGTTTTCGGACTTAAATTTAAGACATGTTTAATCAATTTGGAGTTAAAGGTTGTGGGCGTGAGGTTTGGGAGAGGATAATAAAATTTTTCATACCTTTAATTAATGCCTTGAGACAATACAAATACATTCATTATAGGTTGGCACTTTTGAAACATTGCTTTGTCGAAATGGTTTTATAAGTCAGTGGCTTGTATACATACAAGTAATGGTATGAGTTAATAAAGAGGTCAGAGGAATGTTTTCGCAGGGTTTGTCAAGAGAGGGGCTTGCTAAGTGTGTCGGATGGTATGTGGACTGAGGTCGACCTTATAATTCTGTTTCAGGTCTCGGGTGGTTCTGCATGTTTGTTTAAAGTATAGAAAATGGGGTTGGCAGAAGGTCTTGGAAATGCAATTAGGAAATAATAATTTTTACGATTCTTTTTATTGCCCCTAGTTGTGCAGAAATTACACAACTGCTTCGAAGAAGGCCATTACAAAAATTTGCTCACAGGTGCTTTTCAACATATTTCCAACAGTACCAAGCATTTTTTGAAAGTAGATTTATTGTAAATGTGTTTCCCGGTTGTTTGAACATGGATGGAAATAATCTTTTGTGTTGATTACCGATGCACTTTAAAAGAATAGTTCACCCAAAAATGAAATAAACTGAATTTTTTTGGTAAAAACTACTTAATTGTATGATTTACATTATTTTAACATGTTTAAATGAAGTTGTTTTAACATAATTTATCTTTAAATGTGAAAAAAGTGTAAAAAGAACTTGTGGAACCGATGTACGTGATAAATTAAGGATTTTTCAAAACCCATTTTTTCATCGAAGTGATATGCTTGGACGAATGTAGGGAACAGAGCCATTACAGTAAATTATAACCATAAATAGTAGGCCCAAAACTGTTTAATTTCCTTAATTCTTCTAAATATCTTTTTTTGTTTTACAGAATAAAACTGAGTAACTTTTGTACTATGGTAGTCAATGGTGTCCCAGAATTGTCATTTACTTACAATATATTCTTCCAAATATCCCTCTTTGTTTTCAGGTAAAGTACAACTTTAGGGTGTGTTATTCACAACAGAATTTTCTTTTTTGGGTGCACTCTCACTTTAACATTATAGTATGGTTAGGATTTAATAGGGTTGATGATACATGTGCTAACTGTTTCTAGTACCTTCATTGTCATTATAAATGATGTTTATAGACTATAAATCATTCTGTATTATCTATTTTTTACCATTCTCTCTGAGTTGTATATGTGTGTCCTTCCTTAAGAATAGAAACAGCCAGCTTAATGCTGTCTCCTGAGAGATGCACACCATGGGATATGATCACCTTGTCCCAGAATTCCTCTGCCCTTCCTGTCCTCCCGTCACCTGCTTGTGTCCTCCGCCCATTCTGTGAATTAGTGTTATCTAACATTCTTCATAATCCTTGTTTTCCTTTCCCCCTCATTCTTTCTCAGCAAGAGTCTTGATTGGTTCCAACTCTCCTGAATAATGTTTGCAGATGTGTCTCATTGAGTTCTGAATGCCTGCAATTAATCTCCCACAAAGCACCAGCAACAAAATAATAGGCCATTTGAATGTGCATTGGCCAGAGAAGTCTATGAAAGAGAGAGACGGGCTCTGGATGCGTTTACATTCATTCTATATTTGTCTGACTCATAGTCCAACCAGGGGAACGATAAAATACTTAATGTTTTTATGAGAGTACAAGTTGAATGGCTTTGCTTTTAGACACTCTATTAATGTGTAATTATAATTCAGATGAATGGAGAGCTATTATGGTTGCACTGATGAGGCACAGCTCGTTCGCACTTATCCCCTATTGAACAACCTCTTATTACGCTGTTCAATGTCGCCACAACTGCTTTAGTGTCAGTGGAGAATGCAGAAACATTGCAAGGCATCTTTGTTCAACTGACTGGTGTTTTTCTCTTTGTTTAATTGTATTGCTGTATTCAACCGAGTTGTTACGCTGTGACTGATCTTTTTTTGCTCTTTTAGTGAGCAGGGCTAGGTATGATTATTGAAAAATGTATTTGTGCACAGGAAAATCGTGCATTTTGTTCCTGGTTAAGATTGTGGGTAATATAATATCACTCTAAATCTTTATTGAATTTATTTTTCTGTGGAGCACCTAAGTAAATTGGCCATGCATCTCATTTGAAGTGAGAATCATTTTATCATCAAGTATTAGTGATGTGATAATAAGTAATAAAAAGGACAATTCTGTCATTTTTAACCTGTATGACATGACTTTTTCTGCAAAACACATAAACAGATATTTTGAAGAATGTTTGTACTGGCACCCAATCACATGTGTCCACACAATAAAAGTAAATGTGTGCTGCTGGTTCGGTTACTGACATTATTCAAAATATCTTCTTCTCTGTTCTAAACATTAACTAACCCGATGAAGAAATCTAACATGTTAAATTATGATTCCAACAGAGAAGAAGATACTTTAAAGAATGTTGGGACTGGCATCCATTTAGATGTGTCCATACAATTAAAGTGAATGGGTGCTGCTGGTTTGGTTACTGACATTCTTCAAATATCTCCGTTACTTAAACATATCTTGATACTTTAGATTTCTTCATTGAGTGGATCAGTATTTTATGAAGCATATACCCTTGTATATGGTCAGCTCATGCCAAACCGATGTCATGTTAGGGGTACTTCGAGATATCCCATGTATGTCTGTTAAATTTCCAGATTTCTGATAAGCCTGACAGCTGTGCTATTCTTCGATAAGACTTTTGAAGTATTTCTGTGAAATTGTCACCATATGGAGGCGCACATTTTTTAAATTAACTTGGAAGATGAGGCATATAACAAATGGACGAATGAAATATGTATAAGTGTCTTGCACATATTTCTTTCTCAGTACATTATCAGAGATCCTTTTTGTGTTTTAAGTGTTTTATGATACATATTTAGGTATATATTTTATCTACTGTATGTGGACAATATCATGGCGTTATATAAAGAGTGAAAGGATAAGTGCAATGTGAACGGCCAGTAAGTGATTCCAAGGGCATGTTATTAAAATATTTGAGGTTTTACTGAAAACATTCAAGGGTTCAGTCACCTTAGTCCACTCCTGGCTTGATGGAAACATCAGGATGTTTAAAGTATTATTCATAATGTTTTTTTTTAAATATTAGTTTTTACCTTGAAAATCCATGACCTTGGCATAATTCTCTACCTGTTGAGCCACTGGAACACAGTTTATCATAAGCCCATCATTACTAGAGATAAAAGTGAAGAAAAATCCTCAAGACACATGGATCTGGTTACACTGACCTCTATCTGAATGTAAACAAAAAGAGTCTGTTAATGTGATTTATGAGCCAGCATGAGTGGTGAATATCATGAGGACCGAAAGAGAAACAATGATTCTCTTTCCATCATGTCAGTAGGTTCCTGAAGGCTTGTAAATATATCACTTTTGTTTGCTAATGCAGTCTCCATTGGCAGAACGTGCGGCAGGTGACAGTCTTTGTGAACGTGTGTTAGAATGATGCTTCACACCTCTGAATGTAAGCTAATGTAGTCCAACATAGACCCAAAATAAATAAGTAAACCAGAGAGAGGATGACAATGACACATTTTCTCTTTGAAAAAAAGTGGAAAATATAAAGGGAAGCGCGTGACACTGAGTGTTATGCGTCAAAGCGAAAGACTAGTGTCAGGATTTTGTCGAGGAAAGTTTGCAGAAAGACTTTCAGGCTGTCAACGAAACTTTCTGGTAAGGAAGATTATATTTAAAGATCTTTAAAGTAGAGGGTAAACACGGCAGATTCTGTAATGATACTGATATGACGGTGGATACATTTATTGTGTAGATGTTGAGACAAATCCCTGTATTATTTAGTTTCAGGTGGCTGCCCCTTTCATTTTTAAAGTTGGTGCTTTCAACTTGAAAGAGTCAGGAGCACCAATGCTACCACATAGGGTTGTTTCAAGCCCTGTCAGAAGGGGGTCCTGTTCCAATCGAACACTTGCCTTTGAGATGGCTGGAAGTTTTTGTGTCCACTGCATCCCTCTACCCTCAAGTGTGTGTGTTAGTGTGACTTAACCTCCATCAGTGTTTCTGTTCCTGAGATGAACCATTGGCTCGGCTCCACGGCTCTTCACACACACTTCAGAGACCGATGCCCTGCTCTCAGCTCTCTGTTGCCCAGGAAACAACCTTCTCGATGCAGTGGGCAAGGGTGGGCCGCCATTGTGGAGCTCTCGAGTAGAGCACTTCAGCACACAGGACTCTAATTCCCTCTTTCGTGCACTTTCTGTAGAATCCCTCTGCCTCTGCTGTTCATTATCTTTTGTCATTGCGCGCATATGTATGTGTGGAAGAACATTTTAGTGTCTATGTTAGTTATCTGTACACCGTATCAACAAAAATGAATACCATCTGACCTCATTCTAATTATTGTAATGGTTGCATTTGTATGGCACCGAAACTTTGTTATAGCAGCGCAATATTCATCACAAAATCCTATTTTGTGTTCGCTACTTAAATGACTAAAACAAAACATTATGCAAAAAGCTTTACAATGTTTGAATTAGTGGCATCGCTCAATAAACTCTACAGATTCTGTTTGATACACGCTGTTTTAGGTCCGATTCCAAATAAGCCGGCATTAATCTGAAATCTTCGTTCATTGACTCTCAGCATGTCTTGCCTTGAAACCCCAAACCCCTCGGTTTTCTGTTATTAATTTGAGAGAAAAGGGGAAAGAGTCATTATTAAATTCATTAGTTAATTAATTCAATTTCACTAAAGCTGTTCTGCATTACTTAAATGACAGTTTTAATGTGAGTCAGACCCTGGTGGAACATAATGTAGGGAGCGCACAGGGCACAAATACAAATAGAATTCTGACTTATATTTCATATCTTAACAATTTCACTTTATTTCACTTTATTCCTTGCAGTGTACACATTAAAACATTATCTACATGGTCGTTGTATTTATCACACAGATCAGTATTTCTCTAGACTCTACTTTTGATTTAGTGCAGCATCCATTAGAACCCAGCAAACCGGTTTGTTCTATACACTGCATATTTCTTTTCAACAACACTCTAATCTCCTGCCACAAGCGTTTCACTCGATAATTGCTTTTTTCTTTATTTATATGCTCATGAATAGAGGGATACTGGATTTCATGTTTAAACCTCAAATAGCACGCCCACATGTACACCACATTTACTGAGGCACACTGCGCACAACAATGACAAGCACTTGAAAAGTTGTGTTAACAAGTTACCGGGCCGATGCAATGAGTGCTTCCAAGAAAAATCAATGTGCTGGGTTGCCTTTTGTTCCAAATGCAACTTGTGAAAAATATTAATTAAGATATTGGTATAGTAGACAACCAGAATGACATAACATTTGTGCTTTGTTTAAAGGTTATGCCTGTGAAATACTGTAAGTACTACTGAAACGTATACCTTTTTTAAGGGATTTCTGAGATCCCCTTTTTAGGGTTTTGAAATTATTATGGCTCTCGTTTGTGTTTTACTCCCCCTCTTGTCTCTTACGTAGTCAAATTTTGACATCTGTCACCCATTTGCATGGGATTGTGGTCATACAATATTTGATTAGATTTATTTATAGTCTGTTTAATTCTATTTACATTGCATTAACATTCTTGCCTATTCTACAAAACCATGTACTGTATTCATTATCTCTCTCTGTTTTTCTTTTCTCTTTTCTTTTCCCCTATAAGGCTGTACTATAACAATATGCATTGTAAAAAAAGCAATGTATTAAAGTCGAGAATTAGAAGGAAATTTTGATATCACATTTCTTTACAATACTGACATTCTGATACCCCCACATCATTTTGAACAATCAATATAAGCATATTGACGTAAAACGTTCCAAATCCCATTCTAGAAATTTTATCAAATGTTTTGCTTTATTGGTGGTCGGTTATTAGGCTCTCATAACAAATGACTTCTAGGGTTTTCAAAACAGTGATCCATTAAAAGCCAAAGCGATTCTTATCATCATTGTCAAAAGCTCATCCATTAGCAATGCATCATATGAGCAATGTTTAGGCCATCTGTGCCATCAACCGTTTTTATTGATTCATCTATATTGTTTATTGTTTTGTTTTAATGAAGTACACCATGTAACTGCACTTGCCTTATAGAAATGCATTCAACGCTTTAGACCTAAACCTAGATTCCCTCCACCGTGATGAAGTTTAGTATGTTTGTCTCCTACATTAAGAGACCATGTCAATGGTTAGGATAGATTTAATCACATACTGTCATGGCATCTTGTGCTGTGCCGAGCTCAGACTTAAAATAAAGTGACATTTGGATATGTTGGATTACTCAGAATGGTCCTTTTGACAGAATCACAAAGAATTTTCATGGAATGCATGTTAAGGGATAAATCATATTCAAAATGAAAAATATATTTCCATTTTCCCACCATCTTGTCATCTCGGAGAACACAAATGAAGATTAAGATTGTAGGTTACTGACATCCATTCTGTTGTGTTCTTTTTGTTTCTATACAATAGATTTTAATGGGTGCGTCTACTCTACAGTTATCACCATTCTTCAAAATATCTTCTTTGATGTTTTGAAGCAGACAAATAGTGTTTGAAATGACAAAAGGATGGGAAATTATGAGTACATTCTAATTTTGGTTGAACTTGGGTGGTATTTCTTCAGATCTGAGTGATAATTATGTTGTTACGTGGTTTTGTCTTATACTTCAGCACATGACCTGAATGCATTTTCGTTTTGATCTCTGTGAATACTCACCATTTCACTTGTCGTTCGGTGTGAACGAGACTCAACAATGAATATTTAGCTTGGTAACTGGCTGTATTTGTACTTGTACACAAATGCCAACTTTCAGAAAGAGCTGGAGTTATTATTCAGGGTCTGGCTGGAGTATAGTTTCTCATCTCACTTTCTTCTTTCGCTGCCCTCGAAATTTCTCTCTTTTTCAGTGGAGATTAATAGTGCCCATCTGCTGTAACATGTGGGGTTTGTCTAGATGATGCTACTTTGACATGAGACATAATGGAGCCATTGTTTCAGCAAAATGGCTCAATCAGATGGGATTTGTTTAATACGATACAACGGCGAGATTACCCAGTGCTCTTCTTCTCTGTCAATAGCTTGAAATGAAAGTTACATCAGTATGTGCAGATCTGTGCATAATAGAAACAAGCAATATATTACAAAGCATTGTTAAGATGAAATAGACCCATGAACTGACCAAACCCCTGTGCAGTGAATGGAACACTATAAAAGCATTGTTGCCTCCATAATAGTAGTAAACAGCAATATTTTAAGGAAGTGTTCCCCCAAAAATGAAAATTGTGTCATGAACTACTCAACCTCAAGTTGCTCTAATCCTGTGCAATTTCTTTGTTTTGTTGAACACATAGGGAGATATTTGGACAAATGATAGCAACTGAGATTTCTAAAACGTTTTCTCAAAAAATGTTACTGTGCTTTTACATAAAACAATTTACACTACAAAATAAAGAGTAAATTTTAATGCTTTGAAATTATGTAAATACACTTTTTGATGTTTATGTATGCAAGTGAAAATAGTTAATCTGATAAAATCAAATATTTCTATAAGGATTCAATAAAATATTGGTGCATATTACAAATATAAAAAAGTTGAATAAATACTTACTTCATATTAGAGAATTTAACTGTGTGATTTTTAATCAATTATTTTTAGGTTTTCCACTGAAAAAAACATTTTTATAAAGATTTAATGTTTGTAAAGATTTTGATAAGTTAATATAACAGTGTTGTGATCTTTGCCCAATAAAATATATTCTTAAATGTAGGTGAACATTTTTTAATGCTTGTCAAAAGTACTCAAGAACTGTTTATGTTCCTAAATTCTTCAAAATATCTTCTTTTGTGCTCAACAAAAACAATGTTTTTTCTCAACTTTTGGAATAGCTTTAACATAAGTAATTAATGACTTAATTTTAATTTTTGTGTTCTTTTGGTATCCCTTTGATGAATAACTAGATCAACTCCACTTCGCATATCATCAGCCAAATCCACATATTTGCATTCTCTGTATTCTGTCACTACAAATTAATCTATTTCTTATAGCATATTAAACATAAAAGTCAAATATCCTGCCTTCATGTTCATTGAACAAACACAGACTCAGGCTCTCTGCGTGCTTTAGTTTTTATTGACACTTTACCTCTTTAATGTATTTGTATAATGTCATTATTTTTCCAGTATGCCAGCTCTCCGTTGGAGATCATATCTATCACATAATATTCATAGAGTCAAAGAGATGCTGTGTTAATGTGAGCCATCTGCTAGGGTTTCTTTTCTTCTCAGTTCAAGCTCTCCTGCCACCATGCTGTGACAGTTATGCAAAAAGCACTAATAGAAAGCGAGAGAAAAGATTAATGTGGTTAATAAAAGCACCAGATCCTTTTTACCCATGTTGCATGCTTCACAGTCTCACTGTCCTTCACAGACAATGACAGTGTCCTTTACCAAATACTGTAATTTGAACTCTAAATTTAAAGGTGTATATCATTCTTAATTTATTGATTTTGACATGTGGAAATACTGCAGGTCTGTCAGATTAATAAAGGAACGTTCTTTAAATGAATTATTGTTATTAAGACAGTAAAACAAGCAAATTAGCTATCAGTTCTGAACATAAAAGGGGTGCGGCCTAGTGCAATCAATTACAAATCACAACCAATCAGAACAGTGTTTGTTTTGTTGGTAATGCATTAGACATCTAACGAATACAGTATATTCAACATTACACAACTTGTTTTTCTACTGTTTTTAAGGTAAATTGAGGGATTTGTCGTATAATTGTCATATTATTTATTTTCTAGCATTGTTGTGAATAAATATTTTATTTCCAAAATGGGATGTTGAAATGTTATAAATTTTTATTGTGTCTTATCTGTAGTTTAACCAATAGTAATTGTAATATGGAATAATAGCATGAGTTTTACTCATTTTTAGAAACTTAGTTTTGGAAATTATCTCAGCAGGATTAAGGATTACAAGATTCTTTTGTGGTCGGGGTTTACAAAATTGTGTCTATATCAACGATCAATCAATCATTTACTTGACATGCTGTATTTTGTGTATTAAAGCTCATAATTCAATTAATTTATTATCATGTCATTAATTTGGTTACAATTTTAACAGATTGACAACCCTAAATGGTAGTCAAGGTTTCTTGCCAGCAAAATCAGCCCTAATTATTTTTTCCATGACCATTTTCTTCTGACCCTCATAATTTATTTATCATTTTTTTAAATTTAATGGTTTGGATAAGTTGCAACGAAAAATGAATAAAGCAGCCAAAGTCTTTAAGAAGATTTTCGGGTGGCACAGCAATGTTTATCAATTGCTTAATGATTCATGGTCTCCGTATAATTGAAATAAAATAAATATATTTGATATATTTTAAAGAACCAGTGCTTATTTGATTCATCCACACACATTTCCATGGAATTTGCTTTGCCTTTTCATATCTCTTATGTCAAAGTATAGACACTGAGGCACAATTTTGTTTGAAGCCTGCTTTTGTAGATCATCAATATGTGCTTTATCACATCACTAGACTGTATAAATGATAGAAAAATTGGACCAAAAGGGATTATATACAGTCCAGGAATGAATCAGTCTGGCAGGTACAAATCCATTTAAAAGTGATGGAGGAGGACAGATGGGGAGTCAGAAAGAACAAGTTGAGAACAGGAGTGATTAAAACCAATGAAAGGAATGTAATTGAATAAAAGTGAGGAATGTGAGGGAGCGGTCTGGGATCCTTATCCTTTTAGGATTAGAAAACAGGCTACAATTTCATACTACCAACAACATCTTCATAAAGAAATAGACGTTTTAAATGTCATAAAAAGCTTAATGATGATTATTAATAATAAAGTATGTTTTCTCATGGAATACATACAGCACATTGTGATGAAATTACATGCATGTTCCCCATAGAGTTACCTGCCTTGTGGGTCATTTTTTAATAAAATTTGTTGCTTGTGTGAGCATGTTTTGCAAGTTTAAAAAATAAACGTGTTTAAGTGATGGATATGTTTAGGAGTAGTTTAGTTGAAAGACAACGGAAAGTCCCTGAGATGAAAGATGAAAAAAACACTTGGTTTTACAGAAAAACAGCTAAATGTGAAAACAATAAGGTCACTCGATCAAAGACACTTTATTTGAGGAGAAAGTACATCTTCATGAGAAATCTACAGCAACATAAAGCATGTCTGTACTTACTTATGTTTAAAGTGTGTGTATGTGTGTGCGTTTATGTACATTTACATGTGTTCCCCACCATGCAATCAATAAAAACTACTCAGTGTATCATTATTATATGCAAACCACATGGTAAGTCCCCAACTGCCAAAACATCGTTGATTTTTTTCATTAACTGGGTCATTTAAAACATCCAAAGCTGTCTCATGCTTCAACATCTCTCGTGAAATTTTCAAAGAAGCATATGCGTCTTTATCGTTGGACATCCTCCCGTGTCGTTCTTCACACGCGGTGAAAAACATGTTTGGCTAGCTTCTCACAGATTGGAAATACAGTCTTATGGAGTTTTGGGTCCGTTTTCAATTTTGTTGTGATGATTTGTATGGAAATTGTCAGTGACAGTGGTGTAATTATGGGATAATGCTGTTCCACAGCCTGCTCCTAAACAGAAAAATCAGCAAGATGATTTTTCAAAGGGATGTTGCTCGGTTGATGGATATGATGACAGCATGAGTCTGACCCTAGAGAGAATAGATGCACTGTCTATGTGTGGGACTGAGAAAAACAGTGGGGCGTTTTGGCAAAATTCTTTCACCATCTTTCTGATGAACACTCAATGTCTTGATTCCATCCGAGTTCAGTCTAATCAGGGACGCCAAGTTGTGCGTGAATTGTCTACACAAACACATAGCCTCACACACCAAGCAAGCAGAAACAAAAAGATTTCCAGAGCTGGAATTCTGCATTATTCCATTTACAGAGAAGGGAAAAGAATGCAGATGCTAGGCAGTGATAGATCTGTGGACAGACAAGTCTGTCCTGGAGTAAAGGAGGACATCTGAGAGTGATAATCAGGCCAGTGTGTCGGCCAGGACGCGTTCCACTCCAAGCCTCCCCTGAGAACCAATCATTGGTTTGTTGCCTCTCTGTGGATACAGATAGGAAAGAGAAACCAGTCTTTCAAAAGCAATCTGTTATTTTAGATGGATTTTTTCTCGTGTTGGGTAGTAACTAACCAAGTAATGATGCTCCAAGCTTACAGTACCTACATTTGTCACAACTGTTCGTACGTTGGACTACCATTAACCAACTTGCAGTTGTGTTGCAAGAAAAGTGCAAGCTGGGGAAATTTCCTTTTTCTTTCGATGTAGTGTTGGAAAGTCTAGTGTGCATTCATGACTATTTTGCTTTAATAGTTAACGTGTTTCAAATATAAATTTTGATAAACCTGTTTGTTAACTTGTTGTATTATCATGCTCTTTATCGTTTTGTTGTGTTGGCTGTACTTATTTCAGTTTTTATTACTTAATCAAGAGAAAAACCAAGTCACAGTTTAATTGAAATCAATTTGGAATACACATTATTTTTTATTGCAAATGAAATCTTTGTTTACTTATAATAATGTTGTGTTTAGTGTTAAGATTTTAGATACTCTTAATGCATTATGTTATTTAGGGAATAACGTAACATTTGTTTTGGTATTTATGTATTTGTATAGCATATGATATGTTTTTAATCCAAAATGTTTTTTTAACCTAAATCTCCTAAGTCCCTGAGAATGGGATGACAACTGCTCAAACAGTACGTGACTCCAAACAGCAAACAGGAAATCTCTCTCCAGTCAACAGGAATCAAATTTTAAACTGGGCTGTCAAAACCTTGGCATTCCATCAAATGGAATGATGTCAGTGAGAAAGTGCTGGATTTTGACAGGAGTTAATTGAGGTTGGTAGATTTATATTCATTTGGAAACTTCCCATATTCAATTCTAAGTCTTTATATTCCAGAGGATACTAAAATATTTGGTTCAAAGTGATTATGGACCTAGTGGTAATAGTATTGATCTTACTCTATAATCTTTGTAAATCACACTGATATAAAGTGTTATAGTAAGATACCAAGTAAACTAGGTCTCCCGCCCATAGGTTTGGTGGAGGTGCTACCCATCTGGCCTGTATTCCTCAGAATGCATGCATTCAATGCAAATATTGTTAACAGCTGATATAAGAACACTTAAAAGTCAGACATCTACAGCATGACCAGCTGTATACAGGTTATTAGGTACTGTTGTTGGTGTTTTTAATATTCAGTTTTATTTAGCTTTATATTGTGTGTAATACACTGCAAAAAATATACAAAATAGAAATGATAATTCCAGCCAATCAGGAAGCACTTTGTTCTGACTTCCAGACATCCCATTGGCTGCATAATTGAATTGATTTGGGTTTCCTAATCCCGTGGTTAAATCTAGTAGAACATAGAAAAATGGTGGAAATTGCTTACAGCAGCTTTAATTAATTGAATTTTTGTTACGGTTGTGATTTGATAAATTGTCCCCTCCCAGCCAAAGTTCAGGAGTCACAGGAACAAATTGGAGCAGCGGGGGAGAAGAACTTCCTCTGGGAGGAGGAAATGTGTCCAAGAGAGAGAGAGATGATGGGAAAGGGAAGCAATGTCTCAGTAATTGCCAGTCGAGTTTCAAAAAGCGCTGAGTCGGTTCATTAGCGCGGGACGTTATCGGCAGTTTTGTGTGTTCATATGCCATTAAAACTGTCATCTTGCAATGGAAATTAGCCTTGGTTTTTCTCGCTTTTCATGTGGAGTTTGTTGTGTATTTCATGCATCAACAGAACAGAAGAGGGAGAGAAAGAGAGAGAGGGTTGAAAATGAGGCAGAAGAAATTTAGGTGGACTGTCCCAACAGCACACAGACTATTTATCTTGCTTCCAAAGTGGCGAATCGTGAATGCCGGCACTAACTGATTCCATCTATCTCCGATTTCACACAACTCATTGAAACGTTTGTGTTGTCCTCTGCGGAGCCTTTTTCAAAACAGTGAATTGCGCCGAGATCGGAATTCATTACCATCAGAGGAGGAGAGAGAGTGTGTGTGTGTGTGCGTGCGTGTGTGTGCGTGTGTGTGTGCGTTAACCGCCTGCATATTCTGTTTTGTCTTTACAGACCGTCTATGTCATTGCCACCCATTAAAAAACCGAATGAAATTGTGCTGCGTTCACAGATAACTGAATGTCATGAACACATTGCCGCTTCATTTTACCTCTCCGGAACATCACGGCATCCCTGATAAACTGCCTCACTGCTGCCACAAAAGCAAATTTAACCAGCGGACACGTGTCCCCATACGACAGGAACTGGTGTAATAAGGGCTGGAGTTCTTTCCAATCTTATATCAGTGAGGGAGCATTCGGAGCGTTCTGAGGCCTGATGTTATGAGGCTATCACAGCCGTAGGGCTGACCTCAGATCAGCTCTCCGTTTTCGCTAATGAAGGGGAAAGTTGTGATTTCGAGGGCTGAAGAGGATCTCGAGGAAATGGTTGCATGAGTGCTTTTTCACCTTCCCAGAAGTCTCACAATTTGCTTTGATCGGCCCATCAGTCCTGTTTACCGGATGCCTTGCACAACTCTAAAGTGTTTTTTCAGTAAATAAAGCCCCCTGTAACTCCTCCTGGGAGACAGTTTCATAGCCGAAAACTAAGGTTCGCTTTCTTCTCGTTTTCTCTCTCCGACAGTCGCATTCTTTCCAAGAAAGGCACACTTTCTATTTTTCTCGCTCGACTCTTCAGAGGCAAGCCGGTTTACAGCGTACAAAGGCTCGGGTTAGCTCCCTACACATCCATAATGAATGAAGGCAGGCTGTTTTAATGACCAGGTCCAGGAGGAGTCACATCACAAAGCTCTCCCCCCACCATCCAGCTCTGTTCTTGGGATAATGATGTCACCCCTGGCCCCAACCAGGTCTGGAGGAACCTGGTTCTCTGTGAACTTTAATTATCTGTTTGATAAATGCCAGCCAGTCGAGGATGCTAGCTCAGGTTTGGGGGTCAGTTTCGGAAACGGTGACCGCGATGGGTGAGGGGTCAACGGTGGGTGCGATGTGTTTGTATGTGTTAAGAACCATGATATAAGTCACTTTGAAGTGGGGCAAGAGGAGCATTTGATCAGTTATTTAAAGTGCACAATATGAGATGCAATAACATGCAACGTATAAATGAGAGGAAAGGGACCTCAGAGTGTGTGAATTGATAGATCACTCACGGTAATTGCAGCGGTCTCTCACATTGTGTAGAGGACATGTCTAGGGCTCACCTGTAAGTAATGGCGCGCAATGATTGATGGTTGATCTCTACTTGTGGGGAGTGTAAAGAAGGCATCTCAGGGCTAATTTAGTCACCAGGGCTTGGGAAATGAGTAGATGATCTCAGGAAAACAGAGAGGTGACTGTTAGTTTAAAATGGCGAGTGGCAATATTTGCCTTTGTGAGCCAAGACCTCATAACACAAATAAAGCAATAATGTCAAATTTATGTTTAACAATAAACACCGGCACAAATCGGATGAGTGTGTGGCCACTTCTAAGTAAAGCGATTAAAGTGAAACAGAGAAAGAGAGAGATGGACAGATAACAGAGGTAACAGACAGACATTGAATTATTAAAGGGCAGGGGGCACTTCAAAAACAAAAGACTCCTCACCGCAAGAAGATGAATGCAATTCTATCTCTGTCTTGTGGTTATTCTCAGTGTTTGTTAGGCTTATATCCCATAATGCACCAACCGCTCCACTTCTAAAAGAGAAACATAAAAGGTGTCATTCATGAATTGGTGTGCATACATCCTCATAATCTAATAGGAAAGACCGGTAATGAGATTGAGTGCAATCTAAGAAAAATGATATAAAATAGGGCACGATGTGCTGGTTTAATTTTTTTTTTGTGAAGGTCAAGGCACACACTGTAGTGAAGTGAAGTGACGTATTACCAAGTATGGTGTTCCATACTTAGAATTTGTGCTCTGCATTTAACCCATCCAATAAGTGAACACACACACACTGTGAACACACACCCACTGTGAACACACACCCACTGTGAACACACACCCGGAGCAGTGGGCAGCCATGCCGCGGGGGGGACGGTGCCTTGCTCAAGGGACTCACCTCAGTCGTGGTATTCGTGGTATTCGGATCACGAGCCCAAGACTCGAACCACCAGGCCACGACATCCCTATATATCACAAATAAATTACTGGTAGAAAATTACCAGTACATTATTTGTTTTCTACTATAGACATTTCAGGAAATGCTAAAATGTAATTTATTGAAGTGCAAAATTTTATTGAAGTGCAAAATTTAATATGACGGAACCTTCAGCATTTATTTTAAGTTGTTTTACCCGATTTCAAATTTTGTGATATATAGGGATGGTTTACAGGGTGGAAAATAAAAAAACATAAAAAGTCCAGGCTTCAAGTTACTGGACATTACTAGTTTATCTTCATGATCATGCATGTTTAATATTAAATGTAAACATTGTATGTTTTCATCTATTTTAATCTAACAATTCAGTTGGTCATTTAAATTTTTTTTTGAAAGACGTAAGCAATGCTGGTCCAGAGGAACTTATGGTTTCAGTTTTTAACACTATTCACATTTTTAAATTGATTTAATGTACTGTATATTCATAAAATTATTTTACACTGAAAATACCAATTTAATAGTTTATAATATTTTGGATAATATCCCATTGATTATTTTTTTCAGTATACACAAACCTTTAAAGCCAACAGAATATTTATAACCAAAATGTCTGTCAAAATATTAGACTATATCATAAATATAAGGATTGAAAAATTAATGAAACGGAAATCCTTCTGGAACAGTGGATACATGTTGCAATGCGGTCTATAAAAGAAAGATTAAACATACTGTATGTAGCAAAAGAGTTTTTAAAACTTGAATAGTGTTGATTTAATAATAACGATTTGTAGATACAGTAATGCTTTATAGAGTTATTGTTTGTTGTGGATGTTAGATAAGGATTTTGTCTATTCAATGATATTGATACGCAAGGACTGATATGACACATAATGGTGTATGCATGTACAGTACACTAACTAATGCGGCAACATAATATGGAAAAATGTTTCAGACAGAGAAGACCCCATCCCTCGGACTCAGCAGGAGGCTAGCATATTTGGAAGATTGCCTCCTTTTTATTTCCCTCTTCTCTTTTATCCCATGCCTTCCTTCCTTGTTTTGGCTAATCTTCACAGACGTGCCGTGGCTCTCACTTCTGGAGGTGGTTGGGGGACTCCGGGTCATGCCGTGCCCTGGTTGAGATCCCTATCCTCTGGGGCTGAGGTCTGCTGCTCCCCACCCCATATCTCCATCTTCAAACCGCCACCTTCATAACTTCCTGAGCGACTCCAAAATGTGACCCTAGCCCCCCCCCACGGCTTCCTATTGGTAATCGTCTACAGCTGTAGAGAGCAGATCCAAATAGGACCTTGGGGAAAAGAGATTTGTAATTTCAGAGAACCATAGAAACAAGAAAAGGAAGGAAATTGGTGGCAGGCCATAGAAATTAGCATTCTTTTTGGCTTAAGCAGACATTAAAGATTGAGAAGTTGCAACGTTTCCCAGAGTCATGTTGGAGAAAATGCGGGGGGTAAAGATCAATGGCATATGGGCCCTTTGCACAGGGGCCACAGACGGTTCATACTGTCATACGGTACTCATGCTGAGCACAGCTCTGGACGGGTTCCATCTATTATTGATGCTTGTTTATCTGGGTCTCCTTTGGTCCACTTGGCTGCCATTGTTGAGGGAATGTGTGTTTTTAAGCAGATTAAACCACATCAGACTTCCAGGGGGTTCAACTTATTTGTCTTGTGAAATATACCGTTAAAAACACTGTCACTCAAAACATTTATCATTCAAAATTTAAATCTTGTTCAAAATAAATTTGATCATCGGGTTTTGGAACACTGAAAGGGTTTGGCTTATTCGTCTCAATCCTGCAGTGAGGAGTGGTAAACAAATCCCAGTCTTGGCTATCGGCGGGGCTCGCCAGTCTCAGATTATCATAGATATAATCATTAATCTTACAGAAAGACCCTCCACAAAAACAATGCCTGTTCAGTTCTCCACTCCTCTTTACCCTTTGGGCATTTAGAAAGACACACCTTCTCAATACGAAGACCTTCTGGCATCTCTTTAGGGCTCATCTACATACTTCTTAAGTATATCTGTATTTCTTTGTTTTTATCTTAACGGTTGTCACAACAAATGCAGTAAATGTCAAAACAGAAAATATGGATAAAGTAGTGCATATCAAACCAACAATCAAAGTCATGTTATAGGAGTGCATGTAACACATACTGAGAAAGACATGTCAGTTGAACTCGATGACTAACCAGCTTGTTTTCCTAAATAATGTGCATGATATGTGCTGCACACTGTCAAGACATTTAGACATTTATTTATATATAGGGTTGGATCGCTTACAAAACAAAATCTCACCAAAACCGATCATCCACAGACTGTCATAATTCTGCCTCTCTTGGTCATGTTTTTCCTGATTTCGTCATGGCAGACCTGTGTTTTGTGTGAGTTTACATGGCATTGTTTATGACATGCCATGTGCTCTCTTGTCTCTTTACCCCGCCCCCTTGTTACCCTGTCTATCTTCCCATTATTGTTTCATTCCCCACACCTGCCCCGTGTCGTTATCCCTTGTTATGTTTCCCTATTTAAAGCCCTTGTGTTCTCTGTCCTGTGTCGTTGCATTAAATGTTGTACTCGTGTTACTTAGATCGTGTTCTTGTCTTGTCAGTGTTTTAATTGGGATTTTGCCCTGCTTGTTACCTGTCTTGCCTTGTTTTAGTTTATTAGAATATTACCTTGTTTTGTGCCCCCTCGTGGGAAGTCTTTTGTTTGCCCTTTTTATATTGTTTAGTGTACTGTTTTCCCCATCGTGGGTTTTGTTTTGTTTTTTGTATTAAAGTCTTGTTTATTCCCCTCAACCGTGCCTGCATTTGGGTTCTCCATTCCTTCACCATCCCTACCCTGACATAGACTGTGACGCAACAAAACACCAAAGCACTGAAAGTGAGTTATTACACTGTTAAAATAGTCTGTGCAAGTCCAATGGTTCAATATTAATAAAATAAAGTGGCAAGTGTACTTGAACGCAAACAAACAAAAATATTTAGTAATTTGAACAATTGCCTGCTCTCCCTTTCGGTTTTTGTGGCATGTTCAGGTTAACCATGATGCATGGGTTGTGGCTATGACAGTACATCTGAGGTCAGCATTGCATGTGGTATTGTGAACGGGCTATTGAAACCAACAAGGAGATCAGGACATTGTTGAACATACTTATGTTTATACTCTTATGTAATGTTAAAATATTTCTTGTGGCTTAGCAAATATCATAAGAATATACAGTATTTTTGTATACTAGATTAACTAAATGAAATCTTTTAAAACACTAAATAGATTGTCTTAGTGGAAAATATAAAAAGAAAATGTATGAATCACCCAACAGTCAAATTCTTTAAAATGAATAAATATTTGTAAGTTTATGTACTGAAAAAACTTAACATACATTTATATATGTAATATGCACCCAATGAACCCCTTTGCTTATACATGGAATCATAAGTACTGCTGTTCATCTGATGTTGTTTTGTGCTAAGATGTTCCATTAGCTCATGTCATGTTGTTAGTTTATTCTGACAGCACTGAAAGTGATTGACATCTGTCATAATAAGAACATCACATTATGTTTAAAATGACAATGCTTAATAAACTTCCTTCCTTCTATCTTGGCTTTTAAGAGGTTCAATCTGATCACAATGACTGACTGCAGTCCATTGGTTGGATATCAGATTGTATTACAGATTTTTCTTCAAATGATCACATTACTTAACTGATCCTGATTGCGTTTGGCCCTTTTAAATCACATAAAATTCACACAAAGTAAAAGTTCACCAAATACCGAACCAAACAATTCACCTCCTTTGAATCGACAAAAAAATCGTAAATGGGTGACGTCTCCATTTGGTTTGCAACTTTCTTTAAAATATCTTCTTTGTGTGGAAGAAAGAAGGTCACACAGGTTTTAAAAGACAAGAGAGTGTTAAAATCCATTGCAAGAAATAAATCACTGGAATTCCCTCTGACCCCTTTGTGTACCAGTTTAAGTCTCCAAATCAAAAAATCAATCCGGTTACCCTAGTATTGATGTTCTAACTTGGCTGTTTTGAATCTGTTTGGCAGCTGAAAGCCTTAGAAGATCTATAGCACTGTTCATCTTTTCTTCTGTGAGCAGCTGACAGCTAGCATGAGAAAATGGCAGTCAAACAAATTCATAACACTTAAAAGAAGACATAAGAGCAGATATTACTCTTCCGTACCACATGATTCAGCAAGACAGCCGCACATGATGAAAAACGACCTGACTTTCTAAAAATGTGTCCATTCTGCTCTCTTTCTGATGTTCAGCTATATGTTGGAAAACCCTGTAGGTCTGTGACACATAACCTGTCATCTTTCATTAATTAAATGGTTTAACATCCAGAAAACTGCTGATATTAATTAACTTCATATTTTCAAGTGAGGTGCAATTCTAACGGAAAGTCTTCCTCTCTCACTTTCTTGTAAACTTATGACCTTTTCTGCCTCACTGTTGAGTAATGCTTCACTTCACATGTAAATCCCATTATTTGCCTCATAGTTCAACAGGGAATCCATTTTGTACTTATTACATTTCAGACCCTTAACCTTTCCCACTGATGCAGATGGGAGAGGATAAAAAAACATTCCACACGCTTCATGATCACACATTCTCTCCATGCAATAGCAAATTAAAATGTTCCTTATATGGCACTGGACCACAATTCTTGTATTGCTGGCTACAAGATTTCAATGCAAAGTGTCAGAAAAATATTGGGTTTTAGTTACTGGAGGTTACATATTTTATTTTACTCTGTGTAATAGCACACCATGGCTCCGTACCAAAACAAAGTAAACCTTAAGTTTTAGTTCACCCAAATGGGAAGATATTTTGAAGAGTGTCGGGGAACAGGCAACCCATTCACTTGCATTGGTTTTGTGCATACTGTAGAAGTGAACGGGTGCCGCTGCTGTTCAGTTACCAACTTTTGAAAATATCTTCTTTTGTGTTTTGCGGAAGAAAGAAAATAATACAGGTTTGAAATGACAAGAGGACAAGAAAGTGATTAGAAATTTTATAACTTGGGGTGAACTATCACTTTGAATAAAACCTCAAATCAAATACTGTAAAAGTAAACCTAAAGTAAAAGCTAGCTCAAAAATGCAAATTATGTCAACATTTTCTCTTGTCATTTAAAACCTGTATGACTGTTCCTCCAGTAAAACACAAGGGAAGATATTTTGAGAATGCATTGGTTGTGTTCATACAATAGAAGTAAATGTGAACCACTTAATGTTCAGTTATCAAAATCAATGCAAAGAGAGTGGGTGCCAGTTTCCAGCATTCTTCAAATGGGGGCAGTCATGGCCTGGTGGTCCGGCTCTTGGACTCGTGACCGGATGGTTGCTGGTTCGTGACTCGGAACCAGCGGGATACCACAACTGAGGTGAGTCCCTTGAGCAAGCACCCTCCGCCCCACTGCTCCCCGGGCGCCGCAGCATGTCTGCCCACTGCTCCGGGTGTGTGTTCCCAGTGTGTGTGTGTGTTCACTTACTGGATGGATAAAATGCAAAGCACAAATTCAAAGTATGGAACACCATACTTTGCAATACTTCACGTCACTTAACTTCACTGCAGTGTGTGCCATGACCTTCACTTTAAAAAAGTATTATCTTTTGTGTCACTCTGGTTTGAAATGACAAGAGGTTGAGTAAAGGACGACACATTTTTAAATTATTAAATATTAATTCAATTCAATTCTATTCACTTTTATATATATAAATAAAACTTAAACAGAGCATACATTCAGTAATACATAGTACTCAAATTCATAAAACTACGTATATACAGCAGCTTGATTGTATATTTATTAGTCCTCAGTATTTTTTTAAATTTACACAATTACTTAGTGTGTCTTCGCATGTCTCTCTATTGGCGTTTAAGTTCGTAAATGTTCTCCATCTGTACAGGAGCTGAGCGTACATTAAGAGTTATTCATGCAGATCTCGGTGTTCGCAGGACGGAGTTAAATTAATTCTCTGGGGTGTGTTGCTCCGGTTCAATACAGGTTAATGAGTTTTTCCTCTGTACAGGAAGTAGAACTGCGAGTGGTTTACTCTTTCTCTGTCTTTCTCTCGCTCACAGCAGTTCGATAATTCTAACCCTTAGCTCTAAATGAACTGTTTATCCCGGATCTGGTCTCCACGCTCGCTGGTTGAACAATGATCAATAGTGTCTCCTGCCTTATTGGATCGGGCCCTTTATTCCCACCATTAGGATCTGCTGATCTGAAACACTTATCTTTGAATAATCTGTAGCATTAGGATCAATCTGCCTCCCTCTGCTCAAGCTCCAGAGGGCAGGTTAAACCACAGGCCTGACTCAAAAGGGTCACCTCCAGCCCACCGATTGACACAAGAATTGTCCCACGACGAGCCTATGCTCACCTGCTCTCTATCTAACACTTTTTCCTGTTTCTCTGTCTGCACTTCAGTAGAGGTTTCTTATCATGCCTTATGAGTGTACCTCCTTGCTACAGCTATTTTCTGCACTGAATAGCTACAATTGGCTTCCATTTAAAGTACTTTAAAGGAGTGTGGAAGGACACAGAATGAAGGGAAGGGATGAACCTTCCTGACCTTCTATCTTCTTCTATCTTCCTTCTCGTATGAGGAAAAAAACAAATAGGTGAAGGAAGTTTTTTCTTGACGCAAAAGGAAAACCTGACAGTTTTGGATGGTGTATATTGTCTTCCAGCTTGACCCTTGTCTGACCGGATGAAAAGTGCAAAGATTTCTTCTAAAACCAGCACATGAAAAAGCTGTGAGACCAAAATTTCAAGCCAACATATGAAAGATCTCTGCGAGTTTTTTTTTGGTGATATCAAATGTACTCATTTTTTTGCTGTGTAACTGATATCACTCTGCCTGTAATTATATCATCACAGTGTGGCTTCAAGCAGCTGCTGTCACTTGCGGTCCTGACTTGCGTGTGTCATCGCTGTTATTTCTTTACCAGGTGTGACGGACACGTCTTAATCTTAAACAGGGTTGATGTTGTTTGCTCGCAGTTCTGCACTTCCTGTAGGTCAGTGATATGATAGAATATAACATAAGGTAATTACTGTCACTGCGGAATTGAGAGAGGGATAAAAGGTGCCGTAACCTGGGTGTTAAAAAGATTCTGCGACGAAAAACATGTGGGGAAAATCTCCCTGGTAACACACAACAGATGCCATGGCAACCTTCCTGCAAAAACTGATCTGTAGCCAGTTATATTAGCAGCGAAAATATTCTGTGAGGCATGTAAAGATAAAAAAGGGACCGTTGCAACCTGTTACTATGGTCTGAATGACCCGACTGAAGAATTGCTTGGCAACAGACCATGTGATGCTTGTGTGTTTTACAGAAAATGGCACCAGAGGACAATTTTTATTGCTTTGAGGTTTCTTTTTCAGAGCAGTGCTGAAAATAATGAAGATTTATTTGATTTATGTCTCATTGGAGAATCAATCATTGAAAATAAGCAAACAAAAATAGCTCCAACTAGCTGGGTGTTAAAGTGATGGTTTATCAAAAATGAAATAATGTCCTCATTTACACACCCTCTTGTCATTTTAAACTTCTGTTTAAACTGTGGAACAAAAGAGAAGATATTTTGAAAAGCTTTGGCAACTGAACAATGACAGCACCCATTTACTTGCATTGGTTTTGAGTCAATACAACAGACAAAGAATGAATATTTTTATGAGCTTTAAATTAATTAAATATATTGTTCATTTTTGGTGTATATTAACCTTTATAATACATTCCTTCAGCAGATGTTTTATCCAAAGCAACTTAAAAGTATTATGCAGTGGCCAATCATCACTGCAGAGCAAACAGGGGTAAGATGTCTTGCTCAAGGACACTTAAGTCATTGTCTGCTGGCACTGGGATTTGAACACACAACCTTCTTCTTAAAGTCCAACTCTCTAACCACCAGATCACAACCAATCCCCACAACTCAATATAACTCTATATATATATATATATATATATATATATATATATATATATATATAATATTCCTATTAGATAAATATGTGTAGTATATAACAAATATATCTTTTTTTAAACAACTTATTGTAACATGAAATATTCTTTACAGTGTGCGATAATGAAGACACATCTGTTTCAGAACAAGTATGATCACTCTAGCATCAGGCAGATCTTCTCATCTGCAGGCTTTTTTGTTTTCTTACTTTAAATAGATGATGCTCCAATGATATCAATACCAAAATATCTTGGCTTCTGAAGAATGTTTTAAAAAATGTTGCATTTTTTATGTTTGACATAAAAGTTTGTATCTTGGCAGATCTGCGCTCAGTTTGAAAACGATGTTGAGATATCTTCTGAGATTATTTCTTCATTGATTTTGATTTTCAAATTCTGTTCTCCATTTACAACCATAACTGTTTTAACAAAAAAACATAGCTATTTTGACTTTCTTATGGGCATCTAGCGGATAAAGTCTCCCATCCCCTTACGTGACTACAAAGAGATCTACGGCTGTTATTCTCCAAGACACCTGATATCTCCAGACAGCTGTCTGTAAAAGTAGAAAGATTACATTTCCAAGGTATTTCTGTAAACCTGGAGCTCTTTGAGGCTTGTGTCAAGAGTTATCTAGCGGTTGGAGGAGACAGATCTTCTTATGTTCTGGCTGGCCTGGAGGATTTCTGGGTAAAATATTAAAATGGAAGAAGTTCAAATAGTGGTTATTGTATATAAAAAGGAAAGTAGATTAATGTTGACCTTTCTGATGTTTACTTATGCCTGTGATGAGAAGCTGTTGTGGGTTTTCATCCTATGAGCTTTATCAGTGGAACAGTGTGAATGAACGGAAAGAGTCAGAATAGATTACCGTTACTCGGTCGGGGAGCGTTGTTCATTAAAGTTTTCGCAAGACAAAACTGATCCGTCCGCTTAACTCAATCCTTCACTTTTCTGTTCTTTTCCCATAACTGTCTTAGTTTTTATCCCAGATAGAAAATGGAGCTCAGATACTTTATCAGTGATTCCTTAATGCACAATTTTTCGTACATGTTGACATATTTCTGAATTATGAATACCAGGCTAAAGAAAAAAATCTAAAAACAAACATTAAACTTTGAATTTGCCTATTAATTTCAATGTGGTTTCAATCTTTGAAATGTTCTTACTTGATCGATTTTAAAGATATCAATGTTATATTCTCAAATAATGTTTCTTATCTTGAGAAGTATGATTACACGTATAAAAAAAGTAAATCACAAAAATATGACTTTAGCTAGTTTTCACAGGCAGGGAACGGATGGTAGCTTAGAATTGAGTTGTGCCTTGTCCATAAAGGTAATGTAAGAAATTTAAGGAGACAGCAGTATCAAAGCTCTTAAAAATCTCAACCACTGAAGCTAAAATATTCCATTAATTAACACAGTAATTCTTTTACAAACAGTGAAAAAAATCTTCATCACGGATCACGACGCACGCCATAAAGTGTGAAGACAGTCCTCCATGAATGAAGATGCATAGCGGTACAGTAATTAGGTTTGGGACTTGATTATTTGATTATGTGATGTAAAGTCCCCGGTTGTGCACCAGTGAATAAGCGCATTGTGCCCGTTTGCATTAACTAAGACCGTAATCCATCCTATCGCATGCGCTCTGGTACAAGCGCTGCGATTCCCACCGCATCTGATTTAATTAGTAACTGATAGCAATAAACAATGCTCACTGGAGTGGAAATAACAACTTCTGTTGAGATGCTTATTTGCGACGCTGTTTAACATAGAAGCCATTAAAAACTCAAAAGATAATAACAATAGCAAACACGCTGCCACAACAATTGGTGCTCGTATTAGTCTCTCTCAAGTTCAAAGTAAGGGTGATGGGGAGGGCACACGCTTGTACAGCCGGATATGAAACTGTAATCAGGATGAAAATAGCATCTCTCAAAGTGACAAAATCATTACTGAATATACACTAGAGTAGTAACAGGTTTGTGTATGTCGTAGTTTTGTTTATTGCTATTTAAAGTGTATCAGCTTAAGATAAAAGGAAAGTAAATGGAAATTTGAGGTTGGTTTAAGATGACAATGGCAACATTGTTATATTTGTTCACATTAAAAATGCATTTGGATTATTGTGTAACATTTTTTACATGCAGGCCCAAAAGTTTGTTTTATTATATATTCAAAGGGATAGTTAACTCAAAAAATGTATATATAACTTCACCATTTTAAACCTTTATGATTTTCTGTCTTTAAACAAAAAAGATATTTCGTTGATACTTATTGAACAAAAGTGGCAAGCATTTACTTTCAATGAGTGGACACAAAATCAATTCAAGTAATTGGGTACCAGCTATCAACATTCTCCAGAATATCTGATTTTGTGTTCTGCAGAGAAAAGAAAGTGATACAGGTTTGAAATGACAAGAGGACAGGTAAATAAAAACACAATTTAAGTTTTTGTTTGAGCAATCACTTAAAAACCTCATTAAAAGTATTTAGAAAATGCCTGTAAAATAATTTCATAAACAACAATATCATAAACACCATTCAACTGGATCCCAACTTATTTATGGACAGCACATATCTCTAACCTCTGTTTTTTCTATGAAATGATTAAGAAAGACAGATTTGTGCTACTGGGTATCAGGCAGTCACTTCACAGCCGTTTCCCAACATAGCAAAGCCCGCAGGGACACATACAAACATGAACACAAACTATTCATAGCATATATTTTGGTCTGAGAATGAAGGTCATTGAGAAAACAGGACAGAGATGAAGAACTTGAACAATCCCACTGTTCATTCTGCAAGATAAGCTTTACCCCTAAATAACTTGTTTACTCTTGCAGTTAGTTCTAAATGGAGCATCAAACAGTATCAGAAAAAAGTTTTTCATGTTTTTACTATTTTGGAAGAAAATTTGTTTAAATTGGACTTTCATATCCATTTAAAATGTTTACACTTAAATGTATTAGATAATAGAATATAATTCAATGTTAAGTTAGCTTAACGGTCAGTTGACACCGGCAAAAAATATTTATAAAACAGTATATAATATTGAAATGTTCAGAAGTGTTTGACAATCAGAAAAGAACATGCAATTAAATTTTTAGGATTTTAATAGATTTTTTGAATGTTACAACCGTCCTTCTTTTCTTGGATAAAGCGCAGTGAACACTTGACCATAGATAAGAACATTTTGACCAGCAAAGCATTGCATGTCATAAAGGCATAAAATGATTGTCAACTAAAACACATTTTCTGGTCATATATAAGCCAAATATTGCCATATTATTTCTTTAATAAGACTGACATGTCTGTCTTGGTATTATTGACAGTTACGTGTGCACATTTTCTTCTAAGCAGCTGTCTTTATTAAAAACGTAATGAAGCAGAGAGAGAATGATTTGTGCTCTGGTGGTCTGATGCTCAGATGAAGATCTGAAACTGATCACCAGGGATTTGTGTACCACCCGAACGCAGATGCACAAACTACACAAAACACTCACAGACAGTGGTATTTCTGCCATGCCCATGATTAAATAAGAGCTCAAGAAGAACACAAAACTCCGAAATGAAAGCTTTTCCCCCAGCCTTCGTATCAGAGAACAGATTTGTCTTTGTTTGCCTCATCAAGGACTGTATAATTTAGTCAGTGAAGCCGTAATTATCACACTATGCAAAATGGGAATGTGGTGAAGAGACAGGAAGAAGTACCCGGAGAAATTGCAAGTCAGTTTCATAGTACGGTATTCACTTTTTTATTTTTATTTGTTGCCAGGTGTACACCATTTTCCTTTAAGATGAATGTTAAATTCTAAGTGCTTGTGTTATCTGGAAATATTAAACAGACTGGTGCTTGACTCCTGAAGTTGCGTATCACAAGCCTTATTTATTTTAGTCTCTTGGTATTTTTGTATTTGATGGAACTCATATGTTCTTTACTGGAGATATTAGTATTAATCTTGTATATTATTCAGCATGACGCCTGTTTGTGTTTGTGCACTTTAAAAGAGAAAGTTAATTTTCTTTTAGAAACCCAACCCAGAATGAATTTCTCTCTCTCTTACAAAACAGAATTAAACTTGCCTCAGCATATTTGTATGTAAACAGTTTGCGGGTATGTGTGTGTGTGTGTGAGAGAGAAAATGTGTGTAATGTTTCATTTTCAGGTTTTATGAGAGAAATCCTTTGGGGCCAACACAGTTTTACACTCCAAACAAAGGAGAGAGTGAGACATTTATCGTGTCCTAACAAGGGAACTGATGCAATTTTCTGACAGTTTGAAAGAAACAAGGAAGACTTATTATGTCTTCGATATTGTGCAACAAATATTTTGAGTGGCAGTCTGTAATATTTGAGGAAAACATGAAAGGTAGCTCTTGAGCTTCGGCAGAATCAGCTGATAGTCTATTTGTCGTTTTCTGTCTCACCCAATGATGCAGAAACACCTACAAGCTAGACAAAACCGCTCTCATGATGGGCCGACTTCAATACTCCATCTCATTCGTTTTTGTCTAATCTTTTTTCTTCTCATTTTCAATTGTTTTTATATACCTCTTTGCTATCGCTTTGGCTTAGGTTTGCCAATTCGTTGTTCCTTTTGATTCTCTTTATTCCACTTCAGCGAGCCAGTGCCGAGTGATTTGCATGGTGACTATCTTGTTTGCTTTCTTTCTTCGTTTTTCTTATGAGAGAATAAGTAAAATGATAGCGGCGCTCTCTAACAATTAATTTCATACTCAATGATTTTAAACTGTTTTGTTGGCTAATGAATGTGTTGCTATTAAAGGATAGAGAAAAAAAAACACTGAATGCTGTTTTTCTTACTTATCCTCAAATTTTGTCCTCCAAACCTGTATGACCTTTGTTTTTTCAGCAGAACACAAAAGAAGATATTTTGAAGACTGTTGGTAACACAATAACAGAGACATATCTCATTATTTGTTTATGTGTTGTTAAGTTGTGCAGGTTTAGATCGACACAAGTATTTATTTCGTGTATAGCTGTTGTACATTCTCAAAATATCTTATTTTGTATTCTACAGAACAAAAGTCATAAAATAAATTTCTTACCCATCGAAGGAGTCCAAGAATTTTTTGTTATAAGCAGTTTTCTATGTATCTTTCTCTGATCAATGACATTTATACATATTTATAACATTTCAAAGGTAAGTAATTGATGACAGAACAGAATTTTTTGGGATCTATTTAAGCATCCTTAAATGCATGCCACATTGATGGACCATTATTTTAATATTGATATACCTGATCAACAATGTCTGTTTGTTACAGTCCATGTCACACATATGGAGTAATAGCCTGTTATCATGTTTTAACATTGTCAATCTTTTTTAATGATATTTTAAATCTTAAAAATAGCACAGTCTTATATATGTTCTTTTCTACTCAGTGAATTAATTTATATGAGGGGTTAATTTGCAAAAACAGAAAAAATGTACTCACTCAATAAAACACAATAAATACATAAACATTATAAAACATACATTAAATAAAAATGTTTTATCTTTATTTGAAAATAAGCTCTTGGCATGTTTCTTTTCTGCAAGAAAAACTTTGCATACATTTTAAATAATATAATAAAAGACTATTATCATGGAAAATTATAATTTTATTTTAATGTAATCAGCATTTAAGTGTTTAAAAGGCAGTCTAGCAAAAGAAAGTTGGTAAGAAGTCTTAAACACAGCATATGGCAAACCTTTGACACATCTACATGCAAACATTAGCTTCCCGACCCATTTCTACAACATCTGGATGTCAGAAATCCTCTTGTCATGAAAAAATGGTTTTGTTTCCATCTGCTGATAAATATTGGAATAAAGCCATTTACAACGGACTAAAAAATGCAGTCCTAAATGTGTCTCAACAAAGTTTTTCAAGGTTATGGACAGTCACTTTAATCAAAGCAGACAGTTTATACTCACAATAACAGTGTAAACAGTTATGGTCAGGAGTCAAAACAATTCAACAACATTAAAAACATTACAAATTAAAAGCAGTTCTGTATGTTAGCAGTCCTTAAAGCTTCATTTTTGTGGTTTATTTTCATAGGCGATTTCACAGTCGCACAACACTGTAATTGAAATCAGCCTTTTATTGTTTATGTTTAAAGTTTTGCTTATGATGAGAGTAAAAATAAATTGATCAAATTATTCACCCGACATTAAACAAACAATCTGATATCGCTCACTGTTCATGTTACTCCTTTCTTCTTATTTTCCCACAGCTCTTGATTTGGGTTAGTGTGGCTGTGGTGACGTAAAGAGACAAACAAAAGAGACATTCTTAAACATTTGATTATGACAGTCAACTACATTAACAAAGAAAACATCGTCTCTCAACGTGATAGCCAATGGCAGAAAAAATAACATTTTAAATACTGTCAGATGTGAACGGGGTCCGTATGTAAACCGAGTGAAGAGAATATAGCATTTCTCTATGGGATTATGCAGGAAATGCTGTTTTTCCTTTCGATTTGCATATGTAAATGGCATCTTTAAATATAGTAGGTTGGTTTCTGTGTTATGGAAATCTGCATAAATATGCAGAAAAGTCATCATAGATATGACTGCGAAGCAAAGCAAACATTAATAAGAAAGATGGTTATTTTCTCTTGTACGTGTGATATTAGAACACACACCCTTCCCAGGTTTTTCATCAAAATAGGCTTATGTGTATGTGTGTGTGTGTGTGTGCGTGTGTGTTTTAAATGGGAGACAGTACAGATCAAGAGACACAAAAGTGAGCCGGCATGTCAATGTTATTAATATTCTTTAGAAATGCTTATTGGGTTTGTGTTTTGATGAAAAACGGATCTCCGGGGATGTGAATCAAGGGACTGAAGTTACACTTGCCTTTTAACTTGTGGAAAGTAGGGTCACAATACCATAAACATATTTTACGACACTATTCCAGCAGAAGTATCACCATACCAAGCTGTATCACGATGCCATGTTCAACAGTTATATTTTTCTATCACACAGATTTTTTATTTTAGCTAAACTTTAGTATAGAGTCACATTACCATTAGTTTAACTAATTCGTTCAAGACGGCCTGATTCGTTCAAAGAAAGAATCACGATGAACGTTTAAAACACAGATGCATTTAGGATAGTGATGGGCAGTCCGGCTCTCTTTAAAGAGTCATATCTTTTGGCTCGGCTACCTTAGATGAGATTGCTCTTCTGGTCCCCAAATGGCTCTTTCTTTTATCACGTTCCTTGGTATCCTAATTTAGCATTTGTAAAGTATTGTTTTTTCATAACATATTTTGATGCATTTTTGGTTATACAGTCCCTAATATGTGACTATTTATTTTTTTATTTTTTTTTTAAATTTACAAATGTAAATGTATTTAAATAATTGAACAGATGCTGCTTTTTCCACTTCGCTAACACTTAAATCCGTGATTCTCGCCTGTCTCTGGCTCTCGGAGTACCTGGCCGGTTGCACTTGCTATAATCACCCGTGTGCATAACATATTTAACAAAATAACTGAATACATTTCTACATCACAAAATTATTTTCACATGATGGTATTTGATGCAAGTCAGTTGTGGTCTGGTGGTTAGAGAGTTGTACTTGTTTGCGGAAGGTTGTGTGTTCGAATCCCAGTGCCAGTAGACAATGTCTGAAGTATCCATGATAAGTGACTAATGCATAATACTTTTTAGTGGCTTTGGATAAAAGCGTCTGCCAAATAAATAAATGCAAATGTAAATGCATACATGGTGTCCAATCCACATTAAGTCCCTCCTCAACCTACAGCTAAAGATTCGGCTCTCCATGACTGGAGACGGCTCTTCTGGTTCACTACAAAGAATCGTCTCTTAGAGGCATTTTGTCGGCGAAGGTATTTAACTAAATATAAATGTGCATATTCTCCATATTTGTAATTTTGAAACTATTGTTTAAAAAACAGCATGGCATCTCCAGTATTTGGCAAACGTAGCATCGAGGTAAAACATGTAACCCCAGTCAGCATTATTTAACTTGACGAGCCTGTATTTGGGAGCTAAATGTGACATCACACACACTTTTATTGAGGCTCTGTCACTCCCACACATTAGACACACAGAGGCAAGTCCGGCCGCAGGGACAAACATAATTATATTAATTGTTAACATAATGATGCATTTATTTTTAATGTGTTCCTTCTGGCAATTAGTGCAGGTACCCGAGGCTTTCAATAGTCTCTCTGTTTCCTCTTTCACATTTTCATGCATATTATCTCGCTTTTTGTCTTATTGTCCTTGGTGGAGCTTCGAACAAGCCGCATTTAGTTCCTCTCCACCAATTCCCACACAGGTGTTCTCACACAGAAATATCATAATTATTATATCGCTCTTTTATTACCTTTGATCGCTCGGTCTCTCTGCCTTTCTTTCTCACTGCTGGGGGACCGCTTCCCAGGACTAAATGCATAAAAGTGATTGCATTTTTTACGCATGCTGTCCATAAAATGAGCAATGAATGAATTGTGGAGGGATAATGAGTGCTGGAAGGTGAAAGGTGGAGTGGGAAAAAGTGAAAGAAAGGAAGGGCTATTGGTACAGTATGTGCAAGACAAATGACTTAAACGTGCAAGGCTTATAGCATAATAAAATACCATTGGCAGCACGTAAACTTTGCATAGTGTTGAGGTTTTGTATGCATCAAACAACCATATGACCTGTTACATTTATAAAATCGTGCCGTAATAAGACCAGATTGACCCACAGCTGGTGTTAATAGATCTGTATTTCTCCAAGGCATTGTACAAACCCTGAAATCGCAAATGGATTTCACCTTATAAAACGCAGCCACGGTGACAAATACTAGACCTATGCATAACAATCGATTTTTAGAGGAGTAATGAGGGCCAGGCTTGCAAGCACAGACACATACATTTTCACTTATTTTAAATGTACAATACTTTTAAGGTTTAAGGACACCTATGAGTTCTTATTTTATTTTATTTTACCATAATAATATTGGACTCATCAAAATAAAAATAAAAATATATTAAATATAAATATAACGGAAATTATATTAAAACTAAGAAAATAATAATCCGTTGATCATGTTCACCTTCAGATCTTCCTTACCCGAGATGCTTTATGAAGAGTCCCTATCTATTCGCGCTCTTATTGGCTTGGTCCATCCATTTCCAAAAATGTTATTAAATCCTATTACATTTTGTCATGAAAAACTAACAGACGTTTTACAGGTACAAGGGTCACACATATGCCGTATGCTCCTTTTAATAAACATATTTATCTATTCCAGTTATTATAATCAAAACAATATTTATGCTATACTTTTCAATACATTAAAGAATTTCTGTTTCTTGCAACAGTTTGCAAAAACCTGTCTGTACTGCTAGGTTTAAATCATTGTTTGGATCACATATGTCTTTTTGGGTTCACGTCTGTGCTTTATATGTCAAATATTTCAAAGTAGACTAAATAAGTTATTCTTTCCTGTTTCTGTGAAGTCTAAAGCATGAAATTCATGTGTAAGATCGATGCTCAATCATTTGTGCACACTTAGAAAGAGGTATATATATTATGTCCATAGTACACTTGGAAAACAACTCAAGGATTTAGTAAAGAAGACATTGTGTGTCCCATATAATAATTTTGAGTCACAATCAATACTGTTGAGATGACAAGACCTAACATTGTCAACGCTGTTGAGAGGTTGTCATTTCTGTACGGCACAGCAGAACGCATCAAATAAAGCAACCCAACATGCCTCTGATTATTCTCATAATAGATGAGATCTATAAAATGTTATTGTTTATGGTCAATCCCTTTGAAAAATCAATTTGAGAACTGCTTTACTAAGCACTATAACACGGATATCTGTCAAGACGTATAAACCGCTGAGGAGCGTGAATAGCAAATTCACAGACAGGATCGATATCACAAAGGAGATTATAGCGAGATGAAACCAGCTGGATTGAATGAAAGAGATATAACAGAATATGTGCTTAACAGGTGGCAATGCCAGACAAGCAGTGATGAATTCACAGTCTGACATTTTGCGAACGACTGTTAATCTTCATTATACATGTTTGACCTTTCACCTGATCCTCGCGCGCAGAGCCACAGCCTACATTATTATTGTCTGTGGATTGGATGGATTATTGATTGTTTTGATGGCAAGAATAAGGCAGTGAGAGAATGGATGATAGATGAGGCCAAGTTACATCAAGAAACCACCGCTGAGGATGAAGTTACACAATAACATTGTTGAACCGGCTCATTTGTCATTTTAGCCGTATGTTTTTCCATCTTACCTCGTATATTTTCGGTCCATTGTTCCGTAAGGTCACGAAACTGAAGTAAAAATTTGATCAATTTCTCTCAAATATCCATTCAATTGCGTCAGTATTGGGCTCGAGATTATTGTGTTTCAAATAACCGTAGACTGTTATGTCTGGCTGTGAGGGGAATGTTCTTTAAATGCGATTATTGCGCAAGCTTTAAATATTTTAGATTGATTTTTTTCTTTAGTTCTCAAAATATTATTCTGCCAAAGCTGTTCTTTTATCTACAGTATGCCGCAGAGGTGCTCGCTCAATCTTTCCACCCTCCTCTTCCTTGCCTTTTTATTCGCTGTTTCATAAATCACGGTCTGTCTTGGGTGATGATGTCTCTGTAGACCCCGCTCTACACGGAGGTTCATATTTTTATCATTGCTATGCATTTATTCACAAGGGAGCGAGGATCTGAATATAATAATGTTCCTATGAATCCCTCATCATGCTATCCGTCTTGCAAGGCCCCAGGGCCAGGGAATCCGCACACGGAGTCTCCTTTTGGCATCATTATGTTCCATTTGCATTTCACAGCACATATTCATCATGTGATCATGCACATGCACAGCTTTATGATGCAAGCGTTCCTCCCATATTGGTGACAGCCGTTAAACTCTCGTATTTGACTGTGAAATCTTTTGCTTTGTGTAAAGACATGCGGCTAACGTCTGACAGATTTTTAATCCAGTCAAATCCCAGCAGTTTTTCCTTATGGAGCAAAAATCAAAAATCTGCAGAAATTCAGGGTGGTCTGATTTTTGGCACATTCAAAAATGATATGTACAGATTATATAATTAATTGATGTCCGGCCCATAATAAGCCTCAAACCAAATTTTAAAAAGTTTTAAAAAGTTTTATGCCGTGAACCCTGTCAAATCCTCTGACATTTTTTTTCCTCAAGCTCTTATTAAAGCAATCGAGAAGCTGAGTAACAGAAACCCTGTGGAATCCAGGTTGGACAACTCGATTGTGTTTTTATTAAATCCAGTGGTGAAATGTTGTTATGTGATGTTTGGGCTGGTTATTTATACGGTGTACTATCTGATCCGGTATGTCAGCATTCCAATACTGAGGAGCTGATTTTGTGGATGATCCGGTGTAGATGGTTTGTTTTTCCCCTACGTTGCCCATATGCTTTTGCTTCTGCGCCGTCCAAAATGATGAACTGTATGTTGAGTGAGCACCTGAGAGCTGATCTCAGAAACATAACTTACTTACTTTTTTAAACGTCATATGAATGTTTCATATAAAGTGCATGTTTATAAGATACTATATAAGTACTTTATAGTAATATAATGCTATTAACCTTTTTCCTTTGAATAAAAATATTTTTCAGGTCTTAAACAATACGTATAGAACATGTTTTTTGCATGTATGTCTAACACAGCCTGGGTGGCATGGCTCAGTATTTTCTGAGAGTAAGTTCTCCGTGAAAGAAGCAGCTGGGTGAAAACAAAATATTCTCATTCCAAACCTGAATGACACAAAAAGTGTTGGGAGCTGGCACCCATTTACTTCGATTGCTTTTGTTTTTATACAGTGTGTGAGTGCCACTGCTTTAGGTTTACCAGCATTCTACAAAATTTCTTCCTTTGTTTTCTGTGGAATAAAGATTGTTATAAAGGTTTGAAATGATGAAATTATGAAAAAAATAGGATCAAAATTTCATAGTTACTCAGAAACAATATATGTCCTAGATCACCTAAAACTATGAATTCTGACATCATTTACTCACCCTCTATTCATGTTTCCCTTGTATGATACAGAAGTATAAGAATGTAGGGAGCTGCCACAATTTACTTTCATTGGTTTTGTGTCCATACAAAATATTTGAAGAAGTTGCCCTGCTGTTTGGCTACTTACATTTTTCAAAATATCTTTTGTTTTCTTTAAAAGAAATTCAACAGTTTTGAAATTGAGATATCAGATAAAACGTTGACGCAGTGTTTGTCCCAATTCCTAGGAAACAATATATAAAAATATTTCATCCAAAAATAAGAATTCTGACTTAACTTACCATCTTGTCATTTTAAACCAGCATGACACTAAAGGTGGTAATTTGAATAATGTTGTGAGATGGTACCATTTACTTGAATTCTGAATTCGTGCCCATGCTATTCATTTGCTATGTGTTTACCAGCATTATAAAAAATATATTCTATTGTTCCATGTGGAAGAAAGAAAGCCATACCGGTTTCAAATAATGATGAAAATAACAGGAACAAGTTAAACACGGTGTTTTTACAATGCCAGAAAAACAATATGTGACTGGGATTTTTCTGGAATTTATGAAATATAAGTGATAGCAGCAAGCTTCAGTTTTTTTTACCCCGAATAACGAATTTTTCTCATAAGGCGAACTCAGCTCTAACATAAACAGGGGCAGAACCTTCAGTGTAATGCAGGACTTTATCAGGTGCTATGTTGTTCGTATGTCATCCAGTGATGATGGATACCCGGCAGTGATGTTATTTTGGGGGGTGTTTCTGCTGAAGATAATATCTGGGATAATATTAGTGGGTTTATCTGGATTTCGAGGGTTACTGCTAAAAACACACACATAAAGCAGGTTGACTGAGAAACATACTAAAGCACACAATAACATACACTTGTCTTTCTTTTTTCCCTTTCCTCGGAAAGCAATGCCCGAATGCTCCCTCTCTAATGAATCCCTGGCATTTGTTCAGTCTTGCGCAGACTTTAGTCAACTCCGTACTCTCTGCCCGCTTGCCTTTAATGTTCAGACAGGGCTTTAAATCAAATGGAGTGCATTTCATCCATTTCGGTAAGCTGTCATGAAAATCTCATGAATTCTTACCTCTCCCAAGTCTTTCTGTCATCACCAGCTCAGTCTCCAATCAGCTGTTAACTTGTTTTCTCAGCAGGAGGGCATGTTCACCCGTCTGTGTGCGTTTTTTTTCTGTTTTTCCTTTTCTTTCTTGCTTGACTAACCAACTCGCTTGATTTCAGTTGAATATTGTATGATGTTGTTTCATTTAAAAAAAATTTTTTTTTAATTTTCCTCAATTTCAGGTTTATGTGTTCCCAACTGAGTGGGTCTGGGATGTGTGGGATTGATGGATGTGATGTGCGGGATTGATGGATGAGATATGTGGGATTGATGGATGTGATGTGGGGGATTGATTGGAAAGAGAAAACGTATTCGACTTGTTTGTAGGTGTCACCTGGTAATATTAAAACAAAATTAAAAAAAACTAAAATTCTGTTGTGATATTACAAACATGCATGATGTTTTTCTTCTGCAAAACAAAGAAATAGATATTATGAAGAATGTCAGTACCCAGAATTAGTTGTTTCCTATTTACCCTCTTTTGTATGGATACAATAACAATGGTAAATCAAAGCTGAAATGTCAAGAGTAAACGATGTCAGAATTTATATTTTGGGTTGAACTGTTCCTTTATATATGTTAATCAATTTTGTTTCATGCTAATGCTTTAGAGAAACATTTAATGAAATAATTTTCAATAATTTGACATGTTTATGCTTCATTGATAAAGATCATCTTAAATGCTTTGTACTTTTTTTCAAAGCTAAAAAATATTACAAATGTGTTAATCTCTTATCTTACATGCACACAAAGCTTTGAATGCAGTAAAAAAAATTTAAAGGCCTTTTTTGTCACTTTGTTGTTAGTCTTTGGATTTTATCTATAATTCTTAGCAATAATTACATTATGTCCCATATCTAAGTGTTTTATATGTGTCTTTTGGAATGTTTCGTGCTAATTTATATATATAGGGGTCAGTCGTGGTCTGATGGTAAAAGAGTTGGACTAGAAGGTCGCAGGTTCCATACCAGTGTCATCAGAAAATGACTGAAGTGTCCTTGAGCAAGACACCTTACCTCTGCAGTAATTTTTGGCTACTGTATAATACTGTAAGTTGCTCTAGATAAAAGCGCCTGCCAAATGAATAATGTAAATGTAAATGTAAATATAAAGTAGGCTTACAACGACAATAAAAAACTATGTAACCATGCAAGCAATGTCAAACGAAAGGCAGAATGTAGCCTGACTTAATGATAAACATGAAAGAAAATAAATAAACTGAATTTATTATTAATTTAAACAAATGAATGAAAAGTCCTGACTGGCTGTTGGTAAGGGCGTTAGGTCTACTCATGTAAAAAGGAAATCTCTTCTGTCAGTGTTTCCGCTCCTGCATGTAAACAAAAGAACGTAATCACGACTGAATTGCCGGCGACTGTTTGTCTGTTTCAGTGTTCATCATCAGCCTCTGTTATCGGATATAATACAGTGAAATGCCGTACCGCTGTAACCTTCCTCTGGGGCAGATGGAAATTAGTAGCACTCTCTCACCTTCTCTTTTGTTCGGTTTGGGGGAATGTGTGAAGAATGATGAGATGGTGGAGAGAGAGAGACAGTGAAGGCTGAGGGAGGATTGAATTAGAGCAGATTGAAGCGTGATGAGACAAAACAGAGCCAAAGATAATGAAGGTAAATAAACCTTATTGGTCTGCTGGCTCGGAGGACAAAGAAGTGAGTACGTGATGGAGAAGGAAAGACAGAGAGAGAGAGAGTTGATGGACACAAGAATAATAATGTCTCTCGCACAGGTAAAGTGCATGTGAAGGGAGGCCTTTAGGTGAGGAAAAATAGCTGTTAATGGTATGAAGATAACAGTAGAAGCTACTGTGTTTATCAAATTCTTTTGCCATGTTTCCTAACAAATCATATTCTGGATCTAAGGGTAGTTAGACTAGAATAGTGGAGGGCGTTCTTCCAAATAAAAGCAGTTGACAATCGTCAAAAAAGAATTGTGAGAAATCCAAGATCTAAATTTTCATATGCTCCAATAATGTGATTATGTTCAATAATCTGAGTATGAATTTAACATGACCTTAGAACAACTTTTGTCTCGTTTAAATAAATTATTTATTATTCTTCATGATCTCAAATACAGTGTTACTGTTTAATTTTAATATACCAGATGCTGTTAAAATAATTATAATATTTTGAAAATGTATTTCATTAATTCCATTTAAGAAGTTGTATAACGTGTACATTCATTTCACACACTTATATATTGCAAGTGTTTCTTTCTTTTAAATTCAATGATTGTAGCTAAATTCTCAGAAAATTTTAATATTTCTTAAGAGAAATACCAAGAAAGGATTTTAAGGAAATATTTGCCAACTAAAAGTGTGAATATGAAACGTATGGGACAGTTTCCCTTAACTTTGCACTTCCTTGTGGGCCAATCTAAATTCTCTCACTGTGCATCGGCCCTTAAAACATCTCTTTCCACAGTTTTAAACGTTGAAAATATCTTTAGCTAAATAAAATGTGAATGATTCAGTTTTTGAATGATTCAGTCAGTGGGAGCTGTTTATGTTCCAGCTTGTCTGGAGATTCGGATGCATGAGGTTGTACTGACCTGAGTGATGCTCTGTCGGAATGTTATTTTGAATGTTTCATTTGAAGAAGGCTGAAAAGATTTGTTGTATCCTGACGTTTTAACTACTGTGTTAGTTAACTGTACATACATTTTTTTTGTCTGACTGTGCAGAGCCAAACCACTGCCACCCTACTGATGTGAAGTCCCTTTTTTGGTACCAGCTTCTCGCCTGCCTTTGCCATGAATTTCAAATGCCTCACACATAGAAACATGCGAGACAGACATGTGATAATTTGTCCAATCCGCACAGCAATCTGGCAGAAACTTATAAAGCTGTTTAATTTCACTCTGCATTAGGTAGATTAATTAATATAACCACACCTACATTATTGTATTGACGACGATCAAGATTACGATCGTCAGATCGCATGCCCATAGTGGTAACTGCTTTGCTTGGGGAATGTACACATTTTAATATTAGTACTGTTAGCTTTAATGTGTTTTCGCATGTGATTTAATTTTCAGAATCTGTACGACAGTGCTTTAGTATATTATTTATGCCAAGAATGCCAAGAATGATATGAATAGGAAAAACCTTAGACCTTTATGTAGCTGCCGCTCTTAAAGTGACAGTGCTCTTAAACCCGCTGCTGGGACTTATGAAACTAATTTCAATTTAAAAAACAGAAAAACATAATAATACAAGATGTTTTGTAGCATTAATGTTAAGCTATAAAAGCTGTAACGTGTTTGAGTACTTTATTATAGGGCAGTTAGAAAATGGATATGCTTATTAAAATGGGTTTAATTAGTTAAGAAAAACATTGAGTTGAAGAATTTATGTCTTTCTTTCATTAAATTATGCTTTTAAGAAAATGTTTTGTTTCCGAATTAACGTAAATGTTAATTTATGAGATGAAAAGTAATATTATTGGAACGTAATATTTAAAACATTAATGTTGTGTGTGGTTATGATTCATCACAGGAAAATGTATTCATATATATTTTTTTCAGCATTAGCAAAAATATATTAGGCAAATGTAGAAATGGGTCATCTGGTAAATATTCTTCTATGCCATTTGAACCTTGTTAAACATAACAGTATGGCTATTAGTAGAAGTGATTGCTTTATTTAATGTGAGAGTGATGAAACATGCAGAAATTTGAAAATTCAGTGCAGTAATTTAAGAGGCATGTCTTAATGAGGAAGAACTTTTTTTTAACGGGTGTGGACATGGTCTTGATTTAAATTCTGATGCCAGATTGCTACTTTTGAATTTTATGTCAGGCGTTAAATAATGTGAAGCATCTGTTTTTATGTCAGACTGAGGGCAAAATAGTCTTAATTTATTTCGGTTGGCATTAGATTCTAAATAATATAACAAAATAATCATGTCCATAAATAACATTGTGAAATACACTGTACTACTGAAACAAGTTACATTTAGAACTAAACTATTGTGTCTGAAATAACCTTAATCCATACTATATAGTAGGCATGAGTAAGTCACCAAAAATATATCAAAAATCTTAGTATTCACATAACGGTAAGCTGGAAAAACCTGAAGGGTGTACTGGTTCCGCCCAATATTTTGCATTCAGTAGAAGAGAGCAAGCATTTAAATATCTATATTTTGTCTATAGCTGCATTACTTTAATTATTCTCAAGAGCCGAATTTTTTAGAATTATTACGTTTTAAAACAAATTCAAAATAAGCTCTTGTCAGAAATCAAGGTACAGAACATTCAAGCCATTTCTTATATATTTCGGCTAATGATGAGGGATTGTCTAATGAGAAAGGACAGAAAGGAACACAGATAAAGTAGAAAGTTACTTGTCGTGCATTTCATAGACCTTGTTTACCCTCACGAATGATGGTGCGTTTGAGCTCACTTATAATAAAAAGTTTTTGTAATGAATAATCTAAGAATCATCAGGCGTTTGAGCGCATTAAGTAAACAAAGACACAATGGAAATGTGTTTTTAGGAAGTCTGCTTCTGTATTTTTGGGTCTTAAAAAGAAAATATAGTGTCATTAAAATGTTTTATTTCATGCGTGTATCATGTTATAAAATAAACATGTAAAAATATATTTTTTAAGCTTATGATTAATAAATAAGAATCAAAACATTTAAAACCTAGCATTAATATGTCAAAGTTTTTTATTTCGGTAAGAGGGTCAATATAGGCGTCCCCATTCCTAATCCTGACTGTAAGTAAAGCACATTTTCTAGATATTTTGCTGCTGTCTCTTCAGATTTTGCATCCAGTACTATTAGCCAATGTCAATGGTAAATAGTTAACATCTAGTTTGTCGAACATGTGTGCAACTGTCTGTAGAGGATTATCCACTTAAAGAGCTCCTTTTGGACTTGATTTCACTGAGTGTGTGCTGTTAATCAGAGAGAGCTGGTATCGTAATGCGTGGCCATGCCTCAGGTGCGGCCCTGTACCCAAACTTGCATTAGGCTAATCTAATTCATCAATCCACAAGCCAAAGAGCCTCCCTCTGGCACAAGGAGAAAAAGAGAGAGGGGGGCAGCCAGGTGATGGTGCCAAATGGAAACATTGTGAAGTTCATTTTATCTTTTGTATTCTCTCTCTCTCTCTCTCTCTCTCTGTCTCTCTCTCTCTCTCTCTCTCTCTCTCTCTCTCTCTCTCTCTCTCTCTCTCTCTCTCTCTCTCTCTCTCTCTCTCTCTCTCTCTCTCTCTCTCTCTCTCTCTCTCTCTCTCTCTCTCTCTCACTCTCTCACTCTCTCACACACACACACACACACACTCCTTATGTGTAATTTTGCACCGGCTTGCAGCTGATCTTTGATGAACACTCTCTGCCCGACCTGCCAAGGTGGCAAAAAATTACAAAGAAATGAGGGAGGAAGTGAGTGGAAAAATAACAGGGTTATGCGTCAGCTCTAGAATTGCAGGCCACAAAAAACGCCGCTTGGCAGGAAGTCGAGCAAGGTGGGGGCTAGGGGCATAATTGCCAGCGCACCATGCTGAAAAGGCTATTGAAAATGCCATTCTGGGCGATGCTGATTGGCTGCCCTCCCACAAGGCGTGCTATCCCCCCGGTTGGCCCTGGTCTGAAAGCATTGAGAATGCTCAGAGGGTGCCTTTTTTCAGATGCCGGGAATAGTTTACATGGCAAAATAACAAGCTAATTAAGGCTTTAGCGAATGATGGATGGCTGTGAAAGTTAGCAAAGCTGGTCAACAGGGCAGAGGAGCAGCCTGTGATACACCGTGAGCCATCTGCGCGCAACCTGACAGCTTAATTGGCAAAGAGATCCATGGGGAGGGGAAAAGACCTGTTGGACCTTTGATAATTGCTGGTTAGTTTGAATGCAAGCCTCCTCCCATACCCAGCACCACTACAATTAGATGTTTGATGTTATGTGCTTATTTCCTGCTGCTTCAGCTACTCTTTTATGATTTTACAGGTGGAGTGATGTTTTCGTTGACATTAAGTTACGTCAGCTTTATTGTTTAAATTATAGCCAGTTTCAAATGGATGACAATATGGTTGCTTGGGACGAGACCTGTGGGTTTACTTCCTCCTTGGGAGTATGTGGAACGTGAAGAAGGACTTTCACTTTTTATTGACAGCTTTGATAGAAATCTTAAAGTTACTGTTTACCCAAACATTCAAAATTAGTCATCATTTACTTGCACTCTTTTTATTTTAAATCTGTATTAACACAGAACATAGAAGAATATATTTTGAAGAATGTTAGTAATCGAACAGCAGCATCATTCGTTTTTTATCGTATGAACACAAAAACAGTGAATAAGATTATTTTTGGGTACTGTGGAAGATTGTCATTCTTAACATGACTAAATGATGACAGTATTTCCTTTTCACTAGTTGAATATTAGTTTTAATTAAAAAATGTTGTAGACTATTTAAATTTTTTTTTACAGCATCACTTTTTTTCAGTGAAATACAAAAGACGATAGTTTTTGAAAAGTCTGTTCGTGTTCATACCATAATAGTGAATCGGTGAAACTGCTGTTTGATGGCAAAAGAAGGGACAAGGGAGGCATACTTGAAATGAGAGAATGATGACAGAATTGTCCTTTTTGGGTGAACTAATTAGATAATGGTTACCTATTAAATACTGATCATCACTTCTTACCCTTATGCTGTTTGCCTTACTTTCCCTTTTTCTGTAAAAAACAAAATAAGATATTTTGAGAAATGTCACGGTTGTTTTTATGTCCATACAGTGGAAGTCAGTGGTCAAAGTCATTCAAATACCATATATTCAAATATTCTAAATATCTGATAAATACGAGGGTACGTGCTATGGGTTCACATCAAATTTAAATACCTGGTTTCATTTATATGAATTCTTCAATTTGCGTTTATCGTGACAGTAAATTTTACATTTCTATAGGTTATAATATCTTTGTTTGTAATTTTGTGTCTTTGCTTGCCGTAACACTCTCTAACTTTGTTTGCAAATATTTTCTTTTTCTTCCCTAAAATTGAAAGTTGCCTAAGGTGTATCCGTTCAGATTCTCACCACATCAGCTGGTCTATTTATGAGTGCCAGCTTTTGCTGATTCTGGTAGATCTGTGTCTCCTCTCCTGGCTAAGAGTCGTCGAGATGTCTAAAAGCCCCTGTCTCTGCACCATCACACTCTTCTCTTAGAGGAGACTTCAAGACTTTGCCCTGTGCTAAGCACTGGAGAACGTCTCGCTGCCAAGAAGAACTGCTGACAGGGCAAATATTTTATTTACAACACATTAGATGTTAGAATATAATATGTCGATTATGAGCAAGAGCAAAGAGATGCAAAGACAAAAAAGCTAGAAGAGAGATAGCTTATGGTGTCTTTTCTCATTGCTAGTCTTTAAAGTTATACTTTGTGTTTAAGGCAAACATTATTCTGTTTTAGTTAAAGTGATAGGTAACATACAAATAAAAATTCTGTCATTCTTTACTCCCCCTCTTGTTATTTTAAACCTATATTACTTTCTTCCACAGAACACAAAAGGAGGATATATTGAAGAATGTCAGCAACTGGCACCCATTTACCTCCATTGGTTTTGTGTCTATACATGGGTGCCACTACTGCTTGATAACCAGCTTTCTTCAAAATATCTCCTTTTGTGTTTAATGGAAGAAGTCATACAGGTGTGAACTCACCAGACGACATGATAACACAATATTCACTTTAAGCTTTGTTCTGGTCTTAAAGAGCTATAGTTCACTCAATCTCGTGTCTTTTCAAGTCCACATGAGGCTTTACAAAAAAATCCTACAGTTTTGAAACTTAATGAGGGAGGTAAAACAAAAACATAATTTTAAAGTGCATTTTACTTTTGTGAACTATCCCCTGAAGGCTCAAGCTATGTAAAGGATTATTGTAGAATGAAAACTTTGCTTAAAGGGATGACGTGTTGTGGAAAATCCTCACAATATTTATAAAATGTTCTCCTTGTTACAGTTTTTCACAGCACACAGTTCGACAGCTCAAATGTCACTTCATGCTGAAAATGACGAAACACTCCATCATTCTCTCCCTCTGAGAGGAAGCACATGTGAGGTGTTATTATGAGATCGGATACCTATAAAAAATCATGCCAGATCGCTTTTTAAAATCCTCAAATAACTGCCACCCGCCTCCTCTAATTTTCCAGTGTGGCTTCCCATCCGTGTCATCGCCACTTTGCCAAATGGTATAAATGATGGGTGGCACGTGATGCGAGGGCCTCCCCATGGAACCCTCCAATCACGCGATGGGAATACAGAACAGCTTTTTTCAATCAGGTGCTGTTAGTGATATTGTATCTGTCATATTTATAGGCAAAGTGCAGGCTAGCCTGGTACTCATTAGGTCTGTTTTGACTTGGATTAAGACTCAGGTTTGATTCTATTGTCACTCTAGATCAAATGGCCAGTGTAAATATCCATAATTAGACCGACATGGAGTGATCATGACTACACCAAAACACAATGTGGCAGCTGCGCCATGCAAGACTGTAACTGTATCCTTTCAGTGTAATTTCCTCCTGATGGGTTGTGAAGGTCGGAAAAGCGCTGGACAGTCCCAATTCTTGGTTTTAGAGACTTGAGCATCACTTTGAATCCAATTTGAATGCAGGTTATTTTCCTCATCTGGCCTCCAATAACTTCAAACACCAGCGACCACCCAAGATGCACACGCACACCATGCTTACACACAAACTCCCCTTGTGCACTTAGATTTGCTGACCAACAGTTATAAAGTGAAAAACATCCCTCAAGTCACCAGTACACACAGGACAATCTATTTCCACTCCTATGTATAGTTCATAAAAAAATTATATTTTAACACTTATATGCCCTCTTGTCATTTCTACCCCTCTTAACTTCTGCAAAACACAAAATAATATATTTTGAAGAATATTGGTAACAGAAAACTGTTGGTACTCATTCACTTACACTGTTTTTTTTTTGTCCATACAAATAAAGGGATATGTATGGAATTCTTTTGTGATCTGCAGAAAGAAAGTCAAACAGGCATGAAATGACCAAAGGGTGAGAAAAAGCTGAAAGAATTTTCAGTTTTTGGTGTTACATTAAGTAATAAACTGACATTTGTGTTAAAACAACAGAACAAAGTCATAAGCGAAGACATGAAACTTGTGTGTGCAAAAGCATGTGACAAAACAAAATCAGATATTTTGAAGAATGCTGGGAGAAGAAAAAAATTGATGCTCATTACCTTGCCTTGTTTTTAGACCTAAGGGTGAAAAAATGATAAAAAGAAATTATATTTGGGTGAACTATCACTTTGAGGTGTAGTTAACTGACATCAATTTTAAAGCAATCCTCAGCAAGGACATGAAAGTTTGTGTGGGGTTAAATGCATATGACACGACAGTGTCCAGATTGATGACTCTGCGGTTTGGCACAGCAGAAGATGAGACATCCTGGAAACAAGATGTGAAAACTAGAGAAGAGTTTAGATGAGAGGATTGTCATCATCTGAACATGAGTTATGGCACCTCCTTCTTTTCCCTTCCACCGCATAAATAACAGAGCTGTCACACGCTCTTAACAAGCTGAGAAACTAAACTGAGCTCTTTATTAACAAACAATCCCAATCCTTTAGCATATCGCTCACCTGTGAGGCATGTTGTCAAAGTGCTGTCAATTAATATAGTTCAGTTAACTACATCGTATGTCTGAATGAGATGTAGTTTCTTAGAGAAATAAGAGTTGTTTTCTTGACAGGAGCCTACGGTGGTGATGTGCTGGCAGCAGGGGACATTAAGTAGCAGTTTTGTCATGAGCTTTAGTTTATCACAGAAGAATAAAACATTGTCATGTAGTTTGCGTTTGGCATGCAGTGGATGTATGTTGTGTTTGATAAAAATTCTGTGGATGTATATTGTATAAAATAAATAACATATAAAACAACATAGAGTATTTCAGTGTTTCCGTGTTTACTATTTATTGAGATGTGTTTAGGTAAAATTATTATTTGAGTTTGAGTTCTTTAACCTTCTAACAATATTTCTTCAATATTTAAAATATATATTGTTTTTATCTGCAAAGATACTGTATATTTAAAGACCTCAGTACAAGTGTAGAGTACTAGTCTAAAATGAGTTTTAACCAATATAAATTTGTACACATATTTATAAAAAAAAAAAAATATATATATATATATATATATATATATATATATTTTATAAAATCTATTTGTATCATATTCTTTATGTGTCTTGTCAATGCTGTCTATCTTTCACATTGCTGCTGGAAGACTTTGTCACTCCTGAATTCTAACACTGGACTGAAATGAACACAATACTAGAAAAGTGAATCTACTGCAGTGCTTCTTACTGCTTCTATATATATGTAATTCTGCCCCAGAAGTAACGTGGTTTTGATCACTGTGTGTTTATTTAATAGCTTTTTTCAATGCTTTAGTTCTTTCTCCTGATGCCAACGGTTGTAATAGGTTTCTGGGCCAAAAAGCCCCTCGTTCACCACAAACGTTTACCGCCTATCATTTATTCATTCCCTCTTTTCTCTAAAGTGCTTTTCCTCTTTCTCTCTCAAACTTCTGATTAGGAGATTGTGTAACGCCGTACCTTTTATTTATTTTCCTAGCTGGAGCGCTACAGTGGCTCAGCCCTCTACATCACCGCAATTACCTTTGCTAACACCTCCGATAAATAATCAACTTGTGAGAAAAACCTTGAAAAGCATTAATCACAGCATTAATGAAAAAGTATCAGCTCAAGATTCAAGTTTAGTTCCTGCCATTCAATGCGACATGCCGCACAAACTCTATAGCTCACATTTCTTTATTTAAAAAAATAATAAGGACTGATAAAAAGTAAAATCCAATAATTTGTCCAACTGTCAAGGGTAAGGCATTTTTTCCTGTAATGTTGGTTTTAGGGGCGGTGTTAGGGTAGTCCTGTAACTTTAGGTTTATGGGCAAGACTGGGGTAGTCATGTATCATTTTTGCCACCTTGTGAACCTCTCATTTTTAGCCATATTAGCCTTTCTGGTTGTGATTTTAGGGTTGTCTATAAGGTACAGTTATTGCTTAGCCAACTATTTACTAATTATTTTGATGTCGGCCTATAATTACAGTATACGCATGGTCTGTGTATTGAAGTCGTGTTGGTGACATGGAAAAATTGACATGACGAAAAAGGGAAATTCGTGTCCTGAAGCACTAATGTATTTTATTTCCGTCACAATATCACAAAATGCCGTAAAATTGGGTGGCAGATATGAACCTCGCTAATATAGTAGATGAAGTTTATCGCTCTAATCTTACTTCACCACGCTGACTGTTACTTTCCACCAAATTATAAAATCTGTCAAAAAATGTTTCCTTGCTTTTATGAATTTCAAATGCCCTATTTTTCTAACTTGTTCAGCGTGTCTGTTTGAAATATCCTTAAAACAATATATGCATATATATGTAGAATATCCCATTTCTGGGCAGAAAATACATGTGAAAAGTGCTCTGGGCTGAATATAACAATCCACTTTGCTTTTGCTCTTTAGCCCGTCTACTCTAGATAGAACAAGATAAAACAAGCCTTATTACATTAGATGACTCAGTTTGAGGGAAAAGATATACGCAGCCTTCTCACACAACTGGCCTCTTAAGACTAACCCTGTGTGCATCCCGCTTTTAGAAAAGGGCGACGGTTGACAACTACGTATAATCAATTGGGGGAAAAGAATACAGCACAGGGGGACGAAAAGGGAGGCGTTGTACTTACTGGAGCGAAATTGTTGTGATCTGAGGTTTTAAAAAAAGGAATTTTAGGGATTGAATGCCATGGAAAGCCCTCCGAAGACATTCCCATTTGAAATTAACAGTACAACAGCACAGACAAAACATTTCTTTCTCCCCAATTGCTCTCCCTCCTTTCCTTCCTCGAGAACATCTTTAGCCTCAGACCTCAAGAATCTCTTTGCTTTTGTATGTGGACGGCTTCCAACTGTGTCCCACTCCCCAGAACACTGAAGGTGGGGTAGTGTGCATTTGTACAGGTTTTTTCTGGGTGTCAGAGAGAGAGAATGTCTGAGAGGGGTCAGGAGAGATAGGGCACTTCAAAGGTTCTGAAGCAGCAGTATGTTTGTACAGGCATACCAGCTCTATGCCCGCTCTGATTCAGAGGAGAGATATGTGTTTGCGATAGCTTTGATGCCCTCGCTGAAACACTGCATATGGAGGATGGCTTACAGAATAACTATGAAGTCATGATAACATTGTTTAGTTGGAATTAGTGACTGAAGGTAGAAGGAATGCACAGGTCTACGCCACAATTCAAAGTGACTCTGAAATGTGTGAATGGTGTTAAGGTGAAAAACTGGAAAATAGTATTGGGATTGTTTAGTTGGCATACGTATGCCTAGTTTCACAGATTAGTGCTATAATTCGGTCCCAAGATGCAAACCAGAAATAGATTAATATAGTGACCTTATTATCCTAGTATAAGACTGTATTTAGGAAACCGTGAATTTTTGCAATTATGGACCATTCAGATGCTTCCCTCAAACCTAAACCAATGTATTTTTTCCATTGACTTATGAAAGAATGCAGAAATAAGCTTATAAATAAGTTTATTACACCTTGTCTATTAAAATATCCTTTACAAATGATTCAAATATTTGCTGTTTCGGAAGCTTAAATACAAGTACTGGAAAAAAATCAATGTGGCATAACATTGCAAACTATAAAACCCTAACAACGCTCAATGTCAGCACTATGAGATGCAAACACTATGCAAATGAATCTCTGACCATGTTTTTAGAGAATTTAAGAGTGCCATTTTGCATTTCTTGTATTAAAAGCATAGTGACATTTAATCTTCCCATCAAATATCCCCATTTTTTACCAACTGCGTTTTATTTAAAAAACAAGATCAATCTTAAAGCATCTTATGAACGTCTTTTGTTACTTCTGAATTATTTTTATATTGAGCCATTATTTATGTATTTCATGAGCAAAAGTACTAAGGTTAGAAATGCATATAAAGAAAAAATATAAAGAGCATAGCATTTAATTGGTCATGTCATCTGACTGATATGACTGTGTCTCTGGGGGAAAATAATTCTACTCATATCTTTACCAAATTTTTGTGTTCATGCCCATGTGTATTACAGTTATCGAGCTTTACACATCTCCTACCATTTGTCATGGAAACATCTTAAATGTGCCGATCATATTCATGTCATTAGAAACTTGCATCCATTAGGAATCTCTACGATCACACAATGTGTAATTTGTTGTTATTTTGTATAAAAAATATGTTATGGTGTTTACTTTAGTGTGAGGCAGGAGGTCCAGTAATCTGCTTAAAACACCAGAGAAGTTCACAAAGTGATGGATTATGTACATAAAGCAAATGTGTGGGCTCAGATATTGACTGAACAATGGGAGCCACTTAGTCTGGCACACTATTGTACATAAACACACACGCACACGCACACACGCACACACGCACACACGCACACACACACACACACACACACACACACACACACACACACACACACACACACACACACACACACACACACACACACACACATACACACAGATATCAGTGTGTGATTGTTCAAGGGGAGGAAGGAACAGGTTATGAATGCCAGGAAGGGTCTCTGTGCTCAGAAAGGGCTGCTGTGCTCTCCTCTGCTCCCACCATGGGAAAGTTTCAGTCTAGGCCTCATCAAAACAATACAGCATGTTTGGTGTGTGTATGGGCATGACACACAATTGCCCCCTCTCCAAATCAACCCCACGCTGCCCACACGTCTCAATTTATGCATGATTCAAGAGCTCCCCCTAGGCCAAGGTGGAGTGAGCCAGCACTTAAAGGAACACATACACAAATACCCAGAGACTTATGTCTTTAAGTGTTTTTATTTTTTCTGTTTTTAAACCCCTATTTAGTAAATCAGTTATTCAGTTATTAAGACCAAATTACACAGAAAATAATGAAAAAACCTGCTGTTTGTGTTAAATGTGAAGTGTGTCATTTCTTAATAAACAGCAACACTTGTTCATGGGAAAGTGGTATTCGGACCAAATGATTGAAAAACAGTTAAAAGAAAATGAATAAAAACTTTAAGGTGATAGTTCACCCGAAAATGAAAACTATCATTATTTACGAATACATTTATTCAGGTGTGAAACAACTAGAGAGCAAGTAATTCAAGACGGTATTTGGGTGAACTATCACTCTTATTCAAGGCCACCTCTCACATATAAAGCCATTCACCCGTACTAGATAAATTACAATAATGTCTTCATCCTCACAATCCATCTTTAAAGTCATGCATTCTGTTATTCGAATGAGCCAAAGGTCCCTAGAAGGAGTTACAGGCCCAGGCAGGAATTCATAGCCGCTCACATCTAATCCAGAATCTAAATCACACACTTTAAAAGCTCAGTGTAGTTCTGATATTACACCGTGTAAAATACCATCATATTCATTAGTGCTGAGTGTTACAGTCACCCGGCTCATTTCTCTGGCTGGCCTAGAGCCAATCTGATGCATAATTACTCTTTCATATTCATACCCAAATCCATATCCAGCATGAATATCCCCGGCTGCTGAATGCGTCGTGATGTCACCAGATGGGATGTGGGAATGACCTTATTAAAAATCTCTCTTTCTCTTTTTCTAGTGTCATTACTTTCAGGTGTACTGCGCTTCCAATCTGTTTTATGTTTCCCTGATAATTGTTACATTTTGGCCATGTGATATCACACTCAACCTTGAGGTAATTTCCGCAGCCCCTCACCATATGAAAACCCTTTAAACACTAGTCAAAAATGTTCAACACAGCGGGATCCCAATAAGGATACCAGCGGCATTGTTTGAATAAAAGTCAATGAGGAGATGCCTCACTACACTGAATAAACAGCTTTTGTTTGGAAACAGTTTGTCACATCATAAATTGGTACTCATTTTCTGCATGTTGGCACACTTGGTGGTGTATGCTATTTTTCAAGTCTGCAATGACAAACTAGTTCAGATATTTGGCCAACATTTATTATTCGTGATCCGTATGTCGATTACCATAGTTACTATGAACAACACAACCTGTTGCTACATGCATTTCAGGTGATGTGGTTTATTTATGCTGGTTAAACTGCTGCTTTTAAACACTGAAGTCTTTGTTGACCATAATGTATGCCAGGGTCCTGGACCACAGGGTTGTTGAAGGCAGCCATGGAGTTTCCAAACTGTTACTCTGTACCACTGTAAAACAGAGATGCCAGTGTCCATAAGAAAGTGACCTCATTGCATTAACAACAAGCTTGGTTTAGTTCTGGTTGTCACAAATGGTTTGTGAATGCATGAGGTTATAGGATGTGGTGGTCCCTCCCATAAATAACCAGAAGTGGACAGGATTGACGTATTAGACTCACGAATGATTTTAAGAATACTTACTTTGGGTTACAGTTGTAAGTGTTTCAATATTGGAAAAATATTTTTTCTAAAGTATCGTACTTTGTACTCCACTATAAAATATGTTGTGTTTTACCTTTAATACTTCAGAATTTATTTTAAAAAATTATAAATACTAAAAAGTTTTTAAAAATCAGGAAAAAATTAAAATGTGAAAAATGTAAACAAAGCCGAATGACTTCCTGTTTCAATCTTTAATACATGTATAATACTTTTTAGACCACCATAATCACACATTGTTTTACCCTAAATACTTCAGAATACATTGAAAAAAATATGAATACAGTTAAAAATCTAAAGTATCATTGAAAATATGAAAAAAGCCAAATACATTTTTAAATAATTTTTTCATTTATTACTCCACTATAAATATAGGTAGTTTTTCAAATGTATATGTATAAAATGGAGTTAGACGCATACTTAATATTGAAACAAAACTGCATCCGTTTTTTAAGCAAATCGAAATGTTAAGGGCATATAATCAAGATGTGACTAGCAGGATCTAAAAATATAAGTATATTAAAATAAAACCAGCCGTCTATCTGGACCAGTGTTTACAAGTTTAGATTTCCAAAGCTTGTTTCCAAAAGAAAACACTCACAGATACTTTATAATATTGTAAAGAGAAGAAATAAGAAGAAAATATGAAAACAGAAAGAAGTGAATAGAGTAAAAATACATCACTATGTTTTACCTCTGTAAATAACCAAACATTTTTTGCAAAGAAGTGTCTTCCCAACCTGTTTTCACAGGATTTGTACCTATTTTTGTTTAAATATGTGAATTGTAAATAAATGTATGATGACTAGGAAAAGCCATACTGAAGCCTCACACCTATAGTCATGTGAAAGCAAACACTACTAAAATGTATGAAGGTGATCCTTATTAAGTTTGAGATCCTTATTGGTTGTCAGTTTCTTTGTGTATCGTGCTCAGATCATCTTGAACTATTCCACAGTCTGCTCCCAGCACCCAGAAACTATGTCATCCATCACCAGTCATATCCTCTGATCTCATCCACACCCTGAAGTCTTTCACTTCAGACATCCTCTCTGGTTCCTACTCCCAAAGTCAGCTCCAAAACCTCCACAATCAAAGAAAAACCCACAACCTTACTCAACATATCTTTGTTCATAAAACCCCACCACGCAGCAGCTCCGTCTCGACATCCTGTTGACGGCGGATGAGTGTTTATTTTTTTTCACCTTCTCATGCACCTTCTCCCACTCATTTCCATAAGAGCCAGTCTTACTCTTTCCATTTCGTCTGTCCTAAAGGGGCCCAGACCGGGCTGCCTAACCGACCGTCTGTCCATCATTTCAAACAGGGTATGAATCAGGGTGGACAGCTCTACCGTGTGGTGCTGTGTTGACAGATTTACAAGAAGACCGCCTCACCGTGAACTCACAATGTTTAAATCTCTGCTCTCACTTAAACCACTAAAATGAAAGTTGGATGGACGTTGGCTTTCGTGGAAAGGAAGGAAAGAGAATGTGTAAAATCAAATATTTGGATAAAGAGCTAATGGCATAAATGTGCTCATTATTGCTTAACCTATTAACCTTTAAAGCTAGCAGGAGACATACTGGAAATAAAATGAGCATGGTTCATCTCTCCTTTGTGCTATAGGCATAATTGTGGTCTCTTTTAAAAGCAGACACATGGCAGTTTGTGGTCCAAAAGTCAGAATTAATTACAGCAGTAAAGAAGGCTACATTTATTGTAGAGTGACTTTATTCAGACTGGTAATGTTACGACTTTATTGCCAAGAAAATGGAACTTTTAACCTGAATTTTCCTTTATGACCTTTGTTTGATGAAATGAGTTCTCTACTCTAATATCTGTTAAAGCCTATTTTTTTTTTTAGCTTTTATTTCTTACTATTGAATTCAATAAGTGATTTATTTTTACAATTTTAAGTGAATGCAAACAATTTGCCTTTTCATTGTTTTATGTTTGTAGAAGAGGTTGAGAACTATAATATTAGATACAAATTCATGTGATGAATTGTTTGAAAAGAGCTTGTTGGGTTACTCAAATACACCTATCACTCATTTCTGTTGACAACGTGTACGTATGATGAATCTGAAATAATGAGCATATAAGAATATGGAGTGTAAGCACTCTGCAATGTTCAGGATCCGTCATAGTTCAGGATGTCTCATTTGTTGTGTTATTTTGGAGTTGTGAGTGACCTATCTCAGTCTCAGGTGAACCTCTCTAAATCAAAATGATGTTTAAGTTTTTGTCTTTGTTAAATTGTGACAATGAAATAGCAGAATAGAAAATGGATTTCGATATTTTGTTCAACCAGGCATAATGTCAATACATAAGAAGCTTCAAATTAATTTTTGTATTAGAAACTTAAATTTTAACTTTTCTTGTCACATCTGGTGTTGATACATATAAACCTTGGGCAGTTATAGAAAATGTGTTCAAATAAGTACCCTCTTGTTACTGGTGCAGTACCCTTCAAAGAGTCCAAGGTACGGATATGTATCTGTTATCAATATGTACCTTCGTGATACTCATATTTATATTTAAGGTAGGCCTGCATGATAAAAATAGCGATACCTATAAAATCCTTTTGAAATCGAGATGCCCTCGATCTGCAGGGATCAAAATAATTATGCATAGTTTGTTCTTCAAGCGCAGCATTTATCATTCTGAATTGCAGCTTGATCATCATCATTATTAATAGACTTTAATACTGTGTAAATACCTGAGGGCTTTGAGGAGCAGTGATAAAAATACGATCATATGCATTTCCTAGAACTGTGTTTTCACTCAAAAGCTGGTATATACATAGAAAATTAATCGTGACAGCCTTAACCTTTTTGATATTTAAGTGAAAACTTTGGATTCTTGATGTACTTCTGGGGTAACAATATGCACATTTTGGGGCAAAGGTCAATTTGCCCTATACTGTATATGATGAATGATCTTTCTATAAAGAAGACACTATACATGGTACCATTTTCTCTTAATAATACACAGTCACTTCCCCACGATCACCTGCACCAACCAACTAATGGTAATTAATGTTTTTCAAGCTTTAACTTAAAAGCTTTTAGATTAAAAATGGCAAACCTTGTCTAACAGAGAAGATTTTTTGTGTTCATTGACTCATTTATCAGGATCTTAGGATCTTGACTTATACTGTAAGTGTTGCAACAAACCCCTGTCCTTCTATGTAATGAGTTTTAAACCTAAACTTTTAACCATCTCCACTGCACAGCAAGCATGTGTGGATATGCGTGTGGTGATTCACATGGTTTGAACAGAATGTAGACCACAGTCAGTTCTTTCCACTTGAAGTAATCGCATTATAATAGGGATTAATAGCAGTATTAAAGATGACATTATAAAACAATAAGCAATAAGCGTTTAGAGATGGGGAAAATAATTATCCTAATCCTCAGCTTTGATGGCACCTCACACGAGAATTGACAGCTTGATCTTCTTTCTAAATCCTAAAAAATCTTTTCATGGTCCCGGACAGCTTAAGAGTTCTCTCTCATTCTTTTCTGTAAGTTCATATGTTCTATTTCTTTAAATGTATAATTTCAGCAAGAGTCTCAATATACAGTTTTCATTAATAGTGAAGCATGTAAGTTCAGAAGAAAAATTAGAGACAAAGTTAATTCTCAAAGGACAACTGAAGTATTTCAATCTAAGAGCTATAAAAAAAGTATCTGCTGAGCAATAAAACGTTCCTCCAGGATGTTGACATGAAACTGAAAAGAGAAAAAGAAACATTCCTTGTGTTGTCTAAATATACATGGCTTGACCTAGTATAACACATACTGTATGAGATAACAACCATTCCCACATACCTGAAGTCTTTGTATTATTCCTCTTTTTTACCATGTGCTTTTACTCAATGCTAGATATCTCACAATCCCAAAGGATACTGGTAACAGTTTGGTATGACTTAAGTATCAGTCTGTTTATCACTGTTTGATAGGTCATAAAGATGATATAAGTTGAAAGGATGCACATATATTTTGTCTTATCAAAAATTCTGGTGTGTGCTGATTCCGTTCAAAATTAATCTGTGTCATCTGATTTAAAAAAATACACTGAGCATCAAGATAAAGTCCACACCACATCATCGACATGTGTGTCTAATACTTATATATTGTTATTTTTACACTCCACTTGTTTCTATGGAAATTGTATAAATTGTAAAACTGTGAAATGAATATACTAATTTATTAATATTCTAAAATTTACTTTTTAGACTTTGCACAAATGTTAAATCTATTTAACAATCTATGTAGGTTTTTCAGATAAATCGATCATTTTGTTTGATATACATTTAGATTTTTGATAATTTCTTATGTCCCACTGAAAAGAATCTATGAAATTAATTTAAAAGATTTACTTTCATATAAATTATTTTTGTGATATTTACTAAGCCACAGAAATGGTGTACAATAAATCGCTATACATTATTAAATCATAATAATTAAATTTTTTGTACTGAACATTTAACTTTAAGTATCAGTTTAGAGTATCAAAACAGATTTTCTTAAATCATGAATGACGGGTTAGTGTTGCATATTATTATATTATTAAAGAGGAATGCAAATGAGACATGGATCCATTATATTTAATTCACTGTGTCTCGCGCCTGGTGCCCTGAATTATATATGGCTACAAATGCACTCCAATATATGTATTTGATTCAATAATAATTGACACCTGATATTTTAATAAGCTACTAAGATTAAGTGACTCTCTTTGTAAACACTTAAATCGGTTTAAACCTCTGATTAAGTGAATTGAATTCAAACCAAATGATCGCAGAGGATAAAGATTAGGTCATTAATATAACGCCTAATTAACAGCTTACTTAGCAGGAGATTTCTTTTTTAAAGCCTCTCAAGGTGTGATTGGATATTGATATTTAACCTGCGGCTGCAAATAACTGGAAAAGGCTTATCCGTGTTTGTATTTGTTTTCTTATTCTAGTGGGAGCTAAAAGACCTTTTGGATTTTCGGTACATAGTGTATAACGTGAGACACGTTACAGGACATTTGTGTTAAAAGCTTTTGTGCCAAATGGGGGCAAGGGTCGTTCTGTCATAATAAGTGAGTTACTTGACAGATATTCTAAGTACACCATTCCTTCATCATAGTGAAACAATGGTACTCACTGACATAAGCTTCCTTTCTGTCTTGCCTTAAGAGTTGGATTAGATCATAGGTGACAGACGAGTCTGAAGACAGTTTAATGTTCAGATAGACCATGGAGGAGAATGTGAACAAAGTAAAAATCTCAATATTATAACCTTAGGAATAGAATAATAGAAGATAATTATTTGTGAGAATTATTTTGTGGTCAAGGCCATCTTAAATAATTCAAAATTATATTGTAATATCTTTTAAGTTTCTTTTGACCAAACTTTGCAAAATTACCAAACTCTTAGCAATTTATTTTTAAGCTTTATGGAAAGCTTCTTTAACTGTACACTTCTTTGAAATGTCAATCTTTAAAAGTAGGGAACAATGCACTGTATCAACATGAAGAAAATGTTCTGTTTTTTAACAGTTGTTTTCCCAAATTTATATTTTGCACTGCATAAAACTTACATTTTAGAATGAATGGAAATGTCGGTAAAACCAACAGACCGTTAATGTACCATTAATTTATGTCAATATATATACGTTTTTGTACAAAAAATTAGCATGTCAAGCATGAGCAATCAATTTTTAACTGTTGAAGCAATAAAAAAATAGGTCTTTGGCTAAAACTGTGATTGGAGTAAATGATACTTAATTAAATTTTTCAATAGAATTTTTATGAACTAAGCTTATTGAGGCAGTTTCTTGGAAGGGTTTTAGCTTAAAACAGCACCAGGCCTTATGCTGTTTTCACACTAGATGCAAATAGATGCGAACTCACAGCAGGAGGTGTGTATGACTATACTCCAGTGTTCTTCGTGCAAATTTAAATATTTAAACTTGTTCAAGAAATTCATAAGAAGAGCTCATTGACACCTACTTTTTTAAAGGAAACAGATGTACAAAGACAACCCGGGTCTTTATGCTTTGCATAAGAATAACATAGTTTTCCAGTGAGTAATAAAAAGCTCTTTGAACGTGACTGTTCTTAACATGGCATCGTATTTGAACTAGGGTATTAAGGTAATTCTAACAAACCAACATTAATGGTGTGAATCTGAAAACAAGGGTGTAAACAGGATGAACACATTCATTTAAAATTGTTATAATTGTGAAAGCTATTGTAGCAAGGCACATTTTAGTGACTGAATCCCGGCCGACGCATACACACTCAATATCTGAATTAACACTAGTGATTCATAATTTTAAGAATCCTAATGTACAGTCAAAGCATTCTGCCTTCATGATGTTACGACCTTTGTTTTCACATTCGTGAGCTGATACTTTGTCAATTTCTCTCCTAGGCTTTAAACTAACTATTTTTGTGAGACCTGTGGTTAAAAAATATTAAAAAATATTACTAATAATCATTATGAATATAAGAGTTGGCTTTACACATCACCACCCACATACAGAATAGTCTCATCTTTCTACCGCACACTCGGGCCCTGAAATTCAACATGTGCTGCAAAATGATCTAGGTGATGAAGAGCACTTACAAGGTGTCTTGAAAAATACCCAAGTCGCCGGTTTGGTGACAGTGAGAACAAAACGTTCATTAAGTATCTTATGGTTCAAAAATAGAGTGTCTTAAATATTCAGATGAACAGAATGATGTGATATCACATTTATACTGTTAACAGGGATGTGGAAGATGTGACCGGATAATAAATATTGGAGCAGGATTGTTGAACAGTGTCACCATTTTTGTTCTTATAATTTGATAGTATCTTAATTGGTTTATGGTATTTTACTGGATGATCACAAGATAATATTGACATTTACACAATGCTCTATAAATACTAAAGACAATATAAAGTTTGTGTTAATTTCATAAAGCTTTTCATCATCTTATCGTACAGATACACACTGATACACTTCGTACAGTCCTAACCCCTCAAACCAAACAGCATATTGCAATATGTGTTAGTTTTTCTGGTTGACATTTCTGTGTGTCAGCTGAAAGCCTGAAATGAAACGTCATTTTGGATTGAAATTTCAAATGGATGAGTAAATTATGACCATGTCACAACAACTCAAGTGATTACATATATTTTGGGAGTTCTTTTGGGAGTTAAGTGTTAATTGGATGGTTTAATAAATGACACCCGATAGACCAAAAATTTGGATGCATCTTTTGATTTAGTCAGATTTATACCAAAATAAGTCTTACTTATTCGCACTGTTCCACACGAGTGTAGAAGGAGTACTGGAGTGTGGGAGAGAGGAGGTGATTTATTTTGGAGCACTCTTGGGTGTCATCATGTTGTTCTAGCTTTGATTGAAAACCAGTGGAGATGAGATGAGAGAGAAATACCACAGAACAGGCTTTTATGGTGTTCATATCCACATCCAGATTTTCTCTCGCCGTCTTTTTCTCTTTCTATTACACACAAGCACACGCAAGCACACGCACACATACACACATAAATATATGACATTACAAAAAATGAACTTTTGTCCATTTTGTGTGGATAATTTTAAAGCACAAAAATCCATTATTTTGTAAGTCTGATTGAACTAAAAGGTGAAAAAGAAAAAAAATAATGAAAGGAAAATAAGCTGTACACAGAGAACTCTTTGAGGTGCTTCATTAACCATTAAAGTGAGTCATATTGTACTTGTCATTGTATTGATCCACTAATCAGATATTAAAGGAACTCTTTTTTTTCAGTTACAAAATCCTTTGCCTGCAGAGTGAAAGAAAAATGTGTGATGAGTAACATTAAAATAAAAATCGATGGGAAACCAAATGTAGATGATGAACAAAAGTAACAAAAACTTAAGCAGCAATTAAAGTTCATGTCACCACGGACTTGATTGATTGTACCGAATTACTTTATCCTTCAAGAGTTGTAACTATTTAATAAAGCAAATTTAATAAATAAAGTCATTCAAACTTTATTCTGATAAATAATGCATGTGGGCAGAGCTTATCTACAACATTTTTTAAATTGTTTCCCCACATAAACATTTTTGGGTCTCTCTCTGGGTTCCCTGTAATCTCATCCTAAATATCTCTAAGTCACTTAGTAACTGTGGATAGCACAATACTGAATTTAAATATGATCTACATAGAACTAGAGAGACTGTTGCACTTCCACAGCGCTTATTAAATCCAACCAGTTGTCTGAAATTTTAAGGGATGAATCCCCAAGTGTTGTCCAATTTTACAACGCTTGCGCAGCGCTCGGCACTCATAAATAATTCTCGATACAAATGATTATACTGCTGCGTGGCACTGTTCATCTGCGGTTTTTAAGCAATGACACAAATCAGCAGACTAAAAGCATTATGAGCATATCTGATCAAACATTGGATGGCTGTCATACAAACTTCCTGTACAAACCCATACAAAATGTGCCAGTTGTCTTAGATTTTATAGACCGAATGATGAGATAATGAATCCAGATTAAAAGAGTTATAAAAAGCTACATTTCCGAGTTTTTCTTTCACTGTCATCGGTCATTAAAACTCATGCTGAATGGCAGAATGGGCACGACTCAAGGCAGCGTGGGATATTTTTTAATGCTCTATCTCAGCGGAGTGCCTACATGGTCGATAAAGGAGGGACGTTTGCGGCGGTGGAAGACATAGAGAGAGAGGAAAATAAATGAATGAACGCACAGCAGTTGTGAGGGCCCATAGTAATGGATGATATATAACTGGGTTACTTTCCTCGAGGCGGTTTGATCTCTCCAGGAATCAAACCTCTAAATCAGAGGTGCTCCATACATGATCAAATAAGAATGCAGGACCAAACTTGCACTGCTGCTTTTTATTTAAAGAAAGAGAGGCTTTAGAAATGTTCACATGCCCAGGTTTATAAACTTTTCCTTGCATCTTACTTTAAAAAAAAAGCATATTTTGATTACTTTTCCCCTCGAATTGCAGACACATTTTTTATTTTCTTTAGACAAACTGGATGAGATATCATCAACAGCCATGTGTTTTCTCTATCAGCATCTTCTTTTGTTGATTCAAACCACTGCCCACAGACAAGTAGCCATTCTGGCTCTAACAACTTGATGCTCATCAGTTTAGCTAGAAAATATAACCCAGAATAGGTTTTATTAGAGGTTAACCAAAATTATGTTAGTCACTTAGCGTCCAGCAAACCCCATTCACACAAATACACAGATGACTTAACTGCTTGCTGAGATTTAAAGAGACACATTTTGGCAAATCTGAATGACTTTCTTTTAATATACAGAACACAGAAGAAGATATTTTGAAGAATGTTGTTAACCAAGCAGCGGTGACACAATTGCACTGGCTGTGTGATAAAACAATAGGTAAATGGTGCTGTGACTGTGTGTCATGACAGGCATTCTTCAAAATATCTCTTTTGGGATCTGCTAAAAAATGAAAGTCATACAGCTTTGAATTAACAAGGAAATCGTGAAGAATTTTCCTTTTCATAACTGGTTTCCATGATGGAGTCACCATAAAACTACAAAATTATACAGTAAACACAATGTGAAAATGAGGACATTTCAATAAAACCCATAAATGAAGCGCACCATCCCAAATGTTAATTTTGCACAGTAAACAGGAAAGGAATTGAAAAAATGAGCCTTTTAATGAAGATCTGTTTTGAACTAACCACAGTCTGACTACCTAAGGCGGGTCAGGGAGGGGGGGAAACTTGCAGACGCATTGTTGTATTTCATAATAGTGGCAATTAGTATGCGATTGTGTTTTTCCCTCAGTGGTTTGTGTATAATAGATATTATTTGAAGCATATTGCTTTATCATAGGGTGTAATTTGTTGGTAATTACGATGCAGTGATTACATGTCAGACAAAAATCACATTGTTGATTCAAGATAGGAGTGTCTTCCAATGAGACGGGAACCAGCTTACACACACGTACACACGCATCCCTGTAGAGCCAGGCTTACACACTTTAATTTACCCTTCGCATTTATGAAACATTTACATTGGATTGATTCTTTAAGTACAGGCAGCAAGAGATTGCTGAATGCTAATCTGGACCTTTGACATTTTAATGGTTGTAGTTTGATGGGTTTTCGCTGTGGGATTTAACATGTTTAACACTCTCAGATGTTAAAGTCATCATGGCTGTATATATATTATTGTAAACCCAAGTAATCCCCCATCATGCACCTCTCTTGCACCTTTCATTTCCTGGAAACACTATCCCATCTGCCTCTCAAAACCACAGAGCAGAGGATCATGGGAACATTCTGTACCACTCCAAACCGGGTGAACGGATTTAGTGATTTTTTGTTCACAAGTTGTGTGGAAATGTGCAGATTTCTGTGTTGACAGAACTTTTCTTAACGAATGTCTGTTTTTTTAAGTATATAACTTGTATATTCTTATAAAAAATAGACTATGTGGCTTATTGATTTAAACAGTTATAATAACTTAAACAGAATTCTCAGCCTGGGCCCAACTGAAGCTTGTTTTTTACCTTTCAATAACACAGCCTTTGCTACTGTTGAAGCCTTTATATTCCTTTTGTTTTAAATATTTTTTTAAATATGCAACCTAGTATAGTTTCATATTAAGCTAACTTAGAACAGTTTTTGGAGTATTTTGTATGTTAATACGCAGTAGTAGGTGGCTACTCTACAGGCTGCATATTTCAATGAATAAGTATGTTTAAACGGTTGCCGCTGTAGTTCAGTTAGCCTTTTAATGTTTTATATTAACTATTATCTGAATTAAAACAATGGCTTGAAGAACTCAATGTACGTGGTTTAGGCACAGAATGTGGTTTGATAACCAAATGCGCTAAAATACGGATTAAAATGAGTCCGTCTTCACAGTAATTCAAAGGGTATATTAAGTATTCTTCATTTCATTTTCATACTTCATTAATTTAGAAGTAAGTTTTTAATGTTGCTTAGACATAGAACACAGTATTATTGCTCATTTGTTAATTCCCTCTTTTAGCTTAAGCTGTCATCAAAAGAAAAAAAATATATATAAATCATGATGTCATGTAGCCCCGAATGACCACAAATCCAACTGCTACAAATATTAGGTTTATTGGACATCAGTGAAGTTCAGGCCCATCGTCACATAAGCATGGGTAAGTCATTTGTAATTGTCTCTTTTCATGTGACTTTGATATCATGTGCGATTATGAACACAAAATAAAAATACTCTACTGAGTTAAGAGAGTGAGAAAGCCGGTCCACGTTTAACCTAAGACTTGACGTTTTACCTATGGCTCTAGGGGCCAATATTTGTCGGCCCCTCAGCCTGGGCTGAAATCTTGGGCTCTAGGCTACAGTAGTTCTTATGTTTTTATTTCAAGCCCCCTTCTGTCAAAACACATCTCAAAATATGTGTTGGGGAGAACGCAAAAAAATCCAACCTTAAATCATTTTTGTATGGAGAATTTCAGAGGTAGTGTGTTAAATTTTTTATGTATGAATTGTTTCACAATGCTTATTTTGGTGAAATTCATACACAATTGTTTTTAAAAACTGTTAATTAAATACAATTGTTATAAAAAAAATTAAATAAATAAATATAAAATCATTTAATTTAATATTTATTTGTTATATACACCTATTCTTTTGTGAATTCTAATAGAAAGATTTGAGTTTATCAGAATTTCTTTTCTTACTGTTCTGCACAATTAAAAAAATATAATTAATTAATTAAAAGTTTTAAAGTTTAGTCTTTTTTGTAAATGTTTAAAATTTCACTGCATAAATGTAGGTTTACATCACGATGTAATACAATAAACTGCTCT